>JARHVA010006771.1:0-375000 GCA_037957365.1 Torreya grandis
TTTTAATAAGCATTCCAAGACTTCTTATAGATCACATAAGTCCTCCTAGACCTTGATCAAGTAAATTTTATGCTATTTACATAATATAAAGTGAATTTGTCTTGATGCTCCTACATCAAAAGGTGTGTATATTTCTGGTTAGGCACACTATCAGATAAGTATGAATGGGCTCATAATTTCACAAAAGGTATTGGCTAAATGGTAGAAGTTGAGGGTCCAAAAAGTGGAAACACCCCAAAAAAATTTGGTTTAATGCATGGAAAATAAAATGGATATTAATTTTAAAGGAAATAAATATCCATTTATTTTACTTAGGTACTGAAGTCTAAACCTAAACAAATATATGATTTGGATGGATATCCAATTTGGTAAGCATATATTATATTTAATAAAATAAACATAAGTATAAATTTAGACTTACATCTATATTACATTTTATATTTTATTTTATTAAATACAAGAATAAATGCCACTCTACATTTTATAGACTTCGTTTTAGAGCTAAGGATTTACTATTTAGGATATTTATTTCAAATCCAATCTAGACAATACTTAGGCTTTATTAGGATTTCAGTATTGAACATAATGTTTTTTGGGTGTAAATTTAACACATGATGTTTATTTTGGGAAATAAAATGGTTGTTTTAAGGAATGTAGGCTTTTAATATTGAATGCTAATATTTTAAGGAGTTTTAGGTTTTTAACAATTGAATTTTATAAATGTCACATCTCTTACAGATAGTGAGAGTTGAGAGAATATTGACACATGGGTTTGTACATGCACTAATTGAATGCATAAAAAATATATATTTTTTTTATATAATGTTTTAAAAGATAAATATATTTAAAATTACTTGGCACCATTTGAGAAATTAAGCCTCAAATCATATTGTGTGGTTACAATTAGGTTCACGGGTCTCAATTATAAAATATTTCATCTATCATTCAACCTCAATCAGGGATTCAATTTGGGGTAAATTAAGCCCTAAATCACATTATATTATCATAATTAGGTTCACAAGGCTTTATTTCCCAAATTTACATCTCTCATTTAACCAAATTATATAATTGGTTAAATTAAGGACTCAATTGGGGCTAATGGTCCCCAAATCACATTATCTAGTCACAATTAAGTTCACATGGCTCGATTTCCCCAAATTGCATCTTATTTTACCCTATTTTTGATAAAACACAATAAATGAATTAATTATATTATACTTATATAGGTGTATAACTAATTAAATCAAAATGATAAAGATATAAGATATTCAACTATTCTAATTTTGATAAATTATTAAATATGAAAAGCTACTATTTTGGGAAATTACTAAGAATAAATATAATTAGATTGCACAATGATATTTATTGAATATTATGATTTTTATACTATAAAAGTAGAAGAAGAGGTGACTATGCAGGATCAATATCAGAATCATGAACATAAACATGATCTAGATTGTTCATTATAAGTGGACATGATGTAGTGCACTCTAGTCTATCGACTATGGACTTATCTCAATTGACTAAACAAGTTGTTGATAGGAAAATATAGAGAAATAAAAATACATAAATGAAAAATTAGGGAAAAAAATTACAATATATTTATGGACACGAGCATAGTAAGTGATAAAGGTATAATGTGAATGATTCCATTGATCATAGACTTGTCCCAATTGATGGTATAAAAAAAAAAATCTCTACACATGTTGTCATTATGTATGATGATAATTATGAGATATCACAGTTAGGTTTTAGCCACATAAATCACTATTTGTCTTCTCTTATCTTTGAATCCCTTAGGACACTTTGATAGATTGAAAACCTACAATAAAAAAGGGGAGTACAATAGACTGAGCTAACCTTAATAATCCCTTGGATAATTGATTACTTCTTACATATTTTATACTCCAAAGATGAAATTAAATCCCACATAGTTCTCCCAGATAGAGTGATTGTGTTATTATGCTCCTTTGAATATATATATGCAGCTAGAAGATGAATTCTATAATTGACAATGATATCTATTAAATTTATTTAGGGGGGATCTTGACTTGGCTTATGGATTCTAATTTTGAATGATTTAGAATTTTGTCATAATAGGGGAAATGGAGAAAATTAATTACTGTTGATGTGTTTTATAGGAGAATATTTTGGTAATTTCCATTATCCAACCTTATGGAACATATAAAAAGACCCAAAATATTGATTTCAAATTTGGAAACTAATCATTATTTAGCATGAGACACGACTAGCCTTAGTTGTCAATGATGCATTTTACCCTTATGTACTTAGTACAGACTTATCCAAAAGGGTAAAAGACTTGAGTCTTGATATAGAGAAATATTGATGGTGGTTTTAATAATTTTTATTATTTGATATTTAATTGTCTATGTAGTGATAATGAAAAAAAAGGGTAGAGTTTGCATATAGATAAATGACTTGGGAAATGGTGAATAAGAGTCATGTAATTGGGTATAAGTCATGTGGTTAGGAATATGCTACGAATTAGCATTGTCAAATACATGTGACCTAATTTATGTGTCTACATTCATCCCCCCTCAAATTATAGTAATGGTATTTCTAGATAAAAGGATAAATAATTGAACTTGAGTGTGTACAACACACTTTGTCTTTGAGTAATTATTTCAATTATGTAATGCACTCATTTTAGTGAACCCTACAACAAATCAAGAAGTAATTATCATTTTAATTTGAAAATTAAAAAAATGAAATTTGAAATTTTTAAAATTGAAAATATAGTAAGGAATACACCTCTATGTGGGTGAAACCAAATTGCCTCGTAACTTGTAACTGAAGATAGAGAACTATGCCACCTTATTGAAAAACTTAGAGTATTTGAACCATTGATCAATTAAGAGTGATCAATTACAAACTTGGAATAATGAATAAAGATATTTATCTGGATAGATACATTATCCTAAATATCATGAATAGGGAATAACACCAAATTTACTAAACCAAGAAGATGGAACCATACTAGGTTCATTAGAAGTGATGCCAAGGCCATTGAGTGTCACTAGACTTAGACGTACATCAGCCACATAAATTCAAATCACATTATTCCATATGAATCTAGATTAAATATTTATATGATTTAAAGACAATGAATAATATTCATGCCCACATCATGACTATATTGCCCATATAAATTTATTTGAAATGAATATTTTTCCTTTGAATTTGCATAATTTACTCTTTTGAACTTTGAATTTTAAAACTATGGAACTTTAATTTTTGAATTTTTACACTATTAATAAGCATGAGCATGAATAATTTAATTCAATGATATATAATTCTATATATCTATATGGTCAATTTTTAATGTATTTACAACCTATAATATTGCTCTTGTAAGTATTTTACACATGCCCATGCATATGCATTCAATTGTGTATGATTTTATACTTTGAATATTTTAAAAGTGAGTACATATGCATGTCATATGCATTGAAAATATGTATTAATGTGCCAATTTATATTATGTATATGATTTTTTTAATTAATTTAAATATTTTTAAAAATGTATCTTGTTACAAAATTTGATTTTGTATTATTAAATATTTGAAAAACCTGTACTATCTTTAAAACATATATTTCATTCCCAAATCTATTTTTTGAGGTTTGAATCTATAATACAAGCCCACTATGATGCCACACTTTGCGATGAGGTATGTAATTTGTAAGTCACTCATCTCAAAAGAAGAGTTAATTGTATCATGTGATAAATATGTGATCATATAGTATTATGTCAACATGTTGGAGAGTATGTCATCATATAATTGCAATTATCATTGAAATATTTATTAAACATATAGAATTTGAGACACATAAGGTGTCATGTATATATTGATATATCTTTGAGTCATGTAGTAAATTAACCATCTCTGAAATAAATTATGCCATAGAAGTGCATGATAAATATCATGGCATCACTAATGAAGCTCAACAAGCACCTAAACATAACACAAAACAATGTCATGAATTCTCATACAATAAGGCCAAGGGATTCATACAAGTGGCATGTTCAAATTGTATAATTAAATATTGCACACATAAGGTCAATGGACACAAGAAATGGACATGTTCAAATGTTGCACATACCACCTAATGATACACTCAAGAAATTTTCACATAAGGGAGAAGGGCCACACACAATATTCAATCAATGTTAATCTTATTTTTCAAGAAATTATACAACATCAAAGGAGCATAGAAAAAGTGAAGACAAGTCTATTTCATCCATATGTATTAATGTCATATTATTAGTGAAGGTATAATATTCATGTTGCACAATGTAAAATACAAGTGAGTTATAATAATACTTGTAATATATGTAGTTCAAAATTAAATTTGAAGTCATAAAAATAAATAACCCAATATAGTATAACCTATAAAATTAAATGCATCCAGCACATGCATGGTCACTAATTAGAAGGAATTCCAACATCTAAGAATGCATATAGAATGTATCTCTTGAATCACACTCATATACCTTGTGAAATAGAACTATATCTGGAAAAAAATATTCTATCTACAAAATATGAGATAAATAACATATGTAAATAGTGTAACCAACATCTTTTGTCATGCTTAAGTCCTAATTTTTTATTTTTTGAAAATAAGCTAAATGTTTTTGTATTATTAGAATATTTGATTTTTTTTTAATGTATGATATCAAGGTAGGTGCCTGATTTTCATGGGGTTATTCATAGATTTTTCTTAAAGTGTATCCAAATGATATGCTTTTGTACCTATCCTTTTAGTAAACATGGATGGGCTTAACTAGTTAGAGTTTGAACTTGCCTTTAGTTTCTTTATCTACATTAATATTCTTATAATTTAATTTTAATGTGAGATACCCATTATAAAATTCATGATTATGAACCTCATTTCCATATGCATGTTTTATTTGATCTTGATAGATTATGAGGTTCTCAATAGTTTGAATAAAATTGCCATCAGGCATTTCTAATTCGTGTAACTATTTTTACCGATACTCATTATCTTTAATGATGTCTTTTAAATAGACCTTCAAGGAGGGGATTTAAAATTATAGAGTTGGTAATGATTCTAATCCATAAATAAAAGAATACATAGTAGCCTTTATTGGTGTATTCACACTTGTGATATGCCCAAAGTGTATAGATAATTTGACTATGCCATTGTGTTCCATGTTTAACAGTAATTTTGCTTAAGATTTTGATGATTGTTTCATTTTTTACTTATGATTTCCCATTTCATTATGGGTGATATGGAGATGAATAGTTAATTTAATAAAAAAACACTTAAATATTTTATTTTTTAAATATGATCCATTATCTATTATATTTGTTGATGGTAATCTAAACTATGAAATAATATGTCATTGATAAGGGAGAAATATCCTCTCCTATAGTAGATTGTAATGTTATAGATTTGATCCATTTTTAAAAATACTCTATGGCTATGATAATGAACTTGTGACCATTATATAATTCTATATGTCTTTCTAATAAAATTAAAGCCCCAAATGGAAAATGGCCAAGGTGAAACAATAGGTTGTAACTCATATGATGGGGCATTATTTAGGTTGTTATATTATTGGTATTGTGATAATATTTTTGCATATTCATGACATTATTTTTCCATCTTAGGCTAATAGTAACCCTATAATAAAAAAATGTAAGACATGACTTTTAAACTAAAATAAACTTTGCATTCACCATTGTATACTTTGATTAAGGCTATTTTAGTCTTTTATCAATTTAAAAATTAAAATAACTACCCATCAAATTATCATTCAAATAAAAATAATATAATGAGAACATATATCATTTATTCATGTTTTAATTTGTGTTTATCATTGCATATAATTTTTTGGGATAATATCTTGATATAATAAGTTGTATATATCACTATACCATTCTTAATTTATTACATTGCGAGTAACTGTAAATGCTTCTAAAATGTCTAATTATACTATAGTAACTAATGAGTGTTATAACTAATGATTAGTAAAAATAACATGATAATAATTTATGTCAATAGGGATCATGGAAGAATAACTAGAAATTGCATCAACATGCATGTTGTCTTTATGGAATATACTTTCTAATGATAACTTGTCAAAGTGCATCATTAATTTTTGTGTCATTTATTTATATTGGATCAAATTTTCCTCAGTTTGATAAATGTTTAAAACCTGATTAAAAATGAGTTAAAAATATCTATATTCTTTGAGATAATTAATTTTTAATGTGTATACAATAAATAAACCCAATATTAAGCCTCATATTCTTTGATGTTCTTTGTCTATGAATATACCGAGCAAAAGGTAAATGGTTGTTGATCTTGAGGAGTAATGAAGACTATCCTTGATCCTACACCAATGACACACTTTGAACCATAAAAATACATGGTCCACATATCATTATCAATATGGTATGTAGTGAAGTCATCATAAAAACCATAAAAAAAA
The DNA here is from genome assembly GCA_037957365.1 of Torreya grandis. Lineage (NCBI taxonomy): Eukaryota > Viridiplantae > Streptophyta > Pinopsida > Cupressales > Taxaceae > Torreya > Torreya grandis. The sequence continues at coordinate 6,479 of JARHVA010006771.1, forward strand.
TTGGTGATGTATCCAATACTGGAGTTAGTTGATCTACAATAATTTCCCTTTGACTGTTTTCTAAGGCATAAATTAAAGTTTAATTCCATGAGTAACATTTCCCATTTATAAATGCATCATAATAATTGTGACTTGGACATGATAAACATAAGTGGGTCCAACTTTATGATAACTTTTGTCTTATTATTAAGCATATAATGTCATAATTTTTATGTTACGAACACAAGAGCTAAACATAGTTTTTCCATTGCATTTGTTTTCATAATATACTAGTTTGTGCAACTGATGTAGTAAATGTTGTGCTCTCTATGGTCACAATCATATTGTGTGAGTAAGGCTTCTAAGGCATGTCTTGTAATTAAGATGTATAATAATAAAAGTTTATCTAGTATTGGTGGCATGAGAATAGGTGGATTAAGTAGATATTCTTTGATTGCATCAAAACTCCATTAACAACTAGCATCCCATTCAAATTTTATATATTTATTTAGTAATCATGTTAAATATTATGTCATATTCACCAATTGAGATAAACACCATCTTATTTCTTGAATTTTTCCTTACAAGGACCATAATTGTTTCAATCTTATTGGAGAAAGCACATCGATGATTACTTTGATATTTTTGGGTTTTACTTCAATGTCTCATTGAGATATGATGTAGTCAAGTCAAGTAGCTTGCCTGATGTAACTCAAATATTTGTTGTAAATAAATAGCATGGTCTTATTGATGTTTTGATTTTGAAATTAAGTCATCCACACAATATCAAACAATATTGTGTATATATTCATAAAATAAGTATGTCCTAGCCCTCTGATAAGTGGCCCCTATGTTTTATAACCCAAATGGGATGACTACATAAAAACAATTCCCCATAGTGTATTAAATTATGTTTTTTCTTAGTTTTTTGGATTAATCATTATTCAATTTTATTTGAAGAAACCATCCATAAATTCATATATTTTATATAACATCTAGTGTCACCATTAGGATTTTTATCTGGTACTATATTGGAGACCCAGTAAAGATAATCAACAACTCAAATAAAAGCCACATGAAAAATCCTTTTGATATATTTTTTGACTACCAATGCTATTTTTAGAATCATTTTTATGATTTTTTTCTTAATAGGCTTGACACTAGGTAGAGCATCATGTTATGCATTGCAATTATAGGATCAATTCTAGGTAGATATTTATAATACCATGTAAACAATTATAGGTAATCATTTAAAAATTGCCAAAGAGTTTCATATTCATAATTTTTTATTAAATACACTATAAGTACCAACCAAAAATATTTATCCATTCCATAATGATATTATACTATCTCTTCATTAAGTAAAGTTGACTTTTCTTCCATATGTAGTGGTGTGGCAATGCTATCTTTAGTTTCTCCAAAGTATGTTTGGTTGAATGTCAAATGAGGAAACCTATTCTTATGGTAGGAGGGAATATATTCATATGTCCCAAGGTATTATAAGAGAGATTCATCATTGTAAAATTCATCTAGTGTCAAAATCTCTTGAGGAGTTATATCACTAATCATTTATGAAAATATACTTTTTTTTATGTACCATAACAATAATTGGCTGTAACTTTTTATTAGCTATGGCTGAATTTGTTAATATAATTTTATTTAATAAATGTATTATTTATTTCTATATTTATCATTGTACTTAAACTTGTGATATTCTGATCATTAGCTAAATATATTATCTCTTGACATTATTATTTGGTTAGTTTAAACTAATGTATTTAGTTACAAATCACTATGTATGTTTTCATTAATGGAATTCTATAAATTGAATTTGTGTAATTTAAAAAAAAAAAAAAAATTATCCTAGTAGAACCCAGTGGGGTTATTACATTTACCAATATATTTTATCCTATTTTTAAAAAAACATGGTCAATTATTTTGAGAGAGAAACTTCTAGAATCATAATGTTAGAAGTGTTTTGAACTAACGTTTTAGGCACTATAAGTGTGTCCATATTCATGTAAATAAAAATATGTTGAAATACTTTGATAAAATTAACATAGACTCCTCCCATAAATATGAAGATATGACAATAGAAAAGCATAGGTAGGTAGTTGACCTTCCTCCAACAAAAATATTTTTTAAATAATGAAATCTACCATACAATGATTAATGAAACAAAGAATTATGTTGCTAGCACATTACCCATCAAGTGAGCTATCTAAATTATTCAATTAATTAATAATTAGATTCCATGAATCCCTAATTCATATCCCATTTTCTCTATTTAGTTTATTGGGCATTTTTTCAATTTTAATAGTTTTACAAAATTCTATTTTCTAATACTCATCCTATTTAGCTACGATCTTGGCTTGATCTAAAAATATATGATGTTTCATGAGATTTGAATGTTATGTAAGATAAATTTTTTATATCCATGTATAATGAATATATATATATATATATATATATATATATATATATAATTTTATTTGAGTCTCATCTATAGAGATCTACCAGTTTCTCCAACATAAGGAACTCGATAAGAACATGGAATGACATAAACACCTTTCAGTGAAATAAGATCCATTAAATATTTGTCAATGTCTAAATATGTTTTAAGTGTATTATTAGTCTTGAATGTATTTTGTATACCAATATTTCTCATAATTATAGATATATTCTACAAACTTAATTTAGCATAGGGGATGGTGATCCTGGGTGCCTCTGAAATTTGGTTATTCTCTCTTTGCCTTTGATTACTCATCTTATGAATAGATTTTTTAATCTCCCACCTTTTATAAACCATTTTAATATAATATTTTAATGGGGTGGTATTTTTATTTTTGTAGGTTCTCTAGATTAGAATTTTAATAGCCTTTGAAGCTAGAGAGTAGAGGACTATTATTTTATGGTGAGGATGATGGTGTGAGTTAGCTTATAGATACATATTCATATAGTTTTTATTCCTATAGAACTCAAAAGATAAAGTTTCATTAGGTATCTTTGATATAAAGACATCAAGGAAAGGTAATTGATTTAATTAGTGCTAATTGAGCCCCAAATCACATTTTATCATTATAATTAGGTTTACGGGGCTTAATCACTCCAATTTTATTCCCTCATTAAACCAAATGAGTATTTTGATCAATCGAGGACTCAATTGAGGAAAATGGAGTCCCAAATCATGCTATGTTGTCATAATAAGGTTCATGAGGCTCAATTAGACAAACTTTCATTTCTCATTGAAAAAATTGTGTAATTGGTTCAATCAAGGATTCAATTGGAAAAAATGAGCCCAAAATCATAATCTCTAGTTTTAATTAAGTTCAAAGGGTGTGATTGACCTAGATTACATCCCTTATTGAACCAAACATTAGGGATTGACATCATATAAAATACATTATCACATATATTCACATTGCGGATTTTAATATTAGTAAAAACTTAACCAATATATTTCCTTATATTAATAGGCATAAGGGGTTAAAATATAGTGGTTATAAAATAGATGTTGTGGCTAGGGTACATGAGAGAAGTAAGAAGAGTATATGGGGAGAGTAAGAAGAGAATAAATGGGTATGTGGAGAGGAATTATGGGGTATATCATATTATTTTATCTATTTTGGGTTAATGTGACCCTAGTAGGATAAAATTGTTGAATAAATTAGATTCTTAAAGATATAAAATAATTACACAATTATCATTACAACTAACTAAATATAGTAAATTTTTATTTATATAAATCACTAAATATGAATGTATTTATCTTGTTTTATATGAATGTAGGTATGTAGGAAAGGTACAATCATATAAAATGCACTAAAATAAGATTATGAGTGCTCGGGTTTAGAAATAAAGAGTCTATGTCTAATTAGACAAGTCAACATTGGTTGGATAGGTTTGTGGTTTTGATATTATCTTTTGAGTGTGTATCTATGATGTGAAAATTTTTTAGTCTATGATAACACCATGTGATGTTCCTACATCTAATATGTATTCCTGTAGGTTTGGATGACCACGAATATGTGTAAATGTCTCTATTTAGATTATTCTTGCTTAAAACCCTAGTTGTGCATTGTAAGACAACTATAAACTAGGATAATAAGATAAATAGATGGGTTGAGATAATCTTATCTATCCCAACGTGACTAAGTGTTGCCTACATATCTAATACTCTAAGGAAGGAATCAAACTACATGTAGTTCTCCCACCTACTTGAGTGTGTGAAAACATGTGTATTACTAATATGTTATGTAATACTGAATATGGATTTCAACATTTGACAACCTATGACTTGACCTTGAAAAATATTGATTCAAACTTAACTCAGGGATTTATGATTTGAGGGATTCCGTATTTAGAATATTTTGGTAATATTAACTCAATGTGCAACCAAGATAAGATATTCCAAAGAGACTTGAAAATGCTTAGAATTTATGTGTTTATATAGGGAACTATTTTGGGTAATTTAATTTAACTAACTTGAAAAACATGAGGTTTTACCCTTATGTGCATTTAAAATTTTAGAAACTAGATGTTAAAGGGTGCAAAAATAAGTTAAATCTTAGTGGATAAGTTTGTAATGGTCGATCTATCTATAGAGCATGGACTTGTCCCAAAAAAGAAAGAATATTTAACCTGAGGATAGGACATAGTCTAAAAATGATATAAAGTAATTTGAGAAAAAGAACTTGGAAACTCTTATGAAGCAATAATGACATTTTAAGGGTCAAGCCTATATATAGATAAAAGGTTAGAGGAATGGTAAATAAAAGTAATTTATATGAGCATAAGTTAATTGGGTTAAGGTTTGGTTAAATTACACATTATTAAGTTCCTGATACTAATACGAGTGTTCATAATTTCCCCCATTTTATTTTAGTAAATTGAACTTTCTAGAGTAAAAGGATAAAAGTACACCTAAGTGTGTACAACACACTTTTTATCTTTGAAAAAAAGCTAAAATTTATGTAGGTCACTCAAATAAAGACCTATAATGAAACATGTATAAATCAATCCTTACTAATGATGTAAAAATCAAAAGTAAAAAAATTAAGTTCATATTTGAAAATAAAATATAAAATGGAACAAATACACTTATGTATATGTGAACCAAACTTGTCTTCTAAAAGACAATGCAGAGTGGGATTATCATGCCCCATGGAGATGTTTGAGTATTGCTTGAGTAAGGACATGGGTTGAGTTGAATATGCCCCAACCTTAATTTGAAATGGAGAAGTTCCTATAATTTATATTATACATAACTTCATCTTTGCACAACTCCAATAAACTAAGTAAATAGAATCCACTAAGGGTTCTAATAAATCAAAGGAATGCTTGGGTAAAGTCTAAGAGTCTGAGTATAAATTTATAAAAAAAAATCATTGTATATAGATATAAGATTCAATTTGAGTAATGCTTGAGTATAATTAGTTTTTAGAATAAATTTCAGTAATACTAAACAGAGAATGACATGAATTGTCATTCTATCTATTAATCTAAACAATTTGAGTCATAAAAAATGTGCCAATATATCATGATATCTAAAAAAAATGTGAACATATGTTGCACATATGCCCCACTATAATAACCTATGTAAATTGAATTTTTAATGTGTGATATCTCTTAAAAAAATATGAAATATCTCATAATCATTTGAAATATCTGTGACATATCTCATGTATATGCCCACAATCTGAGTTTAATATATCATAATCTAATTAAAAACCTATAATAGCTATGTAAACATGTATCATTATGAATTTATATCAAATCATGTGAGTTAATTTTCTACAAAAATAGTAATTAAAGGCATTATAGTATACATAAAAGACGTAATATGAGTATAATCATATAATAAAATGTGGAGAATATGTCATCATAATAATAGTAAAACATTTTAGTATGTATGAGACATGTATCCTAAGTATATAAGTTACACATCAAGAAAAATGTATTAATGATCAACACAATAAATACATAGCAATGTGTATCAATAAACTAAGTAATACTTACGCATAAAAAATGCATTATATGAAACATTAAAATATAAACAAGAAGTAAAGTGTGTGATGTCACAGTAGCAAAAAGCTCAAGAAGTTCAATAAATAATTCTATATTTATCCACATATAGCAAACAAAATCTAGGATTCACTCATAATGAAAAATCACATGTCACACAATGCCAAGGACCACACTTAATGGATAATTTAATGTCACACACACAAAAGGACAATGTAATGTTCCACACATAATGGAAAATTTAATGTCACACATGCAAAAAGACAAATTAATCTCCCAGATAAACATATTCAAATAAGTCACAAGCAACAAAATAAATCATGCATAGTGTAGATACTACAATATGGTATTAAGTATTTGAAAATTACAATCTTGACACACATTTAACACACATGAATTGAGTGGATAAACAAGTTCCTAATCCACCATTTGCTCACACTTGCATGTAATCTTATGAGTTTTACCATTTCATCATGATCTTACACACCTAAAAGAGCCTCAATGTTTTTTTCAAATAGGTTTAATATCCTACACATAAATATATAGACCCTTAGTTCCACCTATACACATGTCAATTTTTTCAATGTCAATCAATATTATTAATCGATACTGACATGATCTAGTTGGAACTAACCCTCTCCCAACTATGGTTACTTTTTAAAATCAAATATTTACTTAAGGTCTTCTCATCTACCTAGTGTGTTGGTGGCATGATAAATTACTCAATTGGACTCATCTCTAAAAAATCAAGGTCTCTTTCAAAAGGGGAATGGAAATTTTTTGGTACAAATCTTAACATTACTATAGATTTACAAAATCTACCTTATTCTTCCAAAACTACAAATCTATCACTAGGAGTAGTAAAAAACCAAGTCAAAGTAAACATTTCCAATTATCAAAGACAAATCATTATTTGCATGCATACATACATATAACAACATAACACAATTTCACAATCACATTAGGTGAGAGAAATACACATAGCTTGATTTTCTTGCTCAGAGTATCAAATTCATAAGTAGTATTTAATCATCAAACAAGGGTGATTTGAGTCATCTCAACCCATTACAATTTCTTGAATTTTTAGGTGTTTATCCCTCACAAACATACTTGAGGTTTCTAGGCAAAATAAACTAATTTCTAGAGCTACACACATCATCAAGGTTCAATATTTCATATATAAAGTGTGGACAACCCTTTTTTGGCCACTTTTGTGTCTAAACAAACATTATGATGACTTCTAAAAAACAATACAAGTTTATCCTATAAATCACTAGAATGCTCTAGTTCATTAGCACACATCACATGCATCTTCTAAACCATGTCAATGTATCCCTAACTAAGGTAATACACTGCATGCAATCATCATATTCCTCTAATTCATCAATGGTCAAGTTATGACCTAGTAAATTGACTATTTTTTACCAAGTGTGAAGGACAACTTGTCAAAATAAAAAAATGGCAATTAACTTGATCAAGATTACTTAATTGATTAAACCCTATTAAATGCATAGGTGAAAATCCCATGACTAATTAATAAATTTCTATTTTTAAAAATTGATAAATTTGGATTGATAACATCATCATGACATCATACAAATATATGAAATGATGTCATCATCATGACATCATCTTTAGTGAGTTATCAAGCACTCAAACAAATATCTAGATTTGTGAGCCATGCATATGAATTGAAAAATATTAATTATATTTTTTACTCAAGCTCCACCACACATCTAATTTTTGATCTAAAGGCCATAATTGGTTTGCCTAACCTATAAATAAGAGATTTTTCACTCTCTTTAAATAAAAAATTTTGTGCAATGTTATAATTATAAATTAATCTTAGAGAAGATTCAAACATGATCAATTGCCAAGGCCATAGACCAAGTGGACAAAGGGAGATGATGTTATAGCACCATTAACAAAGAACCATTGCTCACAAGCCAAGCTCAATCCCAACCTCATGCAAAAAAGCTCTCCAAACTTGAAATTAAGGTCAAAGTGTTAATTTGTCTTCTAGTTGTAGTTATTTTGATTTTTTATTTAGTTCTCCCTAGAACCTAGGCTTGGAAATATAACTTTGTTTGATTTGTTTATTTGGACTAACAAACAGAAGCTAACCTTGTTTTTTCATTTGATTGCTTGGATACATAATGTCATGCCTAGTAGGACTTGACACAACCCATGAATCATCATAGGAGTACTTTGGCACTCTTATAAATCTTAAGAAGACCATTTTAGACCTTAGTTTAGCTTTTTCCCCTTCAAAAATCCCATGTTTTTTTGTTGACTGTGTATCAACGAATTTACCCCTGCTAATCAGTGACTTCACCACATTTCTTGTATTATATTTTTCTATTTTATATAGGTAAAATAATGACTTTGGCATTGTGAATCAAAAACTTCTCCTCAAAATAATGACTTTGCCCCTGATAATTGATGACTTTGCCTTGCAATCATACCTATCTAAAAATAATGACTTCGTTTAGATAAAACAACTTCATCCCCCAAGAATGGTGACTTTGTCAGGTAACCATCCTTTATACATTTAGTGATTTTGCTTAAATTTTCAAGGAAAATAATAAATTTATTGGTTATAATCGATAACTTCACCCTTGATAATATATGACTTTGCCAAAGTTTAGTTTGTCTGGTTTATTTTCAATAAATTAGTGACTTTACCCTATTGAGTAAACAGTGACTTCACCTTGTGTCACAAACCTAAGACCTCAAAAGTTCAGCCTTTTAAACTTTTTATTTAAAAATTAGTCAATCAAATTAATCTACTAACATTTATTGCAAGGAATTAGTCAAGTTATAATAAGTTTTCACATCCTAGCAAGGCCATTTCACATTTTATTTTAGTGTTTAAAAATTGAACAAAAAAACTTTCATTTTTTTATCATTTTCAAGTTTTCAAAAAGGCCAAACTGTAGTCAAACTTTTAGTTCTTAAAAATAACAAACACTCTAGATTTATCATTTCTAAGAGCACTTTACTTTCTTGTTTTTTGTTTTTCAAAAGCACTTAACTAGTTTCATTTCTAGAATAGTTTATTTTTTAATATAACTTTTTGCACGTATGCTCTCCCCTTATCCCCATTAGGGAACTTGGGTGAACAAAAACACAATTATTTTAATTTTTTTGTTACAGTCACCTGAACAAATTTTGTGTATGCTCTTCTCTCATTCCTAGGGAATTGAGTGACTCAAAAATGATCGAGTTCTTCATTTTTTTATTTCTTACATTGGCTTATGAGTGAGATTTCATCACCTCCTCACAAGTTTTTAAAGAGGAATTTTACCTAGGGTTTCATATCTTATCACTATTTCAACCCCACTTTCTAGTATGTTATATAAATTAGGTATACTATTGGATTAGATAGTGGCTAAATAGTTAGCTTGACAATCCCAATGGGTCCCCAAGCCATTCAATAGTCTAGACATCATAATTCACCAAGAAATACATAAATAAATTTGATAAGTAAATGAAAATACCTTTGCATAAAAATCTATATGGTTTCGATCCAAGTCATGTGAATTTATTCCCATGTGTTTCTAATCATTTGTGTACCATTTAGAAATCCAAATTGAAAATTTAGCATAATTAAACCCACTTGCCATGGAACATTCTACCAAATGTCGAGTTGCTTCGACACTCTAAGTTACTTGCCATGTACCAATTATTGAGAGATAGAGGGGGGATTTAAAAGTATACCTACATGAAATATATATTTATTGTATTAAATATTAATTATTTTTAAGACTGGTATACCAGTAAAAACTTTGGTAGATACAATGCATACCTTATGTCAATTTTAGAATAGGAGTGCACATTTATGTGTAACCTTTTTTTTTACTTGTGTTATTTTAATCTAATAGTCACTTTGCCAAAATAAAAACAAATATACAAACACATATTATACACACCACTTTTTACCAAGTGTTATGCTATATAAATCATTTAAGCCATTTATCTTAGCTCAAACCAAAACCAACGTCAATTGTGCCTTTAACTTTAGATGAGATGTTATTACACTACTAATTTTAGTCTAGACCTTTGTTCATCCAAGTATTTCAAAAAATAATTCAAAATCCATCTTTCAAAGTTTAGATCTAAAGATGATTGGTTTATGATTGAGTCTTGATTATAACTTAGGCTTGATCTGCTCAACTTTGTGTGTTTATATTATGTAACATGGATCAATTTTAATTTAATTTTTAAAGACCTTTTCCTACAACCAGGCTTCCTTTCAGACTAAGACCATGTCTTTCCTTGATTACAATTTTATATTTTAGACTAAGTGCATTTTTTTCTCAAATTATGACCTTAGACATAAGCTGAGCTTCAGTACCATTCTTAGCCCAAGTTTGTTTTCATATACCTAGACCAAGTTATTTTTTGAAACCAATCTCATGTTCCTAAACCTAGAACTAGATCAATTCTAATTTCATATTTAGACCTAGACCAATTCCAAGTCCATGTTAATTCAACCCATTTTGAACCATAATTAAGTACCTATTCTAAGTCCCATTTCATTTGAAACCAAGACCTATTACTAGACCAATGCTACTTTCAAACATAAACCTAGATCAAATCCATTTAACTTTAAACCATTTTCTTAAACCAAACCAAATTCACACGTGTTAAGTTTCATGTCCAAATAAACCATGTTCAAAGCTAGAACTTTTCCAAAAATTAAGTATTTTAACCAAATTTAATAGTCATACCACATTAGGGTTTGTTTTTGAATGCACATTCTAATTTAATCAGAGTCATTTTTTATCCCACTTAGACCATGCCAATTGAATCCCTTTCATTACCTAGAATTAGACCATTCCAATCAAACCCATACTAATTATTGAGACCAAATTCATCCTCTTTGGGGTCATGCCAATTATCAGGGACTAAGACTACCCTCTTTGGGATAATTTCTAATTCCCAAGCCAAACCATGCCAATTGTCATATGCAAAAATTACCCTTCTTTGGGCCAATTACCAAGACCAAGTTTTCCCTCTTTGGAGCCGTGTCAAATACCAAAATCAAGACCATCCTATTTGGGATAACTCCAAATTAATATACTAAGCCTTTCAAACCAACCATGGCCCCAAGTGTAAAATTTATCCAATGAAAACTTGAGAGACATATTTTATCAATTGGTCACAACAAAAATAATTGTGTGTCCACATACTCAACCTTTTGGTGAAAATGATCTCAAACATCCCTATTACAAATGGATGAATATTGTGAGTATCATGGGATTCAAGGCCATTTATTTAATTAATGTGTGAGGTTCACACAACATGTCTAAACCGTGACAAACTATGGGGATATCATGATCGAGCCATCACCACACCAATCATTTTTTTATAATGCCCACCCATATAAGTCAGTGTATCACCAATTCATTTTCAAATCCAATTTGACAAATGGATTATTGATAATAGAGATGTATCCCATTAAAAAATGTTGAGGGCTAGAGGTAGATTCTTATCTGACTTTCCTAAAGAATTTTTGAATAATATTCTTCAAAAATAATAAATACATCCAATAATTGAGCCAGTACTTGAGATACAACATAGTTAATCATTATCTATCCATATGCCATCATTATAATATGTCATGATAAAGTATCCAAATGTGTCTAAATATAATATTTTGTAAACAATAATAAGCCAATGCCAAATAAACTAACTAATCCTTGATGTTTTTATTGAAACACCTATTCATGATGAGTCAACCTATGATAAATCACCATTCCATTATTCTTTTACCTTTGAGTAGCCTTACTTTTACAAGCCAATCTTTGTTGAGCCACCTTTAAAGTAGTCCTGTATTCTCAATGAGCCTCACTTTGACCTGCTAATATTTGTCAAGTCACTCTTAGACTATTACCCTATCTTTGAGGAGCCTCACTTTGGCAAGCCAATCTTTATTGAACCCTTTTTAGATGAGCCTATTTCCAAATATCCCATTGTTAAACCATAGGACATTAATCATTTATTACCAAACATTCAATAAGATATCTTTGTGTCCACTTATACTTCATAAGTAGAACCAGAATTAGATTCAGGTTCCATTATTGAACCAATATCAGATTCAACATTAGAAACAAAATCAACATCAGATTTAAATTCCTTTGATTCAAAATCAGATTTAGAATCATAATACATTAGTGTATATTATAACATTGATTACACACTCCTTATAAATCAGATTGAACACATTTTTTAGCCTTATATAATTATTGAATATGTTTTATTTATCATCAACACAAGATCTCCTAGTAGCCTCTATGAGGATTGTGTTGCCTTTTACCATTCCATTATCATTCTATTTTTCATTGATTTCATTAATCACCCTAGCCATTATATTGACATTCCACCTCTCACAAGCATTAATTGGGACTAACAAAATTGTACATTATTAAACTAAATTCATGGAAACATATTAGTTATAAAATATCAGGGGGACCAAGCCCACTTCATGTAGAAGAAGAACAATCTCCTAGTGAAACCTTTTTGGAGGCACTAGGAGGTAATCAAAGTCCAAAATCAACATCTTATAGTGAAACCTTGTTTGAGGTGATAGAAGACAATAAAATTCAAAAGTTAATGTTCCTTATTTAAATCTTCTCAAAAGAATTATGGGATAATCAAGACATTTTTATTGGTGAAAACCTCTTCGAGGTGCTAATAACTGAGCACAATAGTTCTTCATTGCTTGATGAAGACATTATTGAAGATAACATCAATATAGCTTCCAATATAAAATAAAATAAGATGGAAACATCTCTTGAGCCCAAATAATATAAAAATTTGGTGGTCCTATCAAGAGAATATTCAAAATTCTTTGGCCCCACCATAACCAAAATAAAGTTGAATCTGGAATCAAAAACAATGTGTGTAACTAAAAATCTCAATATTCATTTATTACCCAACCATTATATATTCCATTATGATCCATTTCTCCATATCAGACCTATATTAAATTACTAAATTAGACCTTGTATCCAATGTTTATCCCTAATTACCATCCTTGGTTATACTTTCCTTTACAGAGGCTACTAAAACATCTTGTCTAGAAGTTCGGAGAAAAAAATCAATGACCAACAAAGATCAAAATAGTCCTATTAGAATCCAAATCATTATCAGGTTATTGATAAAGTATCTATTCAAAATGGTTATGGGATAGTAATTTAAATAATTAACTATTATATATGTATAATATATTGATTAGGATGATCATCTCCACATTAGTAGGAATAATATAATCATAATTTTCCATTTTCCTTACTTTACCATTTACCTTGCCTTGCCCTTTACCTTGCCTTACCATTATTTCATACCTTGAAATTTGCCTATTCATGAACATGATGTTACTTAGTCGGATTCTTTGTTTTATGGGGAACTATAGTGGCTTGAGGTATATTTGGACTATGTAGGTAGTGCTCAATGTTTTTTCAGGTCATCTCGACCACCCTTATTCCCTCATTCTTATTTTTTTAAAAGAAATTTTAGTAAATTGTCTTATCATTTTATGAACAACCTAAGCCATTCTCTCACAATTTTTATGAGTTAACCCATTCTACATCTCATAATTATCCATTGAGTTGAGATACCTAGAAACCTAAAAACATGGATATATGTTAGAAAACTCTTAAACAAGAAAATTAAACATTAGCCTATTTAGATTGTATCCATGCCATTTAGGACTTGCATATCCTAGTCAACAAGTAAATTGAAGCATTCACATGGATCCCATCATTACCATTTCCATTTTCATATTTCATTTTTTGATAGTGTTTCATCCCATTTCTGGGAGAACTACATTTTGCTTGAGGTCCATGTTGGACCTTGTGTCCATGGGACTATGTAGGTAGCAACCAATTGCCTAGTACATTTAGAGTCAAATCGACCAACCTTGATGATTGATTTAATTACAATTTTATTGGATCATTCCTTCTTATAGGATTGTCTCATCAACACTCTTTCCATTTTATGAGTCACGTTTGTGTACATTGTGCATTTGAAATGGATCCACTAAAGAACCTTATATTCTAATGCTCTCACCATATTGTGTGTTACTTTTATGTGTATTATGAATTTGAAATGGATGTACTAATGAACCCTCTATTATAATGATCTATCCATTTTTCAAGAAACCTAAACCAACACTCTCACAATTTTGTGAGTCACTTTTGTGTCCATTGTGTATTTAAAATTGATGCACTACTAAACCCTTGGTTTGTCTCATATTCTCACTATTTTGTGAGTATTCACCTTTTGTATATTTTAAATATATATTGAGTTAATTTAACATAAAACATTTCAAAAACATTTGAAACATTGAAAAAAAGGCTTAAAATTTGGAAAATTTTTACAATATCCATATGAGATATAAAGTCACAAAACCTAAACATTTGAAAATGGCTTACAATATCCTAGAGAGATATAAAGCCCCAAAACCCAAAAACATTTATCTTGTCCTAAAATTAATAAAAACTACTCATTCCTCCCATTTTTGGGGCCTTTAGTCCTTGAGCCAATTATCTTAAAAACCATTGGGATGCATCCTTCGCAATTTGCTCTACAGGGGTAAATTCATTGTTGGTTCTAATCCATTTCATTTCCATTGGGGTGTGACCTTCCATTTAGATGTATCCTTGCTTAGGGGCACAATCTAAATCACACTTTTAGGCCAATTATATTTAGAGTATGACCTTCCCTCTACTTGTATCTTTACTTAGGGGTACCATATAATTCACATTTTTAGGCCAAGCTCACAACTTTCACCTTACTAGGGAAAAATCGAAGTGTCTAACTTATACTAGAATATATTATCCCTTTATGGCATTCCCTTAAATATAGCCTTGATTGGAGGAACCATATATTTAACATTCTATTGAGACTTCACATGTAGATATTGACTTGGTTAATGAAAGGATGCTTTCTATTGCTTTTATTTTCAATCTTTATGTGTGTTTATTTACTTAGTTGTTTGTTTTCCTATTTATTTGTTTTCATTGTTGTGCCTTGAATCAGTGTATATGCATTCATTGGGTGATTTCTTGTGCATTATAATTGAGTCCATCCATATTCATACATCAATGTGGTTTTTATCATTGGTGAATTATTTTCAATTATCTCTTGGATCAAGAGTCAATACTTATGCACACTATGACCATGCCATCATGGTATTTTATATCATGGTGCATACCATCACGTGCTATAATAAAAACTAGGACAATGGATATTACAAGCAATGGTGCCATGATAATTCCCTTTGTTCAATTTAGATGTTATCCCTTACTCCTTGATCAAATCAACTCATTGATCATTCTAGTTATATCAATGCTAATATGGATGAGCATCTTCACATTGGTAGGTACAATTGAATCATTCACATTGATAAATTTTTATTCTTATATTTTATTCCTCATTCCATTTTCTCCCATTTTGGGGAGAAATAAATCAGCTTGAGTTCCATTTGGACTATGTAGGCATTGCTTGAATGCATGAGGTATTTTAAGGTCAGTTCAGCCACCATTATTCATCTATACCCATTATTTTATTCCAATCATCTCTTTCATCACTTTTTGCATCCTTGTGTGCCTAGTTGTTTGTAGCTTCTTCAGTATCTCAAAGGTCATTAAATAGTCACATCTATAATTGTGCTAGCTCATCTTTAATCTATGTGACAACTTATATCCTTGAGTTATGCTTGCCAATCCACCCTACTAGGGACAATCAATTTATCATGATCAATGATTTATTATACCTTACTAGGGAAAAATCAATTTTATTCCATAAATAACTTACCCTGTTGGGGCACATCATTGTGCCACTGATTATAATTGACTTTAGGCAAATCAGTAGTTTAACCCATTCACCCTGTTAGGGTACATCACTATGCCACTGATTATAATCATTTTTGGGTAAATTAGTATTTTAATCAACACATGGAATCATTAAATCAATTAGATTAATCTCATCCATGGGTTAATTACATTCTTCTTCTTTCTTCTTTTTGAGGTATCACCCATCAATCATATGTTTCAGCCACTCCCTTGAGGGGGCATCATAGGCTTCCCCAACTTTGTTTAGAGCACCACTCCTCAATCATTATCTTCTCTTTATTCTTAATGAATTTTTAATTTTTTTAGAAGATGTTACTATGACTTATTCTTGTAACTCCTAATCAAATAGGGGGAAAATATAGACACTCCTTTTTTGGCCACTTGCATGTCTAAACGAACATCAAAATGACTTCTTAAAAATAATGTAAGTTAAGCATAGAAATCATTGAAATGTTCTGATTCATTAGTGTACATCACATGCATCTTCTAAACCACATCAATGTACCCTAACTAGGGAAATGCACTGCACACAATCATTACATTCCTCTAATTCATCTTCAGTCAAATTGTGACCTATAAAATTGACCCTTTTCAACCAAGTGTGAAGGAAAGATTATGAAAATTTAGAAATGACAATTCAATTGAGTAAGATTGCTTAATTTATTAAAGCCAATTAAATACATAGGTGAAAAGCCCGTGGCTAATTAATAAATTTTTATTTTTATAAATTCATAAATTTGAATTAATGAAATCATCATGACATCATAAAAATGTCTAAAATGATGTAAGCATCATGACATCATCTTTTATGAGTTGTCAAGCACTCAAAAAATATCAAATAAATATCTAGATTTATGAGCCATGCTTATTAATTGAAAAATATTAATTGAATTTTTGACTCAAGCTCTACCACACATCTCATTTCTAATCCAAAGGCCATAATTGATTTTCCTAACCTATAAATAAGAGAGTTCTCATTCTCTTTAAATAATGTTTTTTTTTTGAAATGTCATAATGCTAAATTACTCCTAGAGAAGCTTCAAACAATATCAATTGCCAAGGTCATAAACCAAGTGGACAAAGGGAGATGATTCTAGAGCACCATTGACAAAGAGCCATTTCTCACAATTAGAGCTCAAGCCAAACCTCATGCCAAAAGGCTCTCCAAACTTAAAATGAATGTAAAATAATTTGGTTTTCTTATAGTTGTAGTTGTTTTGATTTGTTATTTAGCTCCCCCTAGAACCTAGGCTTGGAAATATAGCTTTGTTTGATTTTTTTATTTGAATTAACAAAGAGAGGATAACCATATTTTTTCCTTGGACTCCTTGGATACACAAATCATACATAGGTAGATGAAGATGATGATATAGTCATAATCCATCATTTCCACACAAGTCAATCTAACACAAATCAGTAACAATCATCGATACTCACTAGATTGGTAGAACTGACCTTGCACGGATAGAGATACTGTTTCTAAACTTAAATAACCACATGAATAATTTTAGTTAATATCCACTACTATAATATAGTTAGAGTCAAAAAATCACCTAAAAAATATAAGTACTCATCCCTTTCTTTTACTTACTATATTTAGCATATACCACTTGTCACACCAATGCAATCAATTTTAGTATTTTACATTTATGTGTATACTTGAATGCCATAATACTAATATATGAATCACATTTAAAGTTTTTATCCTATTAGTTTTATTATTATCACACTAATACAAATTAGGGTAAAAAATATTGGTGAATCTGAGGTGAATTAAATAATACCCATGCAAAAATACTAAAAAATAAAGTCACAGTCATAATGAACATATTGGTATGATGTTATGGATTAAATTTAAAATACCCATGCCAAAATATCTCTATTAGAATTATTTCAAATAATTCCTAATTATAAAGATATTATTTATACAACATTGTGTGATACAACTTTAGAAAATGATGCAGAGCCACCCTTTGTGGCTTCTATTATCAATACACTATGATGGATAAAGGAAAGTATCCCTTTTGAAAAAGAATACTTACCTCTCAAGCACATTATAGATAAACATTTACCATTTTATATTTAAGTTCAAGTTCCAAATAAAGTAGTTAAGTGATTTTTGGTGGACAATAGATCTTTATTAAATATTTGTAATATCTCCTTGAACCTACTTGGTAATTATGAAAAGGATCTTAATTAATCAAATATGAATATGATATACCATGAAAAGTATTAAGACAAACTACACTACATATTAAAATTGGCCCTCAAATGATAAATGCAATTTTTTAGTTCATGCCTAATGAAACAAATTATATTATTCTATTCGAGAGACCATGGATTCATGAGATGAATTTAATACATTATAATCTTCATGAATGTTTTAACTTCAGCCATCAAGGAGACACAGACACACACATGTCCTTTGAATCAATAACCATTCAAGTTTGGTGAATTAACTCAATCTGAGGATCAGTGCATTCCTCATATGTGACCTTATTCTCAAAAATCCACACACTCACACACACATGTACTTTGGATAAAAAACAATTCAAATGTTGTGCATTAAATAAATTTAAGGATCATTAAATTCCTTGCATCCAAATTTATTCTTAGTAATCTAAACCAAATGAGGCACTGATATGTTCTTTAGCTCCAAAGTTATCACCATTAGTGGATCTTAACCAATATGGATTTGTGATTAAATATTTACAAAAAATGGGCTATATAAGACAAGTATTTGGAAAACATGCACAAGGTATTGTTCATCCCACCATAACATTTACTAAAAAGGAAAACAAAGTCTTGGTTATATATAAAAACTATAAAATAATAAGAAAGTGAAAACCACATAGACTACTATTTATAGACACTTCTTCAAAGCAGAGTGAGAACCAACACACAAAGTTCATAATACATATACACTAAATTTGGCAAATCCTCATTTGATTGATGACATAGTTATCATATAAATTTGGACATTAGATAAATTTTCATATGACAAACACCTCATAGAATATTTATAGACATATGAACAAATCCATTCTTTCTACCATAATAATAGGTTTCTTCACACAACTATTAGTGTAGGATATAAATGCTTATTTTTATTTTGTTATTTGGGTTAAACATACACTTGAGTTAGCTTTATTATGTGTTCATATCATTAGGAGTTACTCTTGACCATCATCATTCTTAGTGGATGTTATTCCATCATAGGAGTTACATTCCTATTCTAGGATGTTTGTCGATGTTCATGGGAGTTACACACCATACTCTCTTATTTATATATCTTGGATTAGTGAGCTATTTATGGAGGATTTGCATGGTCTTCGCTCTTGATTTATCTCTCATAGTTTCTTGTTCATTCAACCTTATTAATTTTTTTTAACTAGAATGCATTCAATATTCCATCTTCAATATTGGCAGGATCCCTAACATGTAATTAGAATTTTGAGTTTGGTAAAACAAATGGCTAGTTTTTATGTTATTTGAGTTTATTATGAGATCATGAGTTTATTATTTTTATAAAATAATTTTTTTTATTTGACATGAATTTTTTGTGCTATAAGAGTTTATTTGTTGTGTGGTATCCATTCAACATTGGTAAAGCACTATATTGTAGTGCAGAGGTATGCATGCAGGTTTTCTACAATGATTATCAATATGGAATAAAAATTTATCCCCTCCTAGCTCATAGTTTTCCTTGGGAATCCAACTAATCCATTCTTAGGTGTATGCAGTTTATGATTTTTGCATTAAGTTTCACCTTGGATTGGCATGTTTTACATGTGGGTTTAGTTCTTGGCTTAGTTCTCCTTTTTTTAAGGATACCTCCTCTCTATGTGACATATCAATCTAACATTGATTGTATTGAGATCTTCCCATAATTTGTATACAACCAAATCCACCCTTGATTGATAAAACCTATGTTTTTTGGTCAAAATGACCAATTGTATCTTCTTTTTCACTAATAATGGTTTTACATTGAGGTGGAAACATGGTTTCATTGATACAGTCATGTTCAAACTTGAATATATAGGGGAAACTGCAAAGAGATACTTATTACATTATAGAGGAGATGGTTTGTAGAGATTTTGTTGTCAACAACCTAGTCTTCATGTTAGTCTATGATCTAGCATCAATATTTTTATGATTGCCCACTTGCAGCTAGTCTATGGCCCATCAAAACCACTTCTAACATGGTAAAAATTCTTTTAAGTGTAGCTAAAGTGTCATATGAAGTATTGATACCTATGAGTCATAGCCTCTAGCATGCCTCTACTAAGATCTCTATGCGTTGTAGTCATCCTTATCTTTATTGATGATTGACAACTGCCCTTGGTTTGAATGTAGCCAACCATTGGTTTTTCAAAACAACCATCCAAGGTATTTTACTCTTGTTTAAGACCACAACTCCTTTAATTGACTCTCTTAGTCAATCCTCCACCTAGTTGATAAAAACACAAATTTTTCAAGTCAAAACCACTTTAAATTTTTCAAGCTTTAAATGGTTTTATTTTTTTGAAATTCATAGTTTTGAAAACCACTAAGGCCTAAACACATGGTTTTGGGTCATCCATAGATTATTTTTTTATCAAACTAGGATGTTGTTTTGACCTTTTTATTTACCAATGTCAAAATTTGATATTATTTATTTTTTCAAAAAGCTTGATAGAGGGGGATTATGTAGTGATTCTGACATGTAAGTGAGAAATTATAAGTGGGTCATTAAATTTTGCAAGGAAAAATTTTTATGGTTTTTTTATAAAACAATATTTTGAGAGATCTTTTGTGGGAGACATAAGGAGATAATGTATTTGTTTTTTTTCTTGGCCATATATATTTTTTCTCTCACCAATCAAAGATGGAGGGTGATGCCTAGTTTGGTAAGTGGCCAAACCCCTTCATAAACAAACCAAACTTTTCTTCTCTCTCTACTTACATGTTCATCTTGCTTCTCTTTCTCTCTATAGATGCATTATCAATAGAGTCCAACATCCTCCTTGGCTTTTTTTCTTTTTTTTCATATGTAATAATTTGGTGTAAAATACACAAAATGCTCATTCCTATGGATGCATTATCAATAGAGTATGGCATCCATTTGTTTAGACATGCATTGTCAATTATGTAATATTTTCTCTTACATGTCTAGACACATTATTGGTTGTGTTTGATGTCCATACATAAAGTACACACTAGTAATCACATCACTATCACAAATTAATCTCACATTTATGGATGAATTGTTATCTAAGCTTGACATCCATTTACTTGAGTATGTTGTGTACTTGCAAACACAAGGGTAATTACTAATTATTTTAGGGGGTTATTGTGGGACCTTCATTATCTCTTATGTGCACACTCATTTATATGACTTAAATGATAATTTGGTATCATTTACATATATTTCTCTTGCATTTGTAGATGCATTATCAATTGTGTCTAACATCCATTCACTGAACATGCATTGTCACTTGTGCACTGATTACTCTCATTTGAGTGGACTCATTTTTAGTCAAGTATGAAGTCCATCTCTAAAGCACATGCTTTCACATATAATATTCATTATTAAATGAATTTTTGGATGAATTCAACATCCTCATATTAATTTTGCATTATTATTAGGGGTCATCATGAAGTTTTTTGTGTATTTTCACACTATGGTGTCTTTTCTCAGACATTTCGATTCCACTTAAGCGATACCTATGGGGGAAAGTTGATTATACACTAGTGGTTATTCTTTAAAAGACCAAATATGCTTCTTATCATATTACATGGAACACTTGTTCATAAGTAAAAATTATATTCCATTTATATATGGATAGATTATTACTCCCACTGATCTTTTTCAATACAATAAGTGGGTTAATTATTGTGACAAGGTTCTTGGGCCTTACTGTTACATGTTTATATGGATCTTCATTATTATGTGAAATATACATGTCCTTGAATTATTTTGAGCATCCTACAATCTCTTTTTAAACATCTTGATGAGATCTATATCACTCCTTATCTTCCTATTATTTCTTTAGAGACTATTGTACTCCCTCTTACTAATCCTATTTATTGTGATGACACATCGTGATAGACAATGCTCTTCTTTTTGTTGAGCCACAATCATAGGATGAGATTATATTATACCTTTGTTGTCATATTATATATTATACATTATTCCCATATAACATGTTACTCTTCCATATCCATCACATATTTGAACGTTGGAGGACTCTACTATCTTCAGTGAGAGTACACATTTTGAGTGCATCGATGGCTCATCTCTATTTATGGTTCCACTTTATCTAGTTTTGAGGGTTGTTAAGTCATGCTCTCCTATTCACATGAATATTATTTTAGTGAATTTTTCATGTCCTTCTTAAGAAAAGTATACTTTAATGGAATTACATTCTTTTTTTGTTAATGATTTTTTCATATCTATGCCACATCTTATTTTTGGATCATATTCAAATTTCTTTTTACTACTAACTTCATCTTCCATTGTGGAATGGGAATACTTTCAGTATATTTATTTGTGTCTTCCTTTGGAAAATGGATGAAACATTATTTGATGTGGATGGATCTTATTTAGTCTTCAATTAGAGGATCTCATTATTGACATTGATCATCTTGTGAGTTTTACTTGGAATGTGGGCTGCTTGAGCATCATGTTTAAGGGGCCTTCTAGCTCTCTCTTCTTCTTTTCTCTCTTTTTGGGGGAATTTTTTCCTATGGGTTTTCTTATTTTATCCACTTTATGAAAGTTTTTTTATACATGGGTACCTCATCACACCTTGTTGTCGGGACACATTTCTTCTACCCACCTAAGTTGTGCTTATGTAGGGTGTTAGAGTAGGATATTTATTTTCTTTTATTTTGTTACTTGTATTATTCCTAGACTCATTTGTTATTCTTACACTTTTGTTAACTTGATTAGTTGTTCATATAATTAGATTTACTCTTACCCATCATCATTTCTTAGTGGATTTTATTCCATCATAGGACTTACATGTCTATTTTAAGCCCTTTGTGGCTATTCATGAGAGTTACAAAACATACTCTCTTATTTATACATCTTATATTAGTGAGATATTCATGGAATATTTTCATGGTTTTCACTCTTAATTTATCTCTCATAGATTATTATTAATTCACCTTTATTTCTTTGTTAAATCTACAATGCATTCGGTATTCCATCTTCAACCTTGGTAGGATATCTAACAACTACCACCCATGTATATTTTTTGGAGATTTATCTTATTTGGATCCTTTAGGCTCTTTAGTTTTATCCTCAATTTATTTTAGATGTGCATTTATTATTATTATAAATGCACTTTATCTAAAATTAATGAGATGTCTCTCACCTCTCTTGTCCACTTATTAGATTTGGGAGTTACATAGGTAACTCCTCCCCATACATGTCAAACACTTCCCCCACTCTCTTTATGAATATGATATGTGGCACACACCATTGAGGCCTTGTAAGGTCATGATGAGATTCTTATAACTCCCTCATCCTTCCTCTTACTATGTTTAAAGAGCCCTCTTCTTCTTTATTCTACATCAATATTGCTTTTATATTCTTGTGACGTTCTTTTGGCTTAAGTTTATTCTTTTCTCTCTCTCATAACTTATAATTACTATATACTCAAAGTTAAATTATTTTCAAGGGTTATAATAATATTATAGTGTTTTTTTCCATTTGATGCTTTCCCCACTTGTCAATTTTTGTATCAACCTTATTGTGTGCTTACTCTTTTGAGATAACATTGCTTCATGTTATTGTTTGATTTACATTTACAAGTTAATTGATTTATTTTTCTATTGACATCTGCTTTGTTTTAACTCTAAATTTTTTATAATCAAGTTTGATTTTTAAGTCTTATTAATATTTTTTGCAAGCTAAAAAATTATGTAATCGCATTTAAATGAATTCAAAATTATCTATTTTTTTAGCTTTTAAGAAGCATACACAAACTATTTCTTCTAAAAATGAAGTCATTGCTCTTCAACATCAAATCCAATGTCAAAATGATATTATCAATACTTTGTAACACTCTTTTAATACTCACATAGACAAAATACAAGCTTATTTTGATGTTATAAATTCTAAATTTACATCTTTAACACATGATAATGTCTATATTTCTAAACTTAAATGTGTTTATAAATAAACTTGAACTCCTTTGGACACTTCTTCTAACCTTAAATTTAAAATCATGCAAAGTATGGTTTACTTAGGTGGTGGTCTTAGTAAGTGAAAAAATGGTATTATTGAACATCTTTTACTTGAATCTAATACAAATCATAAAGGTCTTGGCTATAATGCTTATAATGCAAATTTGAAATAGTATTGTCTTCTACATCGAAGGACTAACAATGTAACTTATTTTGATCATAATACTTGTAATGCTCATGCTTTGGTTAAAAATGGTAAAACTTGTGACCATTGTCAAAAATATAGGAATCATATCTTTAAGTGTTATAAATTTCATCCATGAAAATCTTATGGTAAATCTTCTCATAACACTTTGCATTGTTGTAAAACAACCAAATCTCCTATCTCTAAGGTTAAAACTATTTGAATACCTAAATATATTTCATCTTCTATAGATTTTGATGTATTCTTGTAATAATTATTCAATTACTTCATATCAAATATATTTTTCAGGTGATACATATTCTTTATCTCCTTTTTGATATTTTAATACATTCCTTGCTTGTATGTTGCAAAGGAATATGCTTTGATTGAAGCTCTATATTTTTGACTAACTTAGTTTTTGTGCAAGATTTTCTTCCTTATGATGGAAGTT
This sequence comes from Torreya grandis, assembly GCA_037957365.1. Lineage (NCBI taxonomy): Eukaryota > Viridiplantae > Streptophyta > Pinopsida > Cupressales > Taxaceae > Torreya > Torreya grandis. Next base: position 31,155 of record JARHVA010006771.1, read on the forward strand.
GTCTTTAGCTCATTTTTGCCTTGTACATATACTTTTATTACATTATGTATGTAGATCATATTTTTATGGGATATTATTTACTTAATTTTAAATATTAATGTTATATTGTTTGTTTTGTAGTTTTTTAGTGGATCATTTCTCATTCTTGTTGATCTTTGTTCTATTACAGGTTAACCACCTTATCTAAAGAGGATTATTGGACATTATTGATGATCACACCTTCATCTTTATGAATTTTGGAAACACCTTCTCTTATTTCTCACCTATTATAATTTATCTTTAAGGAATTTTATATTAAGGGGAAATATTTTGTAATTTCAATTCCCTTAACTTTTTTTTAAAATGTTTTCTCCACTTTTGTAACTCCAAATTAAACTTAAGGGGTAATGTTGAATATTAATGTTATTTGGGTCATTTAGGTTATTTAGTCTTATCTTAAATATTTTTTAGTTGTGCATTAAGTATTATTATAAATGAACTTTATCCTAGATTTATAAGTCTCTCATCTCTCTTGTCCACTTATTAGATTTAAAAGTTACTTGTATAAGTAAATTCTCCCTCCACATGTCACACACTTCCCCCAAATATCTTTTGGAATATTACATGTGGCACACACTAAGGAGGCCTTATAAATTCATGACAGGATTCTTGTAACTCCATAATTTTTCTTGATGTATTTAAAGATCCATCTCCTCCTCTCTTCTACAATAATCTTGGTCTTGCATTCTTGTGATGCTATTTTGGCTTAAGGCCATTATTATCTCTTTCTCTCTCTTAGCTTCTACTTTATATGTACTTGGGGTATAATTATTTGAAAGGTTTCTAATAATATTATGATGGTTTTGTATATTTGATAGTTTCACCATTTGTCAATTCTTCTCTCCATCTATTTTTTCTTACTCTTGTGAGGTGATATTTATTCATTTTATACATGTTTTCTATCTTTTCAATGTTAATATTTCAATTTTGGCATGAATCCTAATAATATTTTTGACAACATGAAGATCTTAATGTCCATATCCAAGTAGATGGCCCAAATACCATCCTTATAACACCATATATGGAAGATAGGTCAAATTTTATTAATAAAGAGACAATATAATTCTATTATGGAACATATGACAATCCAATAATAGTACTCTTAATAGTTATGTTACAAAAATATGAAGGAAAGTAACTTCAATAAGTCATACATGATTACTAATAAATATTTGCATGGAATTACTTAGATATGTGAGGAATTAACCCAAAAATTCTATTGCATAATATCTTACTTTGCCCTAATACCAAGTTAGTGCAACAAAATATTAGAGAAATGCATCTAAAAGTAGTTTTTTTCATAAAAGAGGAAATACAAAGACTACTAAATGCATCATTTATTTGATTTATTGATTATCCTAAGTGGGTCTCCAATACAATATTAATTGAAAATTATAATGGATAGATTTGATGTCATACATATTATCATGACCTAAATAAAGATTATACCAAAGATAACTTACCATTACCAAATATTGAAATGATTATTGATTTTATAACTAGTTATGAAGTGTTATTAATTTGTGGATGGTTTTTCAAGATATAACCAAATAAAAATAAATACAACAAATCAAGAAAAGACTTCATTTACTACACCATTGGAACATTTTTTATTTAGTCACACCCTTCATATTGAAAAATTCTAGGGCTAATTATCAATGAGCCATGACCCATATCTTTCACGAATATATACACAAAACAATGGAAGACTACATGGATAATCTACTATAAATGAAGGCAATAATATGATCATGCCATAGATTTGCAAAATATTTTTGAGTGGTTACAAAAATAAAATATACATCTCAATCCAAATAAATGTGTATTCAAATAATCTTCAAGGAAATTATTAGGATACATCATATCTTAGTGGGGCATTGAAATAGATCCAAAAAAGTTTAAAGTTATTTTAGACATGCCTCTACCAAAAGGAATAAAGTAACTATGACCAATACAAGGAAAACTCTAGATATTAAGATGTTTTGTGGGCTAACTAGCTGATAAGTCAACCCTTCACGTGATTAATAAATAAAAATACAAAATTTGAATAAGATGACAAATTTCAATAGAATTTTGAAGCAATTAAATAATATCTACTTAATCTACCTATTCTCATGTCCCCACCACTAGGCAAACCTTGATTACTAAACATCTCAGCCATAGATCATGACTTAGGGGATTTATTGACATAATATGATGATGATCACATAGAGTGAGTCATTTTTTTACATTATTCATACACTTTCTGATTATGAAAAAATACAATACTATGTAAAATATATGCTTAAATCTTATTTTAAATGCATAAAAACTACGACATTACATGCTCAACTACAAGACATAAGTTATCACATAGGTGGATCTACTCAAATACCTTATTTAAAATAAAAATTTATCAAGATGCATAGTTAAATGATTAATGTTGCTATAGACATAAAAATTTAGTCATCTTGACAATGCTAAATATTGACATATTCATAACCACATGACTTGCACAAAATTACATGGCTCTTATTCACCACTTCCCTAAGCCACTTCTCTATATGTAGGTTTAACCCTTTATTTATCATTATCATTACACAAAACATTCAATGTAAAATGCTGAAAATTCTTTCTATAACCATTAGATTGTCTTTAACTCAGGACTCAGTTCCCTTACCCTTATAGACAAGTTTTCATAAAGTAGATAGGGGTACAATGTGCTATTGTCTACTTAAGTTGGTCATGTCCTATGCCAAATAATGAATAGTTTCCAAATTTGAAATTAATATTTTGGGTCATCCTGGATGTTTCATCAAGTAAGTTAAAGGAAATTATAGAAATATTTTCCTATAAATACACATCAAGAGTCATTCATTTTCCCCACTTTCTATTCTATTGGTACAAGTATAGAAACTTTTGCACATTGAGAAAATCTTCCCTCTTCTACCTAAATTTTGAGTCATTGAAAAAAATGAGCCATAAGTCAAGTCAAAATCCCTCTAAATAAAGTCAAGAGCTACCATTTTTAAGTATCAAATCCATCTTTTAATTTCATACATCTAGTGAAAAGAGCACAATTTCAAATTCACTTTAGGTGGGAGAACTACATGGGATTGATTTCCCTCCTTGGAGTATTAAATGTGTAGACAACAATCAATCATCAAGGAGGTGATTGAGGTCAACTCAAGCCATTACACTCGCCTTTTTTCCTTACATCTTTTCAAACTATCAAAGTTACATAAGGGTTTCACACACAAGAGAAGACAAAAAATGATTTATACACAACCAAACCCTAAGCACAATAATCACAATGATTAGTTTTCCTACATAATCAATTGTGATAAGACTATGATTAACAAACTTGGATGCACTATGCCTCTATCCCCTACTATTCTCATGTCCATAAATATCTTCTACTTCTACAATTGACCTACCATATTTTAGTGTTTTCTTTTATATCTTTTTTTGTCAGTGACCTATCACAGTGAACTAAAAATATTAAGCAGTCATCAGATTGGAGTGAACTACATCACCTTTCACTTATAGTGGACCCATGTAGATCCTATTTTTATTTATGATTACAATATTAAACCTACACAATCAACTCTTTTTCTAAAATTTATAATCAAATAGGTAGAACAATCAACATATATCATTGTATAAAATAAGTATATTTATTCTTAGTACTTTCTAAAAATAGTAGATTTCCATATTTTATAATTTGTCAAAATTAGAACAGTTGAATATTGTATATTTTAGCATTCTAATATTTCCAATTTTACACCTATACGAGTAAAAATATGATTATACCCAATAATGATATCCTAGTGGTGAGTGAGATGAGTGTTAGAAGTGAGAGGTCTCATGGTCTATTCCCTAGGATGACCACTCTCTAGCATCATTCCCACACTAAGCTACAATGGGTTATTTGTGATAATTATCTAATGTAATAGACTATCAACTCAGTGTTTAATGTGATGGGATTTAATAGGTAGATTGAAACCTATGTTAAATGTGATGAGGTATGTTCATATCCCATGGATATGAATACTGTTCACCATTGGTTTGGGAATTTTGGTTATAAAATTGTTTGTACCCAAAATTTTAGCTGATGGGATGTGATTGCATTGGTTAAGAGGCTTGGTTGTGTCGAGCCCCACCTAGATTAAAAACTTATTATGGCATGGTATGCTAGTGATGGATTTTGGTGACTTAGATTAGCTCATGGTGGATGATGTTAATTTAATTAATGTTGGTATTCAATGTAAGGGAGACATGGGCCTCCTATTTGTGTCCCAGGTTAGATTCATTGGCTCTAGTCAAATGTTGGTCCATTTACCCAATCAAATAAGTATAGATATAGTTAATTAATTTATTATGTTTTATAAAAATAATTTTAAAACACATTGGTGAACTTGATCCTTTAATTTTGATCCTTTCCTTTCTTATTTCATTTTTTATTTTGCTTTGTTTTCCTAGAAACTGTGTTACAATAGTTTTAAAACTCATAAGAACCATCATTTTGGGCAAAGCAATTGTAAGTTTTACCTGAACCATGGTGTGATGAGTACTTCCATAATACTCAGTCCATTAGATAACACTATATATGGATTTTATTTTCCCTATACCTCATGGTATATAATAAATGCTTAGGTTATGTTTTTAGCCATAGGAAGCCTTCAACTATTTATTTTTTGCACCGAAAAGTGGTTAGCCTAGGAAGTTACTCTCAATGTAGCCTGTAAGATGGTATAGTGTGGTTTTAAGAATGATTTAATTCTCTTTATTATTGCCTTCACATCCTTATTCACCATTTATGATTAGGATCAGTATAACTAAGAGCCTATAAAGTAAACACATCCTTGATTATTTGTACCCATTTTTCATTTTTTTCTCTCTCAAACCTTTACATGCCACTTAAAACATTTCCATCATCTTTTTATCTAAGGATTAGTGATAGATTAATTATAATCCCTATCGATCATATTTTGGTTCTTTTAAGTTCTTTAACAATGAAAGATATAGATATTTTTGATGACAATGATAAAATAATTATTCAACATTATCTACAAGACAAACAATGATTTTATTATATAATAAAGCATGACTTGGGAACAATATTTTTTTACATTTAAATTTCTATAAATCTTATTATGCACCCTATTCATGAACTCATCATGACTATTGCGACTGATAAAGCTAATATAGATAAAGAAGAAGTTAATGATAAATAACTCACTGGATATCTTAATGTAAACCCACATAAGATTGACACATTCTTATACATTTCAAGAGATGATAAAAAATAAATTAGTTTCCAATTCCACTTATACTTCTAATACTCTAGTTACCACTATTTATTATATTATGAAACCAACCCATACAATTACATATGTGCAAACATCCCTAGGTATGGGGGCATCACTTGGTTTAAAATATATTAACATGTTTATCTCTATAAGTGCATCTTATACACCTCCTATAAACACCACATAAGGTAAAATTCACACTTCACCTAATTAATCATCTCTTGAGAAAATTGTTCTATCCTTACATGCTTAAATTTTATAATTAGATCAAAGTGTTTCCAAAGCTACTTGCTTAATTGATTATTATACTTAATTCAAAATCCTTTGGCACTAAAAATGGCATATTATCCACTACCAATAGGTTTCTTAGATCCTAAGTTACCACTTTATGAGGTTAAATGATATATTAAATAACATATTTGTTTACTCCATGCAACATGCTTAGACTTTACTTACAATGACAAGATACCCATATATATATTTCCAGAAAGTCTCAAATATTTTTATTTACATTGGTTCTATAATCTCCCCTTTCAATCTGTAAGAGCACTCAACCCATTCAAAAATCAATTATTATCACATTTCTCAATCAACATTAGTGAAAATTTATCTTATGCATAAATTTATAATCTTAAGGAAGTGTTAAAACAACCAGTTGGCGAATATGTTCTTTGGCACAAGACTATGCTTACAAATATGAAAAAATATATGCTAGATAATGAATTAAAAGAAATTTTTACACAAATATTTATAGATCCACTCCATGAATCCATAATGTTTGATAAATTTAGATATTTTTATGAGCTATGTGACACAGTTAAAGATAGGGAAGTCAATATTTTAACATTAAACAAGATAAATTATGCACCAAGTGCTCCATCTAAATCAAATGTCAAGCTTCAACAAATTACAAATTCAAAACTATTGAAGTAAAAAATGAAGAAAAGGTAATAGTTAATGCAATAGCACAACCAACCAGCAAGCTTGAATTGGCAGCTCCACCTGAGAGGAAATTTAAAAGGTTACCATAACCTCCTCACATATTTTTATAAAAAATTATTGATTGAAATTTATACCTCCTCTATTTGATCTATATTTGAACAAACTTAAACTTGAGGGATTTTATAGTAATGCATATTATGATAACCATAGATGCATTGTACATTCTAAGAACAAGTGTTATAATTTAAGGTACAAAATATAGGATCTCATTGATGATAATATTAATGAGGTAAGCACACCCACATAAGAAGCAATATCACAACCAAATGATAAATCAAAGCTAAAAAAATTTAGTAGTCCTTTTCCCAACCATGTTTTAACATAGAATATAAATTCTTCAAAAGTACATTATGCATACAACACACATCCTCCTCATAAGTCATATAAGCATCCACTATATGGAATCATTGGTATAGTTAAAGTCACATTAACACAATGTCTAATAATCACATTTGATGATAATGAAATAAATGATGATTATTTAGATAGGCATTCTATTTTTATTCACACTTATATTAATAATAAATCTATCCATATTGTCATGATTGAAAATGGTTTGAGTAAAAATGGATGCACAATGACACTCCTTCACAATTTATGATATATAAATCAAGATTTAAAAGCTACATCATGAATCAATAGAGCATTCAATGGTCATAAATAGTATACCCTCATCCATATAGTATTACATCTCCAAGTTGGTTTTAAAATAATGGCTACTCTATTTCTAGTCTTACCAAGCACATGGGTCTTCAATATGCTATTAGGATTCCCTTAGATACCTAATATTTGATTAGTACCATATATAGTGCATAAATGCAAACAAAACATACCTTTTAATCAAGTGGTCAAGGTTCAAGAGATTCCATATGAGTATCCTATATAGTAAGTGGTAACTCATCCTTCTCTCCCCCCATCACCATACTTGGTTGTGGCACCTACTCAAGATCACAATAAAAAGACAATTTTGGTGCCTACTACAAAGCATAGTATAAAGGTAATAAATGTACCCATTCAAGATCATAATCCAGATTTAGTTATATCACTTATATATAATATTTATAGACAATCAATCTAGATGAAAAATATATAACTTCCTCAACAACATGCCTCATATCAAATAGTCACTCGAGGTTCATATACATCTAAATCATCTACAATGCATCCTAAGGAAAATTCTAAGATAATTCAACATGTTCCACAATAAACAAAAGAAATTATAAGAAATAATTCACCAAGTCATGCACATTTTCCAATTATGAATATGGTAATAGATTATATAGGAAGTGATCACAAGAGTTATTATCCAACACTTGATGATTTTTTTTATATAGATACATCTACAAATAATATTCCTCATCAATTGAAAATCAAGCTTCAAATCTTTAATTCAATTATGAAATATTATCCTTCCATTTATGAGATGATATATTAATCCCTCTAAATCTATATAATAAATAAATACTACAAAAATATAAAAAGAATTCAAAATATTATGAAAAAATAAAAAATCAAGACCAAAATATGATAAAATATGCTAATTCTCTTTATATATGCTATTATCTTATATTTAATACATAGAAAATTCATTTTCAAATAAACATGCATTTCACGAGGTATATGAGTGTGATGTTGGACATACATTTTTTATGCATTATTATATGTTAGACTACCTTCTACTTAGTGGCCATGCCTATGTTAAGGGCATCTAATCTACAAGTTACACTATATCAGGTTTTATCTTTATATGGCCTCAAATGTAATTATGACCTACATATCTTACAAGTGTTTTTATAACTCAATCATATTATACATTGTGCTATATAAATATACTACTTTGATAATAGTATGACATTTATACATATTTATAGAATAGAATAGTTTAAACTTATTCTATGCTACTTTGATGCTATTTAATTTATTGCATAATAGGTAAACATTACTTGATTATTGTGTGTGGCCTTTGGCCTTTGTGTAGAAATTACCTGATCATATATATGAGATCATTGTGTGGCATGTGAATCACTTTAACATTTCCATTTCTTATGGCCCTTAGACTTATGTGTGTAATATTTGCTTATGCAACATTCAAACATGTCCTTTTTATGTGACCATTGGCCTTGTTGTGTGACATTGCATAACATTATTGTGTTTTGTGATTTTGTGTTTTTTGAGATTTATTAGTGGTATCATGATATTCACCATGTACTTTTAGGGAACAATATAATTCAAATATACTTAACTTACTATACAATTCATTGCTAAATATATCTAGACATGAGACTTGTATGCCTCACATTTAATATATTGCATGCATGCTTTAATGACAATTGAAATTGTATGATGGCATACTCTCTAACATGATGAAATAATTATATATGATCACATATTTATCACATGATATGGTTAATTCTTATTTTTATATAGGTGACTTGAATAATACATCCCTCATTTCAAAAGGGGGCATCACATTGGGCTTATCTTAGAGATTCAAACCTCCACAAACAAATTTGTGGATAGAATACATGTTTCAAAGATACAAATTACATTCTTTTAAAATATTTAATACTACAAAATTAGATTCTATAACATGATATAGGTTTTCAAAGATTTAAAGTGATTAAAAAATTTAGATACATAGAAAAAATTAGCACATTAATAAATATTCTAGGGGCATATGACATGCATATGCACTCAATTTTCAAAAACTCAAAGTACATAATCATAAATAATTGAAACCATATGCATGGGCATATGCAAAACAATTAAAAAATAGAAATCCTAGGTTAAAAATACATTCACACTTCAACATATAGATTCATATCATTTTATATCATTGACACAAACTCAAGGGTTTCATACTCATGCTTATTCAATGTGGGAAAAAAACTCAAATTTTCAAGTTTCAAAGTTCAAATGAGAAAAATATGCAAATTAAAAGGCAAAATTTTCATTTCAAAGAAAATTATATGAGCAATGTGGCCATGATGGGGGCATGAATATTATTCACTCTCTTTTGATCATGAAATTCTAGAATCTAGATCTATCTACAATGGTTTGATTTGAATCTATACAGATACATTTAAGTCTAGTGACACTTAACAACCTTGGAATAACTTCTATCAAACCTATTATGGTTTCATATTTTTGGATTAGAACATTTGGTATTATTCCTTATTCATGAGAGTTGGTATAATGTCTCTTTTCAGCTCAAAATATTGATTAGTTATTTAAAACTATGACTTGATTACTGTCAATTCACCATTGGTTCAAATTATTTAAGTGCTTTAGTAAGGGGGCATAATTATCCATATTTAGATATAGAATATAGGAAAATTTGGATTCATGTACACGTAGGTGTACTCATCCCTTACTCTTTTTTCAAATTTTCAAATTTCAAAGTTCATTCCTTTACAAACTTAAAATGAAAAAAATGAATATTTCATGCGATGTTGTAGAGTTTTCTAAAATGAATTTCATACATGATTAAAGTAACTGATCAAAGACAGAGAGTGTTTTACACATTATGGTTCAATTTTTTCTCCTTCACTCTAAATATTTCATTACAAATTAAAATTGGGGAGGGGGGATGTAGACACATAAATTTGGTCATTAGTACTTGAAAAAGCTAATACTTGACATATTTCTAGCCACATGACTTGTACCCAATTATATGACTCTTATTCACCATTTCCCTAAGTCATTATCTATATGCAAGCTCAACCTTTTGTTTTCCATTATCACTACACATAAAATTCAATGTCAAATACTTAAAATCACCATAAAAATGTCTCTAACTTAGGACTTAGTTCCTTCATCCTTATAAACAAGTCCTTTCCAAGAGGACATGGTCACAATGTGTCACTATCCACTTATGCCGATCGATTCCTTGTTAAATAATGAATAGTTTCCAAATTTGAAATCAATCTTTGGGGTATTCCCACACATTTCATGAGGTTAGATAAATTAAATTATCAAAATATTCTTCTATAAATATACATCAATATTCATTCATTTTCCCCCTTACTATTCACATGGTAAAAACATATACACTTTTACATAATGAGAAAATATGTTCTATTCTACCCAAAATTTGAATCATTCAATAGGAGCAGTCATAAGCCAAGTTAAGAGCCCTCTAAAGCAATTTATGTGATATCATTATCAAGTATCAAATCTATCTTATATCTATACACATCTAGTCAAATAATCATAATTTCACAATCAATGTAGGTGGGAGAACTACGTAGGATTGATTTACCTCCATAGAGTACTAGATACATAGGCAACAATAAATCATCAAGGGGGTGATTGAAGTTGAATATTGTATAATAAAAATAGTTAAATATTGTATATCTTTAGGTTATGATATTTAAAATTTTAAATCTATATAATTTCAAATATAATTAACACATTTATTGTGTTTTATAAAAAATAAGTTAAAATACTTACTCATGGAATTTGATCTAAAATTCATATCTCGAACATCTATAACAAGGATAAGTTATTACAAACTAAATAACTACAACTCCATTTGTAGACACATTACTGATTAATGATTCTTTTTGGGATGAATTTAATTCATATCACATTGATGATGATGTTTTTACCATATATTTTGATGGGTCCAAATGTTCTACAGGTGTTGGTGCTAGTATTGTCTTCATCACCTCTCAGGGCCAACCTATGTCATTTGGATATTATTTCTATTTTTCATGTAAAAATAAGATAACATAATTTGAGGCATTTATACTTGGGTTATGTAGAACATGGATGTTATAGATAAAGTCATTATGGGTATATAAGGATTCTTATATAGTGTTTAATCAGGTTTTAGATAGCTACCAAAGGAATAAATGTTAATGCCATAGAAATAAATGGTACAATGATTGCATACACACTTCAACACTATTTTAATATAAAGCATACCTATAAAATATAATCTTCATGTTAATGTCATGGCTTGTGTAGCTTATATGATCCCATCAACATCAATTATGATCACAATTTTTTTACTATCTAACAACTAAAATGTTACGAATCTCTACAGTTGAAGTAGAGGTTTTCAAGGTCCTAGTAGTTATTCACAATGTAGTAAATTTAGAATGGTACACTAATGTATATGTATTTTTATACAAATCTTCTATCCCAAAAAATGCTACATGTAATGATAAATTTAAAATATAACAAGAAGAAATGTGTTATGTTCTAATGGAGGATATTTATTCAAATGATCATTGCAAGGATGACTATTTATATGATTTAGCCATGACAAAGTTTAAATCACCTTATTGTAATTATATTATATTGAATGATGAGGTCATTTTAGTAGAAAATTAATGTATTATAAAATCTTGAGACAAGGGTATTATTTTCCTACAATAGAACAAAAATTCTAAAAGTGTGCTAAGGTATGCCCACATTGTCAAAAACTTAGTATTTTAGCTCCATCACAATAATTAAAACCTATTGTTTCACCATGGACATTATCCCTTTGTGGTTTCAACTTGATTAGAAATATAAATCCATAATCATCAAAGGGTCATTGGTTCATTATTATATTATAAAGTACTTTAAAAATGTCTAAAAGCCATACCATTATCATCGACCATAGGTGAAGATATATTAAATTATTAGTGATGAGTATCAGTTAAACATTTGGACTACCATCTACCATTATCACAAATAATGGATACTCATTCAAGAATAAAAAATTTAAGATATTCTATGATAAATATAATATACATCACATGTTCTCTACAATATATTATCCATAAGTAAATTAACAATAAAAAACAATAAATAAAACACGTGCAAATATTTTAACCAAAAATATCACCAAGCATGATGATGATTGGCACAATAATATTATTTATTCACTTTGGGCATATCAAAAAAGTGTTTGTACACCAATGATACACATTACTCTCTTATTAATGGAACATAAGTAGTACTAACTTAGAGCTTGATGTATCATAGTTATGTGTTTATTTAAAATATATCATCAAAGATAAATAATATTGAGACAAATGATTACATGAATTATAAATGATAGATTATAGGTGCATATAGGATATTTAACATCTTAAATTCTACCGAGATCATATCAAAAGATCATATGGAAAAAAAATTACAGTCGTAAATTTCAAGTTGGATACTTGGTATTAAAACAAAATTAGAAGAACACTAATACACATAAAGAGAACTTTTTAAAACTTAAGCCTAGTTGGTTGGGCCCATTGGTGATTAAAAATAATATGGGTACATGAGCTTATCGATTAGCTACACTAGAAGAGAAACCTATGAGGAACCCTATGAACATTATGCACGTAAATCTGATTAGCTACACTAAAAGGAAAACATATAAGGAATACTACATGAACCTATGTATATATTACACATTGTTTCACTTATTCTAAAAATACAAAAAATTAATACTCAAGAAAATATAAATTCATTCAAATATTCAAAAAATAAAGAAACAAGACCTAAGCATGACATGATTACTAGATTACACTATCTACATATGTTATTTATCACATGTTTGGTAAATGGCATATTATTTTTATTTACACATGCATTTCATAGAATAAGATTGTGATATAGGACATACATGTTACACATGAACATATATATGTTAGACTTTCATCTACCTGGTGGCCATGTCGATAGTAGGGGCATAATATTTTGCATGTTTAACTATTATAAGTTGTATATTTATATGAACCTTATATCATGTTGAGCTACCTATATTGCTTAAACATGTCTTTTTATTTACTCATATCTTACATAGTGCTGCATGGATATGCTAGTATACTTCGATGTGAAATTGATACATATGGATGGTATAAACTAGTGTACATGTTCTATGCTCCATTGATGTTATTACTCTTTTAAATGATAGGTTACTTTGTGCTTGTATATTATATGTGCCATTTTTGCCTATTTTAAAACATATTTATATACTTTGAGTTTGGCCCTTGGCATAATTTGATGAGAAATATTTGATGTCCCTTGTTTATGACATTTTTATGTTCCCTTATGTGTGGACATTGATATTATTTGTTGTGACATATTCATGTACCTTGTATATGGGTTTTGGCCTTATGTGTGACAATAACAATTATGATTGTTGAGATTGTTAACATTGAGTGGTGTTGTCATATATATCATGCACAATTATTACATAATATTATTCATTTATACCACTACTACGTGCATCATTGATACACCTATTTATACATATGACACTTATATGACCTAAATTTCATATGTTATATACATGAATTTATTTACACATATTAATGTAATGGCATATTCTTCACATGTTCACATGATGTTATATTTATACATGACATGATGTAGATAACTCTTCATTTTAGGTTAGTATCTTATAGGACACACCCCTCATCTCAAAAGGATGGCATTTTAGTGGGCTTTTTAAAGATACATAAGCCTCTATCAGAAAAAAATAAATTAAAGTACATGTTTTAGAGATTAATAATGGTTTATATTTATCATATGGTCTAGTTACATGACATATATTAATAGATTGATACATATTATAGAGGCATATTCCATACATATACACTCACTTTACATATTATTGAACACAAATTCATATATACTTGAGTGCATATGCATGGGAATATGCACATAATTTACAGGAACAAAAATTGTAGGTTTCCACTTGCACATACATTTAAGATATAGGTTATTAGATTTAACATATAGATGCCTAACATTAAACATCACTTGGTACTAATTTAGGGGGCATGATAATAGTTCATGTAAGTATACACACTTTCAAATTTTGAGGTACGATACTGGTTCATATACATACAAAACAACACTATTTATAATTGAATTATAAATGGTTGGCATTCCATTTCACTCTTATCATATCATGGTCATTATGAGGGATTGAACATGTTCATGCTATTTAAATCATGTATATTATTCTACATTGAACAAAACTATATAGTCAAACCTACATTCATGATGGAGGCATGAACATTGTTTATTCCTTTTTGATCATGAACTTTTTTACATGGATCAAACTTGAGAAAAACTATACAATTGAATCTATAAGCCATCTATTGTGGTTGTTTTTAATTTATTTGAGTAAACTTAGCTTGATAGTTCACTCTTTACCTTTTTAGTTATTTAGGTTACTACATTGCATACTTTTCCAAAAATTGATGAAGGTTGGGACATATTAACTTCTCAACCCAAGAGGCTACACATTTACTCAAATTTGGGTGATAATAAACCCAATTCTCCATGTGTTTCAGTAAGGAAACATAATTTTATCTATTTTTTCAATAAGGAAGCATCATCTCCAATAAGTTGCAAGGAAAACATGGTTTCACCAACACACAGGTGTACACTTATCTTATCTCTTTAAAAATTTTAAAAAAATAGTTTTAAATTAAAAATTAAAAATTATCAGTCTATGGACAATGAATATACATGATTGAAGGCTTTGTTATTGAATGACCTACACAATTAGATATTTTTACCAAAGATAATGTTGTATAAATTTAGGTACATTTATCCTTTTACTGTATCGATTCCATTACTAGAATGAAATGGAGGCACTTGTAGATACTAAAATATGGTATTAAGTAGGTGAAAATGACAAACTTCAAACACATTTACCATGCATGACTTAAGCACATAAACAAAGGTCTTAATACACCATTATCATACACTTACATGATATATTATGAGTTTAACCCTTCTATTCTATTGTTATACCACTACAAAAACCTCATTGTATGTTTCAATCCTATTAAATATCCTGCACACACATCTCCAAACCCTTATTTAGTCCACTTATACATAAATCAATTTCATCAGTATTGTTAGTCAATACTAACTTAATTTATTCAAAATTGACCCTCTCCCAACATCGGTTACTTTTAAAAATAAAATTTTTCCTTAAGATTGGTCCATCTTCCTAGTGTGTTGATGGTATGATAATTTAGCCAATTGGACTCATATATAAACAAAGCAATGTCTCATTCAAAAGGGACTTGGTACTTATCTGGGACACATCTATGCATTACTACACATTGAGAATTTTTTCTCTATTCTTCCTAGATTATGAATCTATCACTAGGATAAATCACAAGCCAAGTTTGAATCACACTAAATCCAAGTCAAATCAATCATTGTCAAATATCAAACCCAAAACATTAGCTACATATATATAACAAAGGAGCACAATTGCATAATCACACTACGTGGGAGAACTATGCGTAGATTTATTTATCTCCTTAGATTATTAGATATGTATGTAGTGGTGATCGGGGTCAGCTCATCCCATTACACTTTCCCAAATTTTTAATGTTTCTAGCCCTTGCAAGCATGCCTAGGTTTTCAAGGCAAAGGAGACTGGATTATGGAGATGCAAGTGTGATCAAGGTTCAAAATCACATATACTAAACATATATAATTAGGAAAAGGTTATTGTATAGTAATAGTCCCTCATTTATGTAATGGCTAGCATAAACCAACATAAGTTGGTATTGACTAATAATATGGACCTAGATTTATAGAATCCATTGTGCCTAAATAGAGATATAATTCTTAAATTGAATGAATCATAGGCATGATTCTATTTGATACACACTTCTATAATATAGTCAAATTTAGACAATGAAACATAAAATCAAAGTACTCATCACTCTAATGTACTTATTATATTTAGCATATTCCACTTATCAAATTAGTGTAATCAATTTTAATATTTTACATTCAAACATATGCTTGAATGTAATTTATTGATATATAAATTAATTTTAAATTTTCTATCCTATTAAGGTTAGTATTAATCACACCAATCCAAATTAAGGTGAAACATAGAACACATAAGGCTAATATACACAATCCATGAATGTCATCATTACATATAGAAACTATAATATCTAGTGTAATAGCAATGTAAATAGTATGAGTCAAATCAAGTCATATACAATCAATTTAAAGTAACTTAATATTATCTAGAATATGTGTAAAGTGGAAAGTATAGAATAAGATTAAAAAATAAGTTTGTTCATGTGTTAGTATATAATACCAATGACAATCATAAAGAACTAAAGTATTATGCCTACTCCCTCAAGGGGCGTGGATCAATGGATTCAAGAAACTAGAAAAGACAAACACAAGTAATGCCTTCCCTAAGTGACACTCCTCCAAGATCAGTCTATTAATCATTTTTGTGCCCATATTTGATGATCCAAGTCTTTTTTAACATGGTAGGACAAGTGCCTCCACCATCTCTTCTTGTACCAATTGGTTTACTCTTGATTGGATGAAAATGAAAGAAGGTTGAAGCTTTATATAGATATTTTAGCATAGTGTTTTTACACCTAAAAAAGCTTAATGGTTATGGTCATGGATTTTGTATCTATAATTTTCCAACTAACTCCAACCCATGTGTGGTTAACATTAGGTTAGGGTTGGGAGGTTGAAATCATTTATGTTTTGGGATAGAGGTTGCATTTATGAAGCATGGATCATCATTTCTAATATTTATCTTAGTTATGTTGATATTTTTATTTTTTAACTTTGAGGCTGATAACATCATATTTCTTGATATTTTTTGAAATTTCATTTTAGAAATTAGATATTCATTAATTCAACATGGATTTTTTACTTAAGCCTTTAATTTGGTTTGCTTTACTTAATGATTTTGCTTAATCTTTTTACAATTCTTGGAAATTGGTTGCTTGTTTAATTAGAATGGTCAAAAACATCAATTTTTTTGTTGTATTTTAATTGGAAATAAATTAGAGAGAGATTGTGTGTGATGCATTTCCTCAATTAAGGTTACATAGATGTTAATCAACACCTGCATGTGGCATGTGTAGAAGAATCAGAGTGTTTGAATGGTCTAGAATGTTAATTTGCTTATTCACAATTTAACTTGAAGTCATTTAGAAGAAGATAAATGTTTTTTAAAATGCATTACCCCAATTAGGGAGACATGAATGTGAATTTTCACTTGCATGTGATGTGTGTGAATGAATTAGAGCATTTTGGTGATTTTGGTCTAGTTTGTACGTTATTTTGGAAAGTCATTTAGACTTGTAATTTTGGCATGATAGTGGTAAGAATTGGATGTCTACTTTTTCCCCCTATTTGAGAAGGCATGTGATATATTTCATCAAATCAATGGTTTTTCAAAGGATAAAAAGGTAGCTTAGAATGATCATAATTAGAATAAATTAATGCATTCCCATTTTCTATTGAATTTTATGAGTTACAAAAAAATGGGATTATGAAAATGCCCCAAATAGCATTCGGGTTGGCCATGATGCCCTCTTAAGGGGAGGATGTAAAAAAGTTAATTTTGATGGGTTAGCCCTCAACCAAAAGAAAATAACATGTAATTCAGTAAAAGAGAATAAAGAAATGGAGTAATTAGAAAAAATGGCTTGAAAAATAGATAAAAGAAATTAGTATGAACCTCCCATAAATAAATCGGGTAACAATAGGTCCATAAGGAAATTCAAAAAAAATACTATAAATTCACCCATGGTAGGTGAAAATCAATCATTTTTACCCTCCACAATTAGAAACTTGAGCTTTGATCCCTACGCATGAGAGAGAGGAGAAGAATGACCAATATCCCATACCATCAACACCTTGGAGAGTGGGTTCAAGAGTACCAATAACCACCAAAGAGCGGAGAATCAATATGTACCCTTTTTATATTTAATTTTGGCTTTAAATGCATTTATGACTAGGTTAAAAACCATGAAAAATGTGACCTCACCATTTTTGAAATTGGGAAAATAATGAAATCAAACTCGATAACAATGAGGTCATGATGGAATTAGTGAAATAATCTGTGAAAATGATGGTTTTGCCAAAATGGGTGGTGTTCCCCAAATTGATGAATTCATCAAGAATTCATAAAAATCACCCATTTGGGTAGAAATCACCAAAAATGGTGAGGTTGTTGGTTAAACAATGAAAACACCCTATGAAATGATGAGATCGTTGAGAAAACAATGAAGTCACCCTAAGAGTCAAATGGGGTAGAAGAAATAAAGACATAAAAGAATAAAATTATAAGTCCTCAATATAAGAAAATTGGTAAATGAGAGTAATTATAGGAAAATAGATAGATGATTGACTTGGTTCTAATTGGTTTAGTTTTTTTGTAGGAATGAGTAGGGTTTATTATGACATGCAAGTGGTGATCACAAATTCTACACCGATCAGGGGTCTTGACAAATGATATTATAGGGCTATTAGAGGTGATATATCTCTATTGTGTAACCCAACTACCCATGATTTGAATGGATCAAGGCTATATGCTAGCACTAATAAAGCACCGACACTCTAAGATGTTGACTTTTCACTTACTAACTATAGAAGTGATAGTGACATTAGAGAATGTTCATAGGATTTTATGATTGCCCATTCAAGGTCGAAGCATCTACTAGTTTTTAGTAGGGAGGTGAGTAATGCTATAGTATTTGATTAGAATCATTAATGTTGAGATCAAATAAAGTTTGATCAATATTGATTCCCTAGGGGACCTACCTTGTCCACCTATAGTTTATCATAAATTAACACCACCACGCACACATGGTATAATGACTAAGGAGTTAATGGTTTTGATGGATCTTATTATTGATATCTTACTACCTAACAAGAGTAGATGGTTCTTCTAGGTTGGGATAATTAGGGTGGTTTGATACATGCTAAAATTTACCACATAAATTGCATCAGACCCCATTATATTAGCCTAACTATATCATGACTTGCATATGATAGCATACTAGAGAGGGTGCAGTATCAGACACAACACTTTGAGTTATAGAATAGGATTGTAAATCAAATTAGTTCATGCATTAGTATGTAAAACCAATGAAAATAATAAATAAATAATGTATCAGGCACACTCCCTCGAGGGGCATGGATTAATGGACTCATGAAACTAGATAATAAAAACACAAGTAATGCCTTCCCTAAGTGACTCTCCTCTAAGATAAGTCCATTAATCATGTTTGTTTCTAGATTTTGTGCTCCAAGTCTTTGTCAATATGGTAATACAAGTGCCTCCACTATCTCTTCTTTCACAAATTGGTTTTTGCTCTTGATTGGATGAAAATGAAATAAGCTTTGAAGCTTTCTATATATAGTTTGGCACAATTTATTTTCAACTAAATAATCTCAGTGGTTATGGTCATGGATATTGTATTTATAGTTTTTTAAATGACTCTAACCCATGTGTGGTTAATCTTAGGTTAGGGTTGGGAGGTTGAAATCATTGATTTTTTGGGATGGAGGTTGCATTTATGAAGCATGGCTCAACATTCTTGATATTTATCTCATTTATGTTGATATTTCCATTTTTTATTTTGAGTCTAATGACACCATCGTGACAACATATTTATTGATATTGTACCTTAGGTGTTTGAAGAGTAAATAATATGTAGATTAGTCCTTTTTTATTCCAAATGAGAAAAAATAAATCATAACAATACACTAAGACTAAACACTCTTGCCTAAGAACTAGGGAGAGCATAACATAATAAGCAAGATCACAAAATAGAGATAAAGACAATACAAATTTCTTACCTACTTTGTTAAATTTGATGCTTAATTGTTGGCAAAAATATGTTCATTATAGGCCTATGATTATTTGAGTATTCTATCAATGCTTTTCCTTGGTGGTAGATCTTTCCAATAGTCATTTATGGCTTAGTGTGAAGCTTGGCATAAAATGAGCATTACAATACTACTCTCAAAGGTGTCAAGAAGGTATTTTAGTAGAATAACCTTACACATAAAATATTGTTGGAATATGGTGTGGGTACTTGTATTTATAGCTCAAAGAAATAACTATAACCCTAGGTAGGTTAGGTTAAATTCTAACTGGGATTGAGTATAAATTAACCTAGGTTGAGTCAGTCTAACTCTGTCTTGGGTCAAGGCACTCATGAAATCTTGACACCTCAATTTTAGATATTTTTTAGGCAAGACAACTCACTTTAGATATTTGTGAGGTGTGATTCATATTTTTTAATATTTAGGAGATAATAAATCACTTTATTATCTTATTTGACCTTTGACTTCATATTTGGCTAAAAATTTGTTTTTTTGGTAAATAAAATTCAATAATTTGATTTGGAATTTTTGTTTAGGCAAGTTAATTAGGAATTATAATGTAATTAATCTTTTTTAGTGTTTTTTGTCTTTTGGAAATTGTTTTAAATGTTATTAATTAATATCTTAATAGGCCAAAAGTGTCAAATTACTAGGTCACAATTTGACTAGGGTTAGAACTAAACTAGGCTAGTGATGCATACAAGGTTATACTTCAAATAATCTAGCCGCATCATGTTTCTAGGAAATTAAATCTATTTTGTAGATGAAATTGGGAAATTCGGATGATTTTTAGGCTTAGATGTGTCATTTTCTAGAAATTGAACTGAATCCTGGTTTAGACACAAAAGTGGCCAAAACTAAGTGTATAGATATTTGTTGAAATTTCATTTTAAAAAACTAGATATTCATTAATTCAACATGGATTTTTCACTCAAGCCTTTAATTTGGTTTGTTTTGCTTAATGATTTTTCTTAATCTTTTTGTAATTTTTGGAAATTATTTGCTTGTTTAATTAGAATGGTCAAAAATGTCAATTTGCTTGGTTGAATTTTGACTAGAAATGAATTGGAGTGAGATAATGATTGTGTGTGATGTATTGATCCAATTACAGTTACATAGATATGAATTTTCACCTACATGTGACATGTTCAAATGATTTGAAGTGTTTGAATGGTTTAAAATGTCAATTTTCTTGGTTATAATTTGACTTGAACTAATTTAGAAGAAGATAGAAATTTTGTAAAATGCATTACCCCAATCAAGGATACATGAACATAAATTGGCACTTGTACATGATGTGTGTGGATCAAATAGAGTGTTTTGGTGATTTTATATAGTTTGTGTGTTATTATGAAAATTCATTTAGACTTGAAATTTTGGCATGGTAGTGGTAAGAATTGGATGTTTACAAAAAGATGCCCTAAATATAGAAATTTAGTCATGGGTCTTAGAAAGTCTCACATTTGTGTGTTCATGTCTTATAAAAAATGTATGTCTTGCATTTCACTCATATATACCATGAAATATGTGTATAGGAAAACTATATAATAAAATGTAATATATATGATAAAACATAAAAAAATCATGTAAACAAGCATTACATGTCATGCATAGGTCATACTTTTTTATTTTTTAATATATATATATATATATATTATGAGCTATTGTAGGCCATGTGTCAAATATGGAAATGTTGATCTTCATGGTCAAGTAGCAACATGTGTCACTGAGTCTGAGTTTGAGAAATATTCTTGTGTTATGTCATATCCATCATGGTTAATGGTATGGTCATGTGTACTTTGCATAACTCTATGAGCCATAGTACTATGTGAAATCTAATGTATTATAATAATGTGCTTATGTTTATAAAAAAACATGATAAATTGGTCATGCTATAGTATATGGTGGACTCTATGAATCTTGTGTATATATTTGATGTAATGTTCACTGTAATATTGGTCATGTAGGAAAATCCACCATCTTCCTCTAAATTATCTGAGCAAGATGAAACTTAGTAGGTTTTAGATATAATTTTGGTGGTAGTGGAGGAATAATATCTTGCTAAAGAGGGTACTCATATGAAATACCTAAAACTATGACCACCCTATTAGCATATAAGGATTCATACATTTGTGTACTATAGAAAAGAACCACATGCATCTTTTATATCCAAGGAAGTCCTATCAACATGTGACATATTCTATTAATTGGAAAAAATAAAAATAAAGTAGGCACTATAGTAGGTCATACTTGAAGTGGTAACACAATGTGCCCCAAAGTATCATGTAGTGGTCTATAAAATGCCTTAACTAGTTTTGATGTATTTTGTATATATTTTTATGTTCATTTGAGAGAATCAAGAAGTGTCATTATACAAATATTTTTTATTGAGCCATTGTCCACTTTGAAACTAGGTGTAGGTTGTTGATATATATGCACATGAAAATAGTACATGATCTGAATATTTGTCTTCAAAAATCTCATGGTCCTAAAATGTAATAATAGGTCACTATGGTAATATAGTGTTAAGAGTTCCAATTATTCCATCTATAAGATGTGCTTCCTTAGTTATAAAAGTATATTAAATTGGAGGAGGTTGTACATTGTAATTCATTTGCACATAAGGTGGAGGAGTATTCTATTATGCCTCATGATTAGGAAAGGTGTCATTGAATATATTTAATTTAACATTTCCATGTGGTTATGTTCATGACTCTTCTATAGATATGCTAATATCAATTGTTTTTTCATCTATCAAATCTTATATCTTATGTCATAAATTGGTGTGTCAATTAGTCAAATGTCTTATGCTTCAATGATAGTAACAAAATGAATTAATGTCAAATCCCAAGTACTGAGTCTTTCTCACATCAACTTCTTTGGTGGGAGGGAGAATTATAAGGTTTTAATTAATGAAAAATAATAATATCTTGTGGGAAGTTTCGGTAAATGTGTAAATTGCCTCCTTGGTTGGGATGAGAACAAGCTAATAGGTGGGCTATGAAATTATGTTTATTTTTTATTTTGTATCATTCTTATTATCATTACATTTTGATTTTAAGTTTGAATTACTTGGAAACTCTATACTAGTAGTTTTTGGAGGGCTGGAGCAATACTTTAGCTTATTCATTGTGATAAGTTTGTCTTATTGATCCTTAACAGTGTGACAAAAAAATCAAATGATTAAAACTTATTAAACATGATATATTCATGTAAAGGTAAAAGCATGATATATATATATATATATATATCTTTTAATTATTTATTTTCAAATTGATTTGTCATCTTAGAGACCAATGTCTTGTAACAAAGCACATAATCACTAATGGGCTCATTGAACCCTAACTTATTTTTGCAGTATGAGCATATGACATATTTTCATTGATATTAATTGAATATTGTGATATAAATTGGTCATCCAATGGGTTAAAGGAATGAATTAATTGGAAATAAAATCATAAAATAACTATAATGCATAATACTTAAGGCTTCATGGGAAAAACTTGGTAAATAATTGATTATTGGATGCATAATACAAACATGTTGCATGAAAGGCTTAATGTTGTTGTTTGAGATCACACTTACCATCATACAATGTAATTTTGGGTGTCAAAAAAAATATTATTAAAGGATATGTTGATATATAAATAACTACATAATTATGTATCAATGTATTAGAATCAATGACATGGCCAACTCTAGAATTTTTTTTGTAATTGTGTGACCATATTATGTAAATCAAGCATTGTTCACATAGGATTCTAAAAATTAGGTGTAATATGATGTATAGTATCAAGTGATGTGCTATGTTTATTAACCTTAAAATTTATAAATGTATGTTGTGTAGGGATAGGCATAGTGTTTTGAGGAGAATTGTGTGTTACCCCCTTACCATGGGAGGTCATCAAATGTGTTACAAGAGGTGAAGAGATAGGATTAGTATTATTAATATTATCATAACCTACTATGGAATAAATACCTCTAAAATGTGTATTGATATCTATAAAGGTCTCGTGTTCTTTATCTTAAGATCTGAAAACCTTATCCTTATTTTTTATTTCATCTCAAGTAACATGTAAAAACAGATTTTGAAAGTGTGTATGCGTATGAAGATATTCAGTTAATTTAATTTTATCAAAGGATTAAAATCTACCATTCATGTTAATTATTTCTTTCATTTTAATTAAATCAAATATAAATACCAAAAATTAGACTAGAATATTGAAATATGAAACCTTAGGAAAAAGAGAAGGAAACCCTATGGAAATAAGGGTTTCTTATGCCCACTACAAGGAATTTATTCACTGATTTGTTTGATTTGTTTTTAAATAAATGTGACCTTAATAGGATAAAAATATTCAATAAATTATATTTCCAAAGATATACAATAATTGCAAAAATATTATTGTAACTAGATAAATCTAAAAACTTATTGTTTCTATCAATCACTGCATAAGAATGTAGTTAGATTGCTTTGAAATAATTTAGCTTCTTATTAAAGGTAAATTCATTTTAAATATGATGTAATAATCATGTGAGTGCTCAAGTTTAGAAGTGAAGAATGTGCATCTAACAAGATAAGTCTTGATTGGCTAGATAATTATATGACTGCGATATTGTCTTTTGCGTACATATGTGTCTTGTGTAAATTTATCATCATATGATAGTACTACATGTTATGCCTATGTTTAATATGTATTCCTATATGTTTGGATGTCCATGAACCTATTAAAATGTCTTTTTTTAGTACTCCTTGCTTCAAACCCTAGCTATTACATCTTGTCCTACTCTTAATAAACTGCATTACCATTAAGATAATGAATTAAACTATTGATTAGTTATTATTTGATTTTGTTGATATATTCAGATGTATGATGCCTAAATTTGATAGTTATTATATTGATTACATTACTTATTATAACTTAAGGGCATCTTACGTACATTAAAATAAATTATGTTGTTGTGTTTTGGAATCTTATGTAGAGTTTATTTCATTTATAGTTGGTTATATGACACATTTTACTTGATATTTATACATTCTAAGTATTTTTATATTTGATCTATAGCTCAGAATAAATAACATATTTGGCTGAGGTGGTTGTAGGAAAATTTCTACCCTCATTGAGAATTTAGAGGGAGAGTCTCATCAGAGAGAGAACATCAGATGGTTGCAATAGGGAACAAGCAAAACAATCTATAAACATCTCACACACACAATTTACTTGTTTGATATATATTTGGTGGCATGTGAATTTGTGCTTAATTGATTGGTGTGTTATTTATTAAGGTTTACTGATGTACTTGGTTTAGTACTTTGTGACTTCTTAATCTAATATATAAAATAACATGTAGTGACTATTAATGGATTAAAATAAATATTGATTGCCATATTTATATTTTATGCTTGTGAGATGTTTGTTTGTTAGTAGCATTGACCTACATGCTTGATTTATGTGTCATGATTTAAAATTAAGTGAAAAATAAGTGTAAACAAATTAATTTTTTGCACTATTTAAGTTCGTGTTAACTCAGTTTTAGACACTATTCCATGAATGGAGACAACCACATTTAGTGGTAATCAACAAAGAAATTTTTTGATAACATTGGCTATTAATTCAAACACCAAAATGTTATCATGCAACTCAAGAATTATTTGGTAAATGTTTTAATAAATATTTTTAACCTATCTATGAATCTTGTGGTGACCAAAATCAAAGAAAAAAACAAGTTAGACTTTTATATGGCACATTTTTGGGGGGGAAAGTTGGTTAAAGCATTAGTCTTTTGGCATTTTGTAACTTTAGGAAGAATCTAGAGGCATTTTACATGCTTAAATCCTTGAGTATAAAATGAAAGGTGAATAGATAATGGAAGTAGAGTGTTGTAGAGAAAATAATGGAGGAAAGCACATTAATAAGAGAGGTTAATGGAGAATAAAATAATAGAGGTGTAGGAATAAAAAAGATGAAAAGAGGGGCACATAATTCTTAGTAGGTAGTTTCAGGTACTTCGGGGTGAGTTAAGAAAGCAAGTAACAAACTACCAATTGAGTTTTCTTTGATTTTAAAAACATACATAAACTATTAGCAAATAATTTCTAAGAAAGTGTTGTGGGTAATCATTGTGATGTAACAATATTGTATATAGTTATATTAATCCTAGGTGTCTAGCATAGGTGTCTAACTTTTGTCTTATTCAATAAGTTTTCCATTCCCATAGGAATAGGAAAGGTCAGTTTTGGGAATGTGAAATGAACAACCTTCATGGATTATTTAGTGTAATGTGTAATATCTTTCAAACTTGGATCATGAAATTTAAATTTCATTATCATTCTAAATATATTATCTACTTTTCATTGGTATCAAAACAAGATTTTTCATTGGTTTAATTTCTTCTTTCTCCATTAAATTTCAATCTTCTAGTTGTACAACCTAGTTCCTCTTATTCACTGGAAAAAATAGCATGAAAGGCATTTTTGTAGCTAAAGCATAGAATTCCAATAAGGTTTTTTTATTTTCAAACATGTGTCTAGCCTTCTTATTATGATTTTATCTGTATTTAATCAATATTTAATTGAAAAATAAGGGTTTTGCTATTTTATTCAATTCTAAACTGCACATTCAATTTTATGTTTGTTGCATTATAATCATACTATTATGTGGTCTTTGACAAACCTGCTATAACCTACATGTTTATGTGGAAGTAACTAGAAATTTGGGCATGGTATTTCAACTCCTGACAAGAATAAGGTGTTTTTTTTTTACTTTAATTAGCTAGTGTGGTGTATTTCAAATAATTATGATCGGTATGTGTATTTGTCTGAGTAAATATAGACTATGTGGAAGCGTGTCATTGGTATTGGCATTCCATCTAAGTGCATATTTACAAGGAAATTTACAAGATTTTCACTATTTTTTTAGTCATGTTCATTTGAAATTGAAGTTTTCAAATTGCACGTGGAAGAATAATTCTAAGGAGGCTTTTTTTCTTTTTGCATATTCCAATATTAGAATCACACAATACAAATTGGAGGAGAGGAGGTAAATTTTAAGTTTTTTTTATTTAAAAAGAAAATTTTAGTTTTAAATGTCCTATTCAAATTTTGAAAACATTTAAATTTGAAGGCATTTAAAATTTTGAGCAATTTATTAAAATTTCCTTAAGCAAGCTACTGTAAGTGAATTTGGGCAAAAAATAACCAAATTACATCATTCAAGGAGATATAAGGGGATCTACTCTTTTACCCATTCATTATTGTCAAAAAAATTAAATATGAAAATTAATAAAAATTGAGTATATTAGCATATGAGGTTTTCTTGTTAAGGCAATGTTAATGACAATATCAATCTTTTTCATGTGCCACCTAGGTACCACTTACCACTTTACTCTCACATACCTTAAAGCCCCTTTCACATACTACCAAGTATATAGAAAGGGCTAGCTTCTTCCATGTATTGATGGGTATATGAGAAGGGCAGGTATATCGAGAAGTTGGGTATATTAGTTTGGTGGTATATAGAAAAGGGGACCATTTTGGAGTGATAAAGAACCAATCATGGTTTAAAAAACTAAAAAATCAAAAATCAAAACCATGCATTCAATCAAATCTATCATTGACATAACATTGACTAACAAAGATAGTTGGTTAGAATGGTCTCAGCAAGTGAAGAACACACTCATCTTCAATGATCTATGGTCTGATATTTGTGATGGATAGAAGCAACAAATTGAACCAATAGGTAGTGCAAAGGATATTCAAGCATGGAAGTAGAAAAAATAGAAAGCATTGGCCTTGATGAGGGATTCAATTCATAGAGATGTGTTTCTTCATATTCAAGGGTAAAATACTCCATGGGAATCATTTCACAAACTGAAGGAGCTATATGATTCCCATTCAGAGTTATAATTCATTCATTTACAGTTGAATTTATTCAACCTCAACATGAAAGATGGTGTTGTGATGAGATTGGCTTCAGAAATACATGCCATCAAGTATGATGTATAATTAATGGGTGTCAAAATTGACATCTATATGACCACATTCATAAAATCCCTTCTTCCCAACTATTTAACCTACTTGGAGTCTCTACAAGTAAGCAATTAGTTGAAAACTCTCACATTTGATCAATTGGTTGAAAATATGACAGAAAGAAAAGAGGCCTTTGGAAGAAAAATTGAGTCCATAATAGGATAAATTATGTGCTATGTCAAATAAAATTCTTTCAAAACATAAAACAAGGCCATGTCTTCCAAAAAAGAAGGCAACAAAAAGTACAAGAAGTATAAGGAAAAAGATGGAAAAAATGAAAATCAAGGTGATTAAAAATAGAATTATAAACAAAATATCTATTGTGAATAGTGTAACAAAAAAGGAAGCCATGAAACTCATAACTGTGGAACTCTATGGGATAAAATTAAAGCATGCCATAAGAAGAAATAGGAAAAATCAAAGAAAACAAGAGTCAAATTCTAGCCAATTCACCAGTGAATGTGTGTTTTCTAGTACAAATGATGAATAAAATAATGTCTTAGTTAGTTATTCATGGTTTGATGCTTGGGATCTTAATACTAGAGAAAATATACATATAACTTTCCAAAAAGACTTCTTTGAGGAGTTTAGTGAAGAAAGTGTGGTGTGATATACCCAAAGATAGATCAAGTCTTCAGCCCCAAGGAAGAGGTATGATATGACTCAAGTGTCTAGGGCTTCTAGATTTAAAAATACAAAATGTCCTCTACCTTCCTAAATTGAAATGAAACTTCTTATCCCTAGTGTTCATAAGGCAACAGAGCCATTCCATTTTGTTAGATAATGGTGATGTCACTATCAAGAGAAAAAGTGATAATACAATCATCTTGACTGGATATGAGGAAGGGAAACTACTCAAACTCAGGGGTGAGCCATCAAATTCAAGGAATTATGAACATCCCTTAGAAGATGGAATGTCTCCAAAAATGTTATGGCATGCAATATTTTGGCACACTCATTATAACAACATTTGTGTATTAATTAAAGAATGGTGTTTTTGGCATGCCTACATTTCCCATAAAATCAAATGAAAAGTGTGAGGCCTATATCTTGGCTAAACATGCAAGAGAACCAATTCCAAGTCACAGTGTAAATTTGACAAAAAATTGTAATTGGTTCACTTGTAATTGTGTTTTCTTTCAATCCTCTCCATTGGCAGTCAAAAGTACTTCATGTTGTTCATTGATCACTACAGTCAAATGACATGGATATACTTCATGAAGAAAAAAATTAGAATCCTTCGAGACTTTCTAAAATTTTTGAATGGTTGAAAATTAAGTTCAAACTCACATCGAGACACTCAATATAAATAATGGTGGTGAATATATTTCAAATAATTTTTAATCTTATCTTGAGAAAATTGGGATCAAACACCATCTCACAATTCCTGACACTATGCAACAAAATGAAGTTATAGAAATAATGAACAAAACTCTTATGAATATGGTACATGTTATGTTGTACTAAAAAGGGTTAAATCTAAAATTTTGGGCTAAAGAAACTAAAACAATAGTATATATCTACAACAAATCACCATCAACAACTCTTTAATCCAAGACTCCATATAAGATGTGGTGTGTTCATATCCCTTCAATGTGACATCTTCAAATTTTCAGATCCACTTGTTACACATTAATTTTAAAGGAGAAAATAAATAATTTGGACCACTAGAGTAAAAAATTCATCTTCTTGGGATATAATGAATCCTCTAAGGCATACAATTTATATTATGAGAAATAGAAGAAGTTTCTTGTCACAAAAGAAGTTGTATTTTGTGAGACTATAAAGGAAAAAGAGTACATTGATCGAAAACTAGGTTGACTTGATAAGTATGCAAATTTTGATGTCTATAAAGAGTGATTTGGATGTTCCAAATAATGAATGGGGGACACGCAGTGGGAATCTATTGATTTTTTATTGTCTCCTATACATGAGATTCAAACTCCTAAAGAATAGAGTCAAAATTTATTAGACAATGAACAAGGGCCATCAGAATAAAGGGAAAAAGTGATAGAACTTCATAGGATGAATTTTAAGCACCTAAAACATATAAAAATGCCTAAGTGGGCCACTTAAACATTAAAAGATGTGAAACCTAATGAAGTTTGGAAAATAGGCACAAGAAGTGCACATGCAGCCACATCATAATCAAACAAGTCCCTTGAATAAATTAAGGATAGAATTGAAAATCTCACCTTGAATTATTCTCTGGAAGAATAACTCAATGTTACATTTGATTCAGAACCAACAACCTTGAAATAGGTTGAAAATCTTAAATCTTGGAGAAAAGTAATGAAAGATGAGTAGAGTGCATTGGTCAAAAATGGGATTTGGAAATCAGTTTATCCTCTATATAGTTGTAAACTTATTGGCTATAAGTGGGTATTCCTTAAACAAATACAAGGCTAATGTCTTACTTGACAAGCACAAATCAAGGCTTATAATAAAATGATATGGCTCAAAAATAATAAATTGACTATAATGAAACCTTTGCACCTACAACCAAATATACTACCATTCAAACCATGTTGGCTTTGGAAACTCATAATAGATGTAAAGTTTACCAAATGGATGTCAAAATTATATTCTTGAATGGTGACCTCAAGGAAACTATGTACATAACACACACTAAAGGTTTTATAGTAAACAAACAAGAGGACAAGGTGTGAAAACTAGAAAAACCATTGTATGATTTGAAATAAGCCCCTTGATCATGGTACGACAAACTAGTTGAGCACCTCATGAACATGAACTTCAAATATTTTGAGTTTGAATATACAACTCTTTTCATAAAAATAATTGTATTTATGGTGGTGCATGTTGATCATTTACTCATCATAGGGAATAATGAAAGATACACTACAAAGTTCAAATCAGAGTTGATGAAGAGTTTTGAAATGATTGATTTGGGTTACCTTCATTACTACATGAGTATTGAACTAATTCAAAAAAACAAAGTGTTTATTCATCACTCAATATAAGTACATTGGTGGCATTCTAATTAAGTTCAGAATGGAAGATTATAAGCCTCTAATCACACCCAAGGAACAAAATCTCAAATTGGCATCTTAAGATTCAATAGATTTGGTTGATGACATTAAATACAAACAACTCATTGGAAGTCTGATTTATGTGACCACAACTTGACCATATATGTGATTTGTAGTTGGTGTCCTCTCAATATTAATGTAACAACCTAGGATCAATCATTAGGTATCAAAAAAAGGGTCCTCTAATATCTTGGAGGAACACATAATTTCGGGCTCAAATAATCTAGTGTGGGAGACTTAAAACTAGTTGTGTATTCATATTACAACTATGATGGTGATCATGAAGATGGAAAGTGCACCTTAGGTTTTATGATGAATTTGGGAACATTTATTAGTTGAAAATCCAAGAAACAATTAGTTCTAATAATTTCTTCAGTAGAAACATAATATATGGTTGTTTCTGAGGCAACTAGAGAGATCTTGTGGCTTAGAAAGGTTCTTTCATATTTATAGGAGCAACAAGTTTCATCAACACCTCTCATGGTAGTCAACACTTATGTAATCAATATGGAAAATAATCTAGTCTTTCATGACCAAACCAAGCACATCTATACTAAGTTTCATTTTATTTGGCACTATGTGAAATATGATAATGTTAAGTTGCAACATTGACTTCAATAGAGCAACCTACAGACATCCTAAAAAAATTCTTGCATGAGAAAATTTTGAAAAGTTCAAAGGAATGCTTGTTTGACAAAGACACCGATAGATTAAGAGTGGATGTAACAATATTTTAGATAGTTTTTATTAATCGTAGGAGTCTAGATTTTGTCTTATTAAATCATTTATCTATTCTTGTAGGACTAGGTTAGATCAGTTTTGGGAATTTGAAATGAATAGCCTTCTTGGCTCATTTAGTTTAAAGTTTGCTCTCCTTCAAATCTGAATTATGAAATCTAAATTTCATTATCATTTTGAATATATTATCCAGCTTGTCATGTGAATTAGAAATTATTTATTCTTTCAATATATCATTTTCAATGATTAGAAATGGTTTTAATAGCATTTGTTGGATAATACTTGTCTTTTCTTTAAACCCTAGGCTACCATAGCTCCATTTTTGGGCAAACATGCAATTATTATCTATGATTGGGTTGTACAAATTGAAAAATGTTAAAGCAAATAAGTTTTGTTATTTATTTGTAAGCCATTTTCATAGCTGCTAGCATTAGGAAGAACCCACATGGTCATTTTATTTTTTGGTGTCTTCTATATAGTGAATAACTTGCCGTAATAAAGATATAATGATTTGGTAAGTTTTCATTTTCTATATTTAACTCAAATTTTTACTTGGTCATATTTTAAAATATTTTTTTGTGCTTATAGACCCATGAGTGAGAAGATATTATTCACCCATGAGTCTATAAGGATAATAGGTCAACCCCATTACTCTTTAGTTGATTTCCGATAAGAAAAAAAGAGATTAAGATGGATTTATATCTTGGATTATTTGGAGTGATGGACTTAATATATGGTTGAATTTATATACCGATTTTATGGTTTTTAAAACCATTTGATAGATGTAGTATAAGCTACCTACAGTTGGTCTTATATTTATACCCATGTACAAAATACACCATTATTTTTGAAGGGATTCAGAATTTGTTAATAGTTTTTTATTTACCTACAGCTAGTAGCTAGTTTGTATAGCTATATCATATTATTTACATGAAATGTATAGTTGTAGATGTTTGTTTTGTGCAAAATTTGGCATATAGTATGGCTAAAAATGATCATTTTTTAAATTTTGGTATATCATATGGCTATACCTTGAATTTTATGTAATTATGAGATTATTAGACGACTATAGATGATTGTTATTGGCTATAGAAAATTTCACCATATGTATTATGGATATATTTGTATGAGATATTTCATTTTGTGCTTATAAAATCTCTTTTTATAGTTGTAGTTGATTTTGGGATGAATGAGTTATTTTGGTTGAGTTGATATAGTACTTGTTTAGCTAAGTTGAGCTATTCATTTATTCAATTGATTTAAAAGATCAAATGTTGTTGAATAATGAACAAATCTAAGCCTTTCTAGGATGTTTACCTTCATTTTGGAATATGTTTGAAAAATATTTTCATTCACAAAGTCACTCAGTTTTTACAATCTTGTAGGTGGGTGCCTTGGCCAACTATAGGCTTATAAATACAAGATGGTGGTAAAATAAATAAAGTCCTTAGGCATATATTAATTATAAATTGAGTTTATATGATGAATAGGATACAATACATGAATATTATAAACCACAGGTTTATTCTCCTTTATAGACATGATGATATTATTTTTTATTATTGAGATAAATATGATCTTTTTATTTATGAGGAATGAATTTAAATGTATTAAATCATTAGAAGATTTTATATGGATTGATTTAGCTCACATAAAAGATGTTTTACTACATCTAATTTATATATTTATTTGGGTATAGATAGATTGTCGTGAGTTATGGTATGATATCTAGGCTTGAGTGTGGTTTTTATGTTATGATCTTCCATCCATTCAATGGATGCTGAATGATAAGTATGAAGCTTATTCAAAGGTCATTTATCATTGGTTGAATGAATGATTGATTATCATATGATTTAGTAAAGATTATTGATTATGTGGACTAAACCAAGATTGTTATAATCTACTTTTACTATAAAATGTTTTGGCTAATTTAATATTATAGTTGTATGCATTGTCTATCCATTATACATTCTATTCTATATGCTTACTAAAGGCTACATGAAATAGTGATTGTACACATATCATATGTTCTCAGTTGGTTCTGAATGTTGACTCTGCATTCATCTACTCCTTTGTGAAGTGAAGGGCCACTCTTAGTGGGGAGATGTACGGAGGAATGTTAATATGTGGTTGGATGAAAAATGATTAGATGATGCTCTCTCTCTCTCTAAAGTGAGAAATCAATACCGAAGTAGGCTCATGGCTATCATACTATTCTTTAAGATGTATTTTAGTTATTTTACCAATGTATTCAATTGTATTTATTAAATAAACTATCACAGTAGTTGTTGTTGTAACTATTTTAGGCTCATTTTGTATTGTTTTACTATCTCAGCTATGACTGCATATTTTATAAATGGATAAGTTTAGTCCTATATGAAATACTTTGAGTTGAATTGTATTATCTATGGATGCTACAACATAGTGTATTTTTATATTTATATGAAATGTTGTTCTGTAGATAGAATATTTTTAACACCATGGTTATAAATCGATTTAATGTTATAGTTTCATAACTTTAGAAAAAATAAGATAAGTGGGACCCAACTAAATGTTTTACTAAACTATTTTATTGAGATAACCTATTCTATTATTTAAAATATATTATATTAATAGATTTTTTTAAAGTGTTTAACCAAAGAGGAGTTAGGTTATCACATTATGGTATCAGAGCACAATTTAAATGCTTAGACTTAATGAGTCCATTAATGTTAAAATTATTGTTATCTTTCAATAATAAAATGTCATGTGAAAAAATAAGTGTTGAAGGGACTTCTAATCACAATACTCCTAAAACTCTTGATCAAATAGTAGCTGAACAAGCTGAAAATTAGGATCAAATCCTCGCTATCATAAATGAAACACAATACAAAATAATGGCCTTAGATTAGGAAGTTTATAGGTATGATGAGGAAGATAAATAATAAGACATTGAGGAACAACATGTTGATCAAGAATAACCCATATAATAGGAACATACTAAGGAATAATAAGTGTCAAGGGTGCAAGAACCTATAAAAATTGTGCAGGGTATGAAGAAGGTAAACCTACCCAAGTTCAATAGAATAGTACTGGGTGATGGAATCTTGGATAATTGAGATGGATAAATATTTTGAGATATAAAATTAATTATAAGTTCTTAAATCTATGTGGGGAGCTTATCAACTTGCTGTTGAAACAACTTGGTGGGAAAATAAGAAACTTGCACTAGGCATAGACACAACCATCACCACTTAGGATCAATTCATAGCCTTTTTTATGGCTTGGTGGCTTTAAAATTGTATTTTGATCAAAATCTAACTGAATTTAAAACCCTAAAATAGGGAGATTTTTCAATAAATGAGTAATGGGAAAAATTCATTAAGCTTCTAAAATATGTACCCCAATATGAACGCTTTCAGATCAGGAAGTTCATAATGGGGTTAAATCTTTAAATTGGATGTGAAGTGCATGTTCATAGACCTTATAACATGTACCAATTATTTGATAAGATATTTAATCAAGAACACAAGTTGAAATCACTTGTAGAAGTCAGAGACAAGTTCAAGAAGAAGTTCAGTCGCCCAAAGACCACTTTTAATAAAAAGATCTAGAAATGGAATGGGAATAATAAGAACTAGTTTAATAGCTAGAATCAAGGCTAAATAATGCTTCAGGGACCAAGAAACCTATAAATGGTTTAAAGGAAGGATTCAAGGGAGGAAAGTAGTCTGAGAGGAAATGACCTCTTGGCAAACCTTTCACATGTGGAGTAGATCACTATGCTAGGGCCTATCCTCGATGGAGGACAAATGGAAACTCAAAGAGTTAGTCTATTTCTATGTAAAAATAAGGAACCATACAACAATGAATTCATGTATCTCTTTCCAACTATCAAGTTAAATTTTAACCCTTTCCCATTGAAACCTCATGTATCTTTTTTGGGAATCCTATTTCAATTTTGATAGATATAGGAGCCACTAAATGTTTTATCTCTCCTAGCACCTTAAATAAATTACCTAGAAAGGTTGGTTTCATGGAAAATTCTTGGGAAATGTAATACAAGAATGATTCTAAGGTTAAGGTAGATAAATACCATGTAGAGTTATAATTAATCTTACATGAACTTACTATGGTGGTAGATTCGTTTGCAACACCACTAGGATCATATAACGTGGTCCTAGGAATGAATTGGATTTGTAAGCAAAAATCAAAGGTCACCTACTTCTTAAATAAGATTGAATGCTTGGATGATATGGGGAATCAAACCCAAATTCAAGGTCAAATAAAATAGTTGAAATTAAGATAAATTTCAGCCATATAATTAAATAAAGCTTAGCAAAAAGGGTGTCAGGTATTTATAGTTAAGGTAGATGAAATTTATGAATTTAAATAGCCTACCTTAGAAGATTATCCTTTCTTTCAAGAATTTTGAGATATTTTCCTAGATGAATTCCCTAGCCTACCTCCAAAAAGAGAGTTTGAATTCACTACAAACATTATTCTAGGGTTGGAACCTTAATTCAATGCTCCCTACAATATGGGGACAATAGAATTAGTTGAATTGAAAGATCAACTTCATGAAATGTTGTTGAAAGTATTAATATGACCCAATTTTTATTTTTGGGGTGTACATGTGGTGTTTGTTAAGAAAAAAAGATGGAACTCTTCACCTATGCATAGATTATAGGATATTGAATATTACAACCATAAAAAAAGGTATCCAATACCCTGCATTGATGATCTATTTAATCAAATGCATAGATAAATGGTCTTTTCCAAAATTGACCTGAGAGTAGCATACCATCAGTTAAGGATCAAGGAAGAAGACATTCTAAAAACTGTTTTTAGGATAAGACACATGCACTTCAAGTTTACAATTCTCCCTTTTGGGTTAACAAATGCACCTGTAGAATTCATGTATCTCATGAACAATGTGTTAAGAGTTTAACTTGATCAATTTGTTTTGTTTTTTCTTGATGATATCATAATCTAATCCAAGATTGAATGATGTGCACCACAAGGCCCAAGACCAAGTGTGCTAAGATTAACCAAGGTTGATTGTGCAAAGTGAATACATAAAGATGTATTCAGATGAATAATCAAAACACATTAAATGGAGTGAAAGTCTTACTTGCATAAAATGAAACTTCTATTAAATAGTAGATAATAGGGTAAATGGTACAATGTGCTACAACTTGTATGTTACAAAATAGATATATGGAGCATTATATCTATGTTATGACTATGTATAGAATTAACCCTTGGGTGGATGCATATGTTACATATTTAACATGAATAATACAAGAGCAGTTATAATTTTTGTTAGTTAAAAATAAGACAGTTAATAGTTGTTTCATCTTGCTTGTTGGTCAATGGTGAGCTTCTAGGTTGGTGGCAGCTAATGGGACAATTAACAAGATTTCTAACTAGAGAGTACCACCTGAAAAGCCATGTAGTTAGAGTAGACTAACACATAGATGTACTAAAGTGAGGATATATGTAGGCATGGAACCCTATGAGTAGATACCAAGATGGTACACAGAGTTGTGAGGTGAGTGCAAAAGTCTATGAACAAGTGTAGGACTTATGTACAAGAGTTTAAGTAAGCTTCATGTGGAGGAGTGTGTAGGAGTGTGTAGAAGGTGTGAGATGTATGTATAAAAATAATTGAGGGGATTTTTTTTCTATGTAGGATCTATGTATGGATCATTCACCCTTTCTTCAAGAGCAATTGTCTCCATTGTGTTGGTGTAAAACTAAGAAAATTACACTCAAAGTTGTTGGGAAGTGTACCACTTGGCTTGATCAACATATTATCCAACCTTGACCACTAAAAAAAGTTGATGTGTGTCATGGTAGGTGCTTGTGTTTGTCACTTCAATGATTTGGTCCTTCTTTATAGGATGCAAATGTTTGAGATCCAAATTAAAAGGATGTGTCACTATTGTCTCAAGAAGTGATGGAGTATAAGGCTTGAGAAGTTACACATTGAAAACTGAGTGTATGACCAAATACAAAGGTAGATCAAGAATAAATGTGTTCTCACTAGCTCTGCATAGAATGGTGTAAGGACCATAGTGTAGAGGCTTTATCTACTAGTTTGGACCTTTGAAGCATTTCTTCTGAAGGTGCAACCAAACTTTATTACCAACTCAGAATGCATGAGGTTTGTGATGTGTGTCATCATACTCCTTATACTTTGCTTGTGTGCAAGAGAGAATTTTTTGAACTTACTAATGAACAGATTGGATGTGGCATAAAAACTTTTGAACTTTGTCTACTTCTCATTCCTCTATGCATGACTTAGTATTGGTTGGTTCATGATAAGAGATGTCTACAGGTGCCAAAGATTGAAACCTAAGACATGTCTGGAATAGACTATGACCCATAGAGCTATAAAGGGCTTTGTTGTAGGCATGTTGAATGTACAAGATATTATCATCCCAAGTGTGAGCATGTACATGGTTTTACATTTACAAAAGATGAACAAGTGTGGGATTGACCACTTTTCTTTTGGCCATCTATCTATGGATAAAAATCTATCGAATGATCTAGCTACATACCCATCAAGTCTCATAATGCTTTTAAA
The DNA here is from genome assembly GCA_037957365.1 of Torreya grandis. Classification (NCBI taxonomy): domain Eukaryota; kingdom Viridiplantae; phylum Streptophyta; class Pinopsida; order Cupressales; family Taxaceae; genus Torreya; species Torreya grandis. The sequence continues at coordinate 69,507 of JARHVA010006771.1, forward strand.
AAGTGACATACTAATCATGAATCTTGATTGGAAATGATGGATGTTGGAATCCTAAAATGAACCCAAATATGATTGAAGAATCCTTGTGTAGTGCCAGCTATGTCAATGTATTTCTTTCAAATGACCATGATAATCATCTTAAAAAACCTATCCACTACAATGAACGCAACATCATGCTCACATCTCATCATAGGCAACCTAGTTAGGAAATCTATATTGATAGATTTCCATGGTCTAGATGGAACTAATAGAGGTATGTGAAGTCCTAGCTTCTTATTTATGGGCTTGGTGATGCAATAAGGAATGTAAAACTTGATGTGTGGTTCCATGTCTATGTGCATGTGTGACCGTAATAATTTAAACTATAATATCGCTAAAGTCTTTGTCACATCGAATTATCTTGAGGTCTTGGCATATTGTTCCTCCCAAATGAGTTATTGGTGAGGTGCACCACTAGGAACACATAGATGACTAAGCTTATAGAGAAGTTGGTCAGACAAATAGAACTTTTGAACTTGTTTACCTTGCACAAACTTGATATAAGTCATTGTGAAGTCTTGATCAACTGAGTAAAGGGATTCCTAGTCTATAAACTAGCACCATGATGAGTGCTTAAACCGGTGATCGGCTAAGGTAATATGCTACCTTGTAATCCTTCCATTTATTTTGCTTGATCATGAGATTGAACTATTTCTATTAATTGATCCATTTCATGTGTCATTTATTTTCCAACTCACTCTACATCTACAAGAACTAAAGTGGTTTGTGATCTGAATGAACAAATGTCTCTTTCCCCAGAATGTAGTGGCACCATTATTTGATTTCTTGAATAATAGCATATAGTTCTTTCTCATAGGTGGAGTACCTTTACACTGTGTCACTGAAAATATTTGAGTGGTATGTAATCGAATGTTCATGTTGCATGAGCACTACCCTGAGTGCATAGACAGATGCATCAGTGTGAATTTCAAAAGAGTGCACAATATAAGGCATTTCAAGAGGCATTGCTTGAGTGACTCAAAAGTGCACTATTGCACATGAGTCCAATCAAACTTGGATTCTTCATGTGTTATCTAGCTGAGAACCCAAGAGATGTATTAAAAACCAAGGACAAACCTGTAGTAGAAGTTATCAAGTCCAAGAAAATTCCTTAATTGTATGAGATTGTGTGGAGTAGGCCAACCTTGGATCACCTTGATCTTCTTTGGATATACATGGATGCTTGTGCAATCAATGTAGCTTGAATACTAGATCTATGTAACACTAAATGTACACTTTGATAAGTTGGCTTAAAACTTATGTTGACACAAGGTGTCTAAAACACATGAGATGTGTTTTAGATGCTCTTCCCAAGTTTTTCTGAAGATGAGAATGTCATCCAAGTAAATGATAACAAAGGATTTGAGAAAATGCCTAAGTACACCCTCCATCAAGCAAATGAAAGTGGATGGCGCTTTGGTTAGGCTGAAAGGCATGACCAAATATTCATAAAATCCTTACTATGTCTTAAATGATGTCTTCTAGATGTCTTCAAGACCGACTAGACCCTTATGGTAATCTGATTTCAATTAAATCTTGGTGAAGTATTGTGTGCCTCAAATCTGGTCCAAAAGGTCATCAATGTGTGGGAATGTGTATCAATTCTTCATTGTTATTTTTTTTATTTCAAGATAGTCTATGAAAAGTCACCATTACCCATCATTCTTGGGTATGAGGAATATCAGACTCCCACAAGGTGAAGAGCTAGACCTGATCTTATCTTGACCAAGGAGTTCTTGTATCTGGTGCAAGATTTTGTCACTCTCCCAAACTGATCCATGATACATGGTATATTTAGAAGGGGGGATCCATGCACCAAATCAATGTGGTAATTTTCTATGTAGTGCACTAGAAGCCCTTCGTGATCTATAAAAACTTCACTACACTGTTCTAGTAACTTGTCAAGCTACTACTGCTATGACATTGTGTGAGTGGTGTGCACTATTAGAGTGCACTTTTTCTTCTACACAGGTGTGTCATGCCAAACCATGAGCAACATGAACTTTTGCATGTGTTAGGCAAATTTGTGGCTTTGCTTGGAAAAGACCAAGGTGACTTTGGTTATGGGCACTAACCCAAAAATATTGTATAAATTATCTTGTGTATAAATAGTCCAACACTATGGCTTGGATTTATATGTAGCTTCTCAATCATAAAATATAGTCTCCCCAGCAAGATGTTGTAGATCTCTAGAGGTGTGATGTCATAAGTGATGTTATCCTCCATAGGCTTGACTTTGTACTAAAAAGTGCATTATCTCTAGCCCTGTAAATATTTCCCCTACTATAGCCATCTTAGAGAATATGGCTTGGAGTGTGCAATAATGGAAATACTAACATGTTGAGCTATGGATTGTGCAAAGATGTTCTTCTAACTTCTACTATTTATGATGACAAGAAGAGGCTAACCCTTCACCTAGAAATTGGTGTGAAAGAGACATTTGCACTCCTCAAAGATGTTGATTACAATGGTATTGGTATTTATATAAGAGGCATTTTGATTAGTGTCATCCAATGATGTGGGTCTTGATGCAGATTATGTGAGAAAATATTACTATGCATGACATTTAGAATCATTGTGAGTGGAGGAACGATGGCGATGGCACCACTTATCACTGGACTTATTTTTTCCTTTATTTAAAGCAGAAAGCATAGAAGCCTTCATGTATTGAGTAGTCTTTTGAGACTACTCACCTTTGCAATAAGTGATATGCTTCTGCATAGAAGGCTAAGATGTGGAGTTGTGAGAGGGATGGCCCTTACACACTAAGTTTGATGAAGAGGTGGAATGTTACTTCATCTTTACCTTGGCTTTGATCTTGGTAATGTTGCAATATGTTTACCTCAAAGTGTTAAAATTCAAGAACTCCATCTTCACATGGATATAAGGTGAGAGTCTATTGATGTAATTCAACACCTTATGTTGTTCTCTCAAGTTCTCCCATAGACGTGTAGAGTAGACATGGAATATGTTGGTGTAGTCTTTCATTGATTGATCCTTGCACTGATATAATTATTGGAACTTGATGTATTCATCTTCAAAGTGTTACAGAGGGTAGTATTCATCCTTCAGTGCATTGATAAAAGTCTTCCATGATTTGATTGGAGCGTACTCTTGTGCATGTTGTGTATTGAAGGTCTCCCACCAACGACCAATCAAAATGGACATCCTCAATATTATGAAGGCGATCTTGTCAACATCAGTGAATAAATTTACTGATAATTACACCTCAAGTTATCAAATCTAGGTATCCAATGCTTTAGCATCAATATTACCTTCAAATAGAGGGATGTCAAGATTGACTTGTAATTTGAAGGGTAAACTATTATTGAACGTACTGTGAAGGTGTACTAGGTTTTGGGTTGAGTTGTATCATTAACTCGTAGAATTGGCCAAAAAGTGTAGTGTGTTGTGCCTCCAGTGCATCGACAATAAGCCTCTGAACCTATGGGGATAACTCATGATGCTTGTGGGCATCATCCATCTTGTTTTTTCTATGGTGTTCTTCCAGACATTTTGAAACAAATATGATTGATAGACCTTATTTCTCGAGTTACGCTCACATGTTTACAAGGATAAAAAGGAAAAAGAGGTATGTTCTAATACTAATGATCTGCACCATGGAGCCCACAACCAAGTATATGGGGAACAACCAAGGTTGGCTATGTAGAGTGAATGCATATAGATGTATTCAGATGAAACAATCAAAACACATTCAATGGAGTGGAAGTCTTACTTGTAGAAAATACAACTTATATTCAATAGTAGAGAATAGGGAAGAATGGTACAATGTGCTACACCTTGTGTGATATAGAATAGATACATGGAACATGATATCTATGTTATGACTATGTATGGCATCACCCCTTGGTTGGATACATATGTTACATATTTAACATGAATTATATAAGAGCAGTTACAATTGTTGTCAGTTACAAAGAATATGGTTAACAGTTGTTTCATCTTCCTTCTTGTTCAACGATTGAGATTCTAGGTTGGTGGTGACTAACGGTCCAACTGACAAGATTCTTAGCTGGGGAGTGCCACTTAACAAACCATGCGATAAGAGAAGGATGGCATGCGGATGTGTTGAAGTGGGGATAAATGAAGGCACGCGAAACTATAAGTAGATACCAGGGCAGTGTATAAAGATGTGAAGTAAGTGTGAAAGTATGTGAACAAGTGCAAGACTTATGCACAATAGTGTAATCAATCTTCAAACATAGGAGTGTACAGAAGGTGTGAGTTGTATGAAGAGAAATAAGTGAGGGGATTTTTCTACATTGCAGGGGTTATGCATAGATCATATAATAAACACATATAGAGCATTTGCATTTGGTTCTTCAATGCTTGTAAAAGTACAAACTCAATGGAATCAAGATGTGTCTTCTTTAAAAGAAGAGTACAATACATGGGACATTATCTTTGTAGAGGGAATCTCAGTAGACCCAATGAAGATAAGAGTCATCATGGAATATCCAACACCGAAGAATGTGCATGAGGTGCGTAGCTTTAAGGGATTAGTGGGATATTACAAGAAATTTGGGCCAAATTTATCTAAGATAACTAATCTAATTACCTTCATGTAACATAAAGAGCAACATTTTATTTGAAATGATAGGTGTGAATAATCCTTTCAAACCTTGAAAAAGAGGCTTACTCAACACCAATCTTGCAAATTCTGGTTGTAGTAATAACAGATGCTTCAGGGGATGGATTGAGTGGGTTTTTTATGCAAGATGGTACAATTATAGCTTATGAATCAAGGAAATTGAAGCCTTATGAAGCTAATTATGTCCAACATGACTTAGAGTTGGCTACAATTGTGCATGCCTTACAAGCGTGGAGACATTGAAATGCTTAATATGTATCTTTATGCAATAAATTTAAAAAAAAACAGTGTTTTTTTTTTTTTTTTTTTTTTTTTTAACAGTTTTATACTTTCTTAATTTTTTCCTACTATATCACAATTTTTGAAAAATACGATTTTTTCTCAAAAACAATTTATACTAGTATGATATTTGCCATTCAAAAATAATATGAAAAGTTATACAATATACAAAGTCGTTTTGATAATGAATGGAAATCTCGAATATTAAGCGATAATAAATAGGTGGAAGGCTTTCAATATAAAAACATTTGCAGCATTTGAAAACGTGCAAATCCACTGTAATTACATTACTATTTTGTGTTTAAAGCCGAAGGCCCACCTTATCTTCCATTCACATTCGTAGAAGTCAAATGATCCACTCTAACTACAATGTCAATGTTCCTTCCTCTTTTTTCACATGAGAGACACGGACCACCACTACGCCGCTTTACAATGTCAATGTTACATTACGTCATGCCTGAAGTGGCATTTAAAGTAGAAAAGGACAGACTGCATGCATTTTATGTTAAATTAGTGGGTTTCCACTAGACATTTTTATTGAATAATTATCTCCATACCTTTTTTTAAACTACCCACTCCCACCCATTGACTTACCTTTTGAGTAGTAAGATATCTGACCTAAAACACTTTGGAAGTGCAATGGTTTTTACATGCAATATACATAAATAGATTACAACTAAATTGTGACATAAATATTTGATTGTTTTTAATTAGATGGAATAGTTATGTAAGTTTAATTAATTAATTTTAAAATTAAAAAGAGGTGGACATCACAAAATTAGAGGTGTATTTATTTTATTACGATATCTAGTTACAATTATCAGTGTAAAAATTGTAATGACCTCACTTAAAATTTTGACTATGATAAGAGAAGTCTCCCAAGAGTGTGATTTCCACTCATAACAATGCCTAAAACATTAATGATGTACCTGATAGGTAATAAACATGTCAAAACTTATTAGATAATTGTACTCGTTGGGTCATGATGTCTAATAACTTCAATGCAATTCTAATCACCTACAAAAAAAATCTTCTCCTTACCTTAGATTGGCAAAAAATATATGAAACTTGAGGAAAAAATAATTGTTTTGGGACTTGTGTTAAGCGTTATTTGTATTAATCACAATAGAGGTCACTCAATATAACATTCTCAAGGACACTCAATGAAATGTTATACTACACATTGAGCATGTTAACAAATAAAATTGAGCTCCCCTCAATCTTAATTCCTCAATATAAGTCAAGGGGTTCTTTTTGCAAGGCCAAGTGGCAACATCCCCATTGCCCCATGATAAATGTTTTGATGATCAATTTTACACTATTTAGAGTACTCCTTGTTCAACACAACACAACATCTATGTACTTTACGCAACATATGTAGCACTATTCAAACTCATGCCATCACGGTTGTTTATCTTCACTCAGCACTCCACTCTACTAGCATACCTTGAGGTAATGCATGAAACCGAGGACTTCTACACAAGGTGATCTAAACACAAACCTTTGTGCCTTTATCTCACCAGATTAGGGATTTTCATATGCATCACTTAGGTTGATTGGAACACCCCAAATTGAGATAGATAACTAAGGAATATCACGCACATTTTACAATATCGCATGTGTTTATGCATCCTGTGAAACCTACACACTTCTACAACAACTTGCAGCTCTATAATAGCTTATGAAATTCATGGAGACTCTAGATGTCCTTGCTCGTTTGCGCAACACCATGAGTATATTGTGCATAACTAAACAGCCTCACAGACACTCTACTCCACTTCATACCATGCTAAGTCAACTTCTGGAGTTCATGCCATGTCATTGAACCTATCAACATATGGTGTGCCAAACAAATAAACTAACATGATTAAAATGCAAGAAGGCAAACTGACAAACATTACAAAAGATGAATTATTTTGTAAGCATGCCCTGTGTTTGTAATGATATATATTGTAATATATTCAAACCTAAGGTATTGATCACTGATTAATTTTATCATGCCTTAAGTATCTAGCATTGGATGGACATTTATATTTTCATGGAAATCTAGGAAAATCAAGAAGGAATTGGTTCCCCCTTTATGATCATACAAATTTCCATTCTCAATCTAGTTGAACATTTTACACTTATCTATCCCTTCTCATTGAATACAAGTTGCATTATTATGCTAGAATGTAGTATTCAAAGGTGTTCTTGTTTACTATTGTTAAATTTTTCATTGCATATTCAAAAAACTGTAATCTTACAAGCCAAAATATAGGATTTTTTGAGCTGTGCTACCATCCTTGATATGAGCAACATTTTAGGTGACAATTCGAGCAATGGTTTTACCCCAATTGGTGGCAGAACTTCTGGGAGCCATAACGTTTGCACCATAGCTCTGTTTGACCCCCAAAAAATAAATGAAAGTGCCCCAAATTTCAATTTTAATAGTACAATCTAAAAATAGTAAGTTTCTAAAAATAGTAATTCTTCGAATTTTGTATTGTTGTAAATCATGGAAGTCGAACCTCTTAATCTCCCTCGAGATTGGTGACCTTCCACATCCTCCTCCTACCTTCAAAACATGTATAAATGAAGATGTAACCTAAAATGGAAATCAGACATCTCTTCTCAGAGACAGGCATATATTTGGGTCTACAAATTTGATCAATAAAAAATCTCTTCTTAGAGATAGCATTATTACAATTGTGTTGTTCTTGTTTCTTGAATTATCTTTCAACCAAAACTTTTGAGTTTTGGATCAATCCTTGGCCTATTGGTTTAGATCATTTGTACCAGAGCAATAATTATTTCATAATTCATATCAGTAGTCTCCATGCTAAGTTAAATAATTAGTATCAAACACACGTCCATCAAATCCATGGGTAAAATAAGCAATAAAGAAAAAAATCCCCATATGTGTTAGAGGAGCTAGTGGAATGATAATACATTATTTAATATGAATGCCAGGTATATCAAATTGGTTTGAGAACTTAAAGAATACATAAATAAAAATAATAAATAGATAGAGAAGAAATACATTATACAACACATTACACACAATTTTCATGGGAAAACACCCACAAAAAATCATAATCCATTATATTGAGAAAAAATTTACACCTAGTGATTTCCTTTTCACCTCACTTCTCATTTTTACATAACTCTTTCACAAAATGCTTAGAGACACTTTTATGTGAATACTTCACAATACAAAAATCTTACTATTTACAAAGATGAAAATATTTTATAAGGGGTGTGAATATTTGTAACCAACCAGTCCACCTTTTCAACTAACCATATAAATAATAAATATAAGTTTTATTATTCGCACAACATAAGTTTTAAATACTTTATCATAATTAAATAATAAATATAACATTTATTATTTACATTATGGAAAAATGTGGGCCACTAAAGTAACCCGACAAATATTAATGTTCCATCACTCCCCCTTAATGTTTAATGGGGATACATGCCATAATCACCTTTTTATAAAAAATGAATTACAATCCATAAGCCACATAGGATGATTTAGGTTAGCATGATAATGGGAATACATCCATGGTTTCTCATGAATAAACTTACAAATGTTTGAAGCCTTTTATAACATAAGGACATCCATTACAAAAAATGCTTTATTACTGGGTACACTGTAAACTCACATAGGGTGAAGTTTATACAAAAATCATATATGATGACTTTCTACAATGTTTTTACAATAGAGAAGTATAGAGAGTAAAATGAACACATGGCCATAAGGAGGTTACATTGTCATGCACACTTTACTTCAATGGCAATTCCAAGAGTCCCAGTAGTGTTTTGAACTTGAAAAAATTTGCATTACATAATCATTTTTTGAATATATCTATTACTTGATCATCTACAGGGTAATAATGCAAATCAATATGACCACTGAGGACTTTTTTCAGATAAAATACATGTGAACTTCAATATGCTTCATTCTTTGTTGTTGAACTAGATTTTTTGTCAATGTTATACAATTTGATTGTCACAAATAAAAGTTATACTATGAGAGACACCCATATGAAGTTATTCTAACAACCTTTGTAGTCACATTGCTTCTTTAATAATTTCCATAACATTTCTATATTGTGTTTCTATAGAAGAGATAAAAATAATAAGTTATTTTTTATTGTCCCAAGTAATAGCACCTACACAAAACTTAAACACAAATCCAGAAGTAGATTTGTGATCTATAACATCACCATCATGGTCAGCATCATAATAACCATATAAATTAGAATTATTAATGGAAGAATAATATAAATCAAAATTAATTATTTATTTGATATACCTAAGTATTTTTTTTGCTAATTTTTAATGATCCATATATGGATCTTGCATGAATATTAGAGTAACACCTACAACATATGAAATATTTGTCAAAGTGGGTCATAATTAAGGATTTATTAGATAGGGTCAAATGCATGAGGTTGAATTTGTATGGAGTAGTGAAATCTAAAGAACAACTCACAAGAAGAAGCTTGTCTTCACAACAAAGTTACATTAATGAGCATTGGCCAAAAAGTAAATAGGAAGGTACATTATGTAATGAGGAATTAGGTCACCCAAAAGGTCATTAACTCAACTCAAAAATTAAAAAATGACATAAAAAAAATTTCCTCTAATGACCTATTATTAACTTAAGTAAGCTAATTATACCATATAAGTAAAACCACATAGTGAGAAAAATCCTACACTAACAATCCCTCTGAAGTGTAGCTTAAGCATATAGAAGAATTAGGTCCCTGCACAGAGGCATGATAAGGTACCCAAGTACATAGAGATGATCCCGTAGAGGAGGAGGAAGACAGAGTTGCCCAAACCCCAAGAAAAGCCTATAAATGAAGATACTTTCTCTCATTGATGGGTTTGGTGAATATATCAACAATTTGATCTATTGTCTGGATGTAGTGGAGATCAATGACTTGCTCATAGATGAGCTCCTCAATTAAATGCATGTAAATCTCAATATGTTTGGTTCAGTAATAGAGGACATAATTCCTATAGATCTAGATTGTGTTTTGGTTTTCACTGAAGATGAGTTTTGGTCATAAAAACTGGATGCCAAACTTAGTGAGAGTCCTCAAAAATCAAATAGATTCAATGGCAGAAATAAGAGCTCATTTGTATTTTACCTTAGTAGAAGATAAAGTAATAGTATTCTAATTTTTGCTTTACCAACTAATCAGACCTAAACTAAGGGAGAAACTATTGCCTAGAGTAGAACTATGATTCTGAATATATCCAGCCCAATCTAAATATGTATAACCAACCAAGTTGATGTTTATGCCTATTCCATGGTGAATCTCAAAACTATGAGTACATTAAATGTAGTGGAGAATTTGCCTAGATACTTTTCAGTGTAACTCATTTGGTTCCTACATAAATTTGGAGACCATGCCCACCGTATATGAAATATCAAGTCCAGTGTAAGATAGATGAGACTGCCAACAAGTCAATACGAGGTAGAATCAACCAAAGGAGATGGACAATCAGCGTCAAGCTTTACACTAGATAGAAAAAGATTCAAATTCAGCTTACAGTCAGTCATATTAAACTATGCAAGTAAATCAAGAGCATACTTAAATTTTGAAATAGTGATCCCAAAATCAGATTGAAAAATTTCAATCTTGAAGAAGTAATGCAACAAGCCCAAGTCAATCATTGAGAACCTATCAGACAAAATAATTTTCATTATTATGATGGTGGATGAATAACTCCCTATAATCAATAGATCATCCACATAGATAACCAAAATCAATAACAAATCATCCTACCACAAAATATAAACATTTAGATTAGAATGACATCTAGTAAATTTAATCAAAAGAAGAAAGGAGTTCATCTTAGCATAACAAGCTCGAGGATCTTGTTTGAGGCTATAAATAAAATTTCAAAGTTTGTAAACTAAGGAGGAATCTTTCACAAATCCTTGTGGTTGCTCTATTTATATTTCCTCTTTGAGGTCACCATGAAGAAAGGCAATCTTCACATACATTTGATGAACATCCCAACAATGTGTTGTGATAATAACAAGAGTGAGTCAGATTGAGTTTATTTTAGAAACTAGGGTAAATGTCTCGGTATACTCAATCTTAGGTACCTAAAAAAAACCCTTTGATACCAAACATGCTTTGAACTTGTCTATGGACCTATCTGCTACAAATTTCAATCAATAGATCTACATACATCAAACATGTTTTTTCCCTTAAGAAGAGGGACTCAATCACAAGTGTTGTTCCTTAACAAGGAACCTTACTCCTCTTCCATTGTAGTATCCCACTTAGGAGTGCATGATGCCTCATAAAATAAATACGGATCAAAAGCAGATGCATTGAAAGCATGTGGAGCATTCTGGAATTAGGAATGGGTTTTCCTAGTGTCTGATGGATCTCCAACCCATTGGCTAGCACTTTGTAATGTTTATCTAGCCTAAATAGGTTTAGTGCTCAGAGATTTAGGAGGATATTCCTCATCCTCTGAAGATATTATGTGAAAAAGAGGAGGGAAATCCTCATCACTATCTCATCATCAAAACTATAAGAATAATATGTATCATTAAGAAGTTGCTTAGGTAGATATGTATCATTAGAACTATCATCAAATCTTAGTGCATCTAAAGAAGATGGAAAGGTTTTAAGTGTGGATTTTGAAGGACCCTCTTGAAAACAAACACTCCTCTCAACAAACAACTCATGATTGGTGGGATGGAAAAGCTTATATTCCTTAACACCCTCTGATACCATGTCAGATTATTCTCAGATCTTTGAACATCATAGATTAAACAAAAATCTTAGGAGTAGGTGACTACAAAATGCAAAGTAAAAGTGGGATTCATAAATGTGACCAAGGGTTAAGACCTATTTTGGGTGCTCCCTTCTTCCCTCTTTTTTATTGATGGGTGAGTGACATCATCCAAAAAATGCCTCTATTTTGAAAATAAATAGTGTCACTTTCCACTATATTAAATTTGATAGTCTCTCACACGTTAAATAATTTGGGCTTAAATTTGACCTTATCATGGATGTCATAGGTTGCAAAAGGAGTAACATAAAATGGAGCATGCTCAAATGGGGGTCAAAACCTACCTAGGTTGCTTGTAGAGTTGGCAAAACCCATTGTACCTAAGAAAAACCCTTTGATACCAACTATGCTTTGGACTTGTTTATGGACCTTTCTGCTACAAATTTTGTTCAATAGATCCACCTAAATCGAACAAGTTTTCTTCCCTTAAGAAGAGGGACTCAATCCTAAGTGTTATTCCTTAACAAAGAACCATACTTCTCTTCCATAGCAATATCCAACTTAGGAGTGCTTGATGCCTCATAAAATAACTATGGATTAGAATCAAATGCATTGAAAGCATGTGGGGCATTCTAGAATCGTGAATGGGTTTGCCTAGTGTCTAATGGATCTCCAACCCATTGGCTAGCACTTTGTAATGTCTATCTAGCCTAAATAGGATCAGTGCTTAAAGAGTTAGGAGGATATTCCTCATCCTCTAAAGATATTATGGGAGAAAGAGGAGGGGGATCCTCATCACTACTCTCATTATTAAAACTAGAAGAAGAATATATATCATCAAGAAGCTTCTTAGGCAGATATGAATCATCAGAACTATTATCAAATCCTAGTGCATCTAAAGAAGAGGGAAAGGCTGTAAGGGTTGAAAACTCTACCAAAAATGGAAAACTTAAAAATATGTAGATTTGGTATAACTCCTCTAAAAACTAGTAAAGACATATTTGAGAACTTGAAAACCCTAGAAAAATCTAGAAATTATTTCCTGTTTTGAGAATCCCATTGTATTTAAATGCATAAAACCATTGAAAAAACCATAAAACCCTCCAAAAAATGGCCAAAAATCATTGTTATGAATCTAGGTCATGTTTACAGTTGATTTTAGGGTTTTGGCACCTTTCAGATCTGATGGTGTTATCTATTTTATGATGGGAGACTCTAACTATATAGTTTTCATAAATTTTCATGAAATCCCACCAAACCTATGAAATTTGAAAAATCAAGAAATCTACCAATAATGTTAGTAGGTAAGATCTCACCAAGGATTTTAGAAATGAAAAATCATCTATTAGATCTTATCTCTGATACCATGTCAAAGTGGGACACAACCAAGGATCTACTATATATGGTTGAATGCATGAGACTAAATATGTATGGAGTAGTGAAATCTGAAAAACAACTCACAGGAGAAAGAAGCTTATCTTCATAACAATGTTGCATTAATGAGCATTGGTCAAAATACACATAAGAAGGTACATTATATAATGAGGAATTAGGTCACCCAAAAAGGTAATTAACTCACAATTAGAAAATGACTTCAAGTACATTTCTCCTAATGAATTATTATTAGCCTAAGCAAGTTAATTAAACCATGTAGGTAAAACCACATAGCGGTAAAAAGACTACATTAATAATATTTGGTCTAGTAATAGTTAGATAAATCAAACTTTCAACTAATTGCATGTATAAAGTAGGATTAGCTTTGTCACATGTAGGTTTTAGATCAAGCTTAACACCAAATTTAATAGGTGTAGAAATAGCTTACAATCAATCATATTAAATTTAATAAGGATTTGATGTGTGTAATGAAATTCAGATAATAAAATGGAGTTTTTATTTTGAAATATAGTCATGCCTAGAAAATGATGACACGTGCCTAGATCATCCATCTTAAAATATCAGTTTAGCTTAGATTTATAATTAAGAATCAAACTAGATTAAATGTCAGTAATGAAAATATCATCTACATCTAACATAATTATGATAATGTGACCATTTTCAATTTCCACAAAAAGATCATTATTAACATAACAATTAGAAAAACCTAGTTATTTAAAGTAACTTATGATTTTAGATTACTAAGCTCGAGGAACTTGGTTTAGACCATAAAAATATTTTTTAAAATTGTATATATAATGTTCTTTGTTAGGTTCTTCAAAACCTTTAGGTTGAGTCATAAATATTTCTTCTTCTAGGTTACCATTCAAGAAAATATTTTTAACCTTTATTTGGTGCATTTCCCAACCATTTTGAGTTGAAAGAGTAATAAGTAATTTAATAGTACTCATTTTACCATAGGACCAAAGGTTTCAATATAAAAAATTCTAATATTTTAAGTAAATCCTCAAACAACTAACTTAGCTTTAAACTTATTAATATTTCCAATTGAGTTATATTTAATTATATAAATCCATATAGAACCAACAATATTTATTTTATAAGGAGGGATAAGTTCTCAAGTCTGAATTTTAATTAAAGTTCTGTACTCAGATTGTATAGCATCTTTCCATCTATCAGCTTGAATGACTTCCTCAAAATATCAAACTTCACATTCATAAAAAGTCATTATCACATGATAATAATGTTGAATTTTAGTCATTTTATTAAGATTTTTAAGATTATAAGACTGAATTAAGAATTCAATCCATTTAGGTCTTTTAGATTGAATATAAAATAGAGAAAGTTCCCTGTCAACCTTAAATTTATCCAAATTTGGATCATCTTTCTATAAGGCATCTGTTTCTTCATAAGGAGCTACAAAAGTGTCTAGATCTTCATAAAAGGAAACGTGAGAGGGTTCTAATGAAGGCTCACAAAAATATTTTCAAGCATTTAAACATTCCTATTTTTAATGATTGTCATTTAGGTGTATAATTTATCCTTAACATTTATTTCTTCTTCCATAGCCTACGAAAATGCAAGAGTAGGAGGTAAGCTCAAGTTTCTTTCTTTTGACTTTAGGAATAAGTATAAAAGCGGGACTTCCATTAACTCTCTTTGAATAACACATGAAATCTAATATAAATCATATTATTTACTAATGTATTCACCATCATTATCAACTTTTAATAAATTAATTTCTAGGTTAAAAGAATTTTCAACAAAAGCTTTGAATTCTTTAAATTTAGACAACACTTCAAATTTATTCTTTATAAAATAAGTCCAAATCATTCTAGTATTATCACCAATAAAATTATCAACAAATATATATCCATTAAGAGAAAGAACTCTCAAAAGTCCTCTTACATTGCTATGAATAAGCTCTACATGATGAGAGAAGTTTACGTCGTGATGTTTGTATTAAAAAATTGAATATGTTGCTTACCACATAAGTAACCTTCACAAGTTTCATGATGAGGAGAGATATTAAAATATTATGATGAAATATATCATAAATACTTATAAAATTAAAATGTACAAACCTTTCATGCCATAATTATCATAATTGAGATTTATTTCTAATTTGGGAAGAAAGATAAGAAGTAGAAGAAAAAATAGTAAAAATATCAAGACCATTCTTTTGAATATCTCCATCAATCAGATAGCCAAATTAATCTTTAATGCACCACTTATCCTTAAGAAGTGTTATAATGAATTTATCATACAGATGCTAATAATATGATACAATATTTTTATTAAGTTTAGGAACATAAAAACATCATTTTAGAATCTATTTCTAAATTTTAATGTGTCTTGTTTAGTTGCTTCTAAAAATGAATTATCATCTAAAGATATCTTTTCATATATATCTTTTGTATTAGATAAAACATTAGACAAACATGTCATGTAATGTGAAGCAACATTATCTAAAATTTATTCATCGTCATTATAAGTAAACAAAGCAACATAAAAAGAAAAAATATTAAAAATTTGATCATGATTACTATTTTAATTATGGTATTAATTTTTATGTTGATTTTGATTAGAAAATTTATTGTCTTTGTTATTTTTAGGGTTTTTATAATTTGGTCCCCTTTTTTAATAACAATCTTCATTTTTATAACTAAAATCACCATAGAGATTACAATTTCCATTAAAATTGACTTTATAATTATTGATTACAATTTTCTTGTTCACATCTTTATCATCGACATTGGTGGATTTTAATTTTAATTTTAATTTTAATTTATAGTTTTCATTATTTTTGGAGATGTTTTGAACAAGAATAACCTAAGTGACATTCATTTTAGAGTCAAAGTTTAACATCACTTGTTTTTATTGAATGAGAAGAGCCGAAATGGTAGAGAGGTCAAGGATGTCTTGCTATGTTTGATATTTAAATTTAAGAATGAAAATAAAGTTTTGAAACTTCAGATGAATATTTAAATGAATAATAAAATAGAAACATTGATATCAAATAAAATTACAGTTACATCCATATAACTATGATTTGATGTTTTTAATTTTAATAAAAAAATTAACAACTTTTGCATCACCTTTTATAGGAGTTGTCATGAGTTTAAGATTAAAATTGATAATCTTAAAAATATAGTACCTTCATGCATTGATTCATAGAGTTTCCAAACTTTGCTAAGAGATTCTCGATTTCCAAACATGAAATATGAATTCATCCTTAACACTCCTTAGGAAGATTAACATAGCTTCTTAAGATTTTTATTGATAATCATTTGTATTTTTGATTGTCGCATGTCTCCTAGATTGAAGTTTCTCAATCTCATTAATAATACTCTATAATTTTCTAGCCATGATTTTAGATTTGATACAGAACTTCCATATGTAATAGTTAGTTACATTTATCTTTTGTGGCTTATTTGTACTAAAGTTTTGAGAAGCTATTTTATTGCAACTTCAAATAACACTTAACAACAATTGGTGATGTCAAGGATGAGAAATGAGCGAGGGTGCGATGGATGAAGGAGAGAAGGAGGACGCGATAGGGAAGAAAGTAGGGCGCAGCTATAGGGAGGTGCTTGGACTACATCAGGCATCCCAGGGAGTGTGCAGTAGTGGAAAGGCTCCACTTTTGCAGGGTTTAGGTTCTTTTGCTACTGTAGAGCAACCAGGGATGCGCATACCCAAAGTCAACAGCTGCCTAGAAAGATGCAAGGAGAGGCCCAAGCTGGTTATACAAATGGACATGATTGTTGAAGACATAGAATATTATTCCAATCACTCCCTGTACTGCAAGTTTTTGGGGCTTAGGACGTCACTGTTATTACTGGAAGCATGGGCTCAGAGG
Organism: Torreya grandis; assembly: GCA_037957365.1. Lineage (NCBI taxonomy): Eukaryota > Viridiplantae > Streptophyta > Pinopsida > Cupressales > Taxaceae > Torreya > Torreya grandis. Next base: position 86,447 of record JARHVA010006771.1, read on the forward strand.
ACGTGGGCACCAAAAGGAGAAATGCATATTACATTACTAGCCAATAGCTATTTCATGGTCACTTTTACCTGTATAACTGACTGTACAGAGTTTTTTCTGGAGGTCCTTACTTTCATAACCAAGTGGGACTGTTTATCAAGCCCTGGCATGCCAGTTTTATACCTTTAGAGGAACTACCAAACTGTGTCCCAGTGTGGGTGCGTCTGCCCCGCTTTTTGATGGAATGTTGCTGAGAAGACACTCTCCAATTGCTTGCATCCTTGCTAGGAAGGCTAGTTGGTTCTTCAATGTCACTCCTGGGGAAAAAGGTAATGACTTATGCCCACATTTGTGTTGAAATTGATCTTAGTAAGCCATTACTAGATGTTGTTGAAATGAGTGCGAGACCTTTTTCTTGGGTACAATAGCTAGATTATGAAACCCTTCCTTTTCACTGTCGTCTATGTCATGCTTATGGACATTTGTAGTGATGGTGTCCCACCTCAAAATCCACTGCACCTCAGCCTGCTCAACCTACTCGCATTCCTTCTGGAACTGACAAGGAAAGGGGTCCAATTCCAGGTGAGGTGCCTGAAACTGATGGTTTTATGCTGGTTAAAGGCTGCTATAGAAATAGAGGCCAAAAATGGTCCTTGAAGGAAAGACAATTAGATGATTCGCTCAATAGATTTGAAATACTAGATGACCTTAATCAGCAGGAGGTGAATTTGGGTTGATGATTTTGGATCAGGGGATTGAGGGACCAACTCAAGAGACCAATGCTTCAGGTTCTTTAATTGAAACACAAGATGATGGAGATTGTCATATGGATATGGACCATCAGATGATGATTTTGGAAGGAATGACTTCCTCAGTTGCTCCCCCTAAAGAAGATGGAAATCTACCCCTCACTAGGAAAATTGGGGACTCAGGGGCAGCAAGAAGCATTAAATCTTCTCCTCATCTCTGACTTTAGCAAAAAGACCTTAAGAAGGGAGGGGGAGAAATCTAGCAAGCCTAGTAGAAAAAAGGACCTAGAAAAGATCAAGCTAATGGGAGAGACTTTGGTGGAGTCAAGTTTAGTAAAGACTCTGGATGCACACTTTTTGAACCCTCTGAAATGATTGTAATATCTTGGAATGTAAGGGGTTTGAACAACAGCCCCAGATAAAATGATGTTCACAACCTGATTAAAATTCATAGGCTGGATGTCCTTTTTTTGCAGGAGACTAAGCTTTCATTTGAAGATATGTTCAGATTAGTGCCTAAGTTGTGGAAGCAAGGAGAATGTCAATGCATTGGTGCTACCGGATACTCAGGAGGACTAGCTTGTCTGTGGAACCCACGAAAGATTGGTCTCATAGGCTGGCTGACTTCTAAGTTTTCCATGACCATGATTTCTTCTAGCTTTGAGATGGGGGAAGTCATTCTCTTCTCTAATATCTATGCCCCCAACGACTGGCAGGGTAAAAACTCCTTATGGGGTCACATAAGTTTTGTTTGTAGCCTGGCCCCCTTCCACCCTTAGATTATGGTAGGTGATTTTAATGCTATTCTAGATTTGACTGAAAAGCATGGTGGCACATCAAGGCTAGACCCACTACTTTGCTAATGTGCAATTACATTGAAATTTTGAATTTAGTTGATGTCAGGCCCAATAATGGATAGTTTACCTAGAACAATCGTAGGAGTGGGAAACATTACATAGCTGAGAGACTCGACCGTTTTTTGGTTTCTAGTTTTTGGGTTGGAGGTATGTGGTCTTCGAGGTCTGGAATTTTGGATTAGAGAGGATCAGACCATTGGCCTATCAAGCTTAATAGTGTTTCACAGTATTACCCATGCTCTCCTTCCTTCAAATTTCAACTCATGTGGCTGTGGGATCAATCTCTACATGAGTGTGTGGCTAATTGGTGGCATTGGGGTAGGCCTGCCCATGGTACAGTGATGTACATTTTTACCAAAACACTGCAATATGTGAAGTACAAGCTCAAGTGGTGGAATCACCAAAGCTTTGGGAACATTTTCCATGCTAAGGCTATTGCACAAACTAAGCTTGATGGTATCACAAGAATAATAAGGGAGGAAGGACTGACTGAAGACTTACTACAAGATGAAACACAGGCTGTGAAAGACCTGGAGGAATGCGAGCTATGGGAGGAAATTTATTGGAAGCAGAAAGCTTGGATTGAATGGCTCTAGGAGGGGGATAGAAATACATCTTTTTTCTTCAATTCGTCCAAAGCCAAGAGACATGGAAATTCTATTTCGGCCCTAGTCAATGAAAGAGGTGAGTGGCTTAACTCCTTTCTAGAAATTTCAGAGGAGGTAGTGCAGTATTTCTCTACTCTTTTTAGGGAAGATGCTAACGGGGAATTACCGAAAGAAGCTCAGGTTCTCTTTTGCATTCCATCATTGGTGACGCGTGAAATGAATGAGAATTTAATGAAGGTAATCACACTTGGAGAACTTGAGGAAACCATTTTTCAGATGAAAAAAGGGAAAGCAGTTGGACCTGATAGCTTCCTAGCTGAATTCTACCAAGAATTCTAGGATATTATCAAACTTGACCTTTTAGCTATTGTCCAAGAATCTCAGCGGAATAAGCAAATGCTTAAGGCTACAAATGTGACGTATCTTGCTCTCATACCTAAATGCGAAGGTGTTGATAGGCTAAGTCAATTCCGCCCTATATCCCTTTGCAATGTTGTTTATAAAATTATATCTAAAATCATTATAGATAAGTTAAAAAGAGGGCTGAGTGTTGTGATCTCAGAAGAGTAGAGTGGTTTTGTGGAAGGCAGGCAAATTCTAGATGGTATTGTTATTGTTGTTGAGTCCATTCACTCCATGGCCAGCTTAAAAGATAAGGTAATGTTCATTAAATTAGACATGGCCAAAGCCTTTGATAGGGTCAGATGGTCATTCTTGTGGAAGGTTCTTAGTGCTTTTGGTTTTGCGGATGAATGGACTCAATGGATCATGAGCTGCATTTCCTCAGTTTCCTTCTCTGTGCTTATTAATGGAGAACATACAGAGCTTTTTGGTGCTTCAAGGGGGCTGTGTCAAGGTGATCCTCTATCTCCGTACCTCTTTCTTCTCCTTGATGAAGGTTTGGGGAGGTTGATCAGCAAGAATAGACAGGAAGGACATATCCAAGGATGGTGATGGGGAGGGGAATTGCTGGCGCAATCTCACCTACAATTTGTTGATGACACTGCCCTGATGGGCATGGCCACAATGAGGGAAGCAACTAATTTACACAGGATGTTAGATGTTTATCTAATGGCCTCGAGACAAAAGGTCAATGAAGACAAGTTGTCCATCTTATTCTTCAACACTCTGAGCCCCATTTAGCAGCGGATAGCGAGGACTCTATATTTTTAGATTGGGACTCCCCCCTTGATTTACTTGGGTATCCCTATCTCGGCTGGCCATACATCCAAAGAATCCTAGTAGATTATTTTGGAGAATTTCTAAGTGAAATTGAATCATTAGACTCACAGATGGTTATCCTTTGCTGGTCGGGTTCAACTTATCCAATCTATGGTCCAGGCTTTACCCATTTACAGGTGTATGCTCTAGGTTGCCCCGATGGGAATTATTAAGGAGTTTGATTCGGTTACCAGACAATTCTTATGGGCTGGTAGTTTGAATTCCACTAAATGGAGCCTTATTAGATGGGAGATTGTCTGCAACCCCAAATAATATAGGGGGCTCGGTATGAGGCAGACGGACTTAAATGGTATTGTTTTGGCAACCAAACTTTATTGGCGATGGTGCACTGAACAAGACAAGGCTTGGGCCAGAATTCTCTCACAGAAGTACTACTTTGGGACCATTCAGAGGGACATTCCCTGCTATCCTCTTATTGGGAAAGGTTAGGCGATATGGGGTACTCTCAAAAAATGGGTTGCTCTCATCAAGGACGGCTTATTTTGGATTTGTAAGTAGGGATCCAAGGCTCTCTTTTAGACTAAAGGTCTAGTTAACCTTTGTATTCTTTGGCCACTCTTGGGGAAGTAATACACATATAGTGTTATCTTACATCCCCCCTACTAAAAACTAACATTCCTAATTACCTTTAACTATCCATATCCTAAAACCTAACTATCAAAGTCTAGATCTTACCAAATCAACTGATCCAAAGCCTTTACCAATCTCAAATTAACTCAACTTATCTAAATAAGTTACCAATCTTAAAATCTAGACATTACTTATATCCTACTTGAAAACCAATTCACTTTACCAAATCAATTTTACCAATTAAGAAAAAACCAATACAATTATCGCTAACATATGATTAAAAATCAAACATCAACAACAAATCAACTATTTCAAATCAAAACATTACAATACCAGTATATTCTAGAATCCATAACATGAATATGAGTAAATACAAACTCAAACTAGTATATCTCTATATATAAACAAGTTTTCAAATACATATACATTGTATCAAATATAATCAATCATGAATGGGAATCATGGCCTCACTATCAGTCTCACTCTGTCCTCTAGTACTAGTTCCATAATTCACTCTCATGCTCGACATCCCTGTACCTCTTCGATCTCTTGAATGCCTCTGACATTGACTATCTCACTCGAGTAATCAACCATGTTCCTCACACAAGTATACATATTTCCATTGAATCCATATAATTATCCACAATCTTCATGCTCACCATGCCATAATTAGGTGGAGGCATTCTATGCCTATCCAACTCTACTCTTAGCTCATCTCTCTCTCCTACTATCTTAACATATGTAGCTATGGCTATAGTAGCCCTATCAAACAAATGAGCATAGACACCAACTATAACCATTGCTCACTCTATCAAACCCTCCTCCACTGCATCAATAGGAACATATCACATGAGCTCTTGGAGTGTTGACCCAATGATGGTCTTCCAGAACTTATCATCTCCCCTCCCCACCCTAGTAGATGCCTCATCTTGTACACCTCACACTCCACTTGCATGCATTAAAAGTACAACACTAAATTAGATATATACATGCAAATCAAACTAAAGTACAAAAATAGGCATAATTTAAATTCAATCACAGCTTACCTCCCATCATCTAGATCAGCTCAAGATCCTCATACAAAGGAACATCCACTCCATCAATAGGATATAATCAATCCCATTGATGCCCAACCCATCATGCAATATATGCCTTAGTACATCCCACATCATCTACATCAAGAATATTTATAGCCGTATCTCATGCATCTTGAGGTAATGGTTCCAACTCAACCTTAGTGGGTCTCATATGATTCTTGCTCTTGCTAGTGCCCGTACACTCTTCAACCATACCCATGTTACAAGAGGAACATCCTGACAAACTCCAAACTACCTATTCATGTGCTCATATTGAAATCGCTCATACACTCCGACCCAGTGGTCATGTATCCAACAACTAACCCTCATATATCTCAACTACACTCCATCTTATTCCCACATGGGGTATCCTCTATAAGGCCTTCATATGATATCATGGGCCTCCAGTCTATCCAAAAATCATATTTAGTGATCTATCCTAGGAGACCTGATATCCAATGAACTCATCCACCACTTTTGATATGGCTATGGAGGTAATCAACTCTCTCTTAGTAATCCAATCGATCACACAACTGCTATATACTCATAAGCCCAATAATGTAATAGAGTAGTCACACCCACACCACCACTAAATGCCTCCTACGTAAATATATATAAATATTTGTATAAATGGGCAAGCATAGTCCTACCCCATGAGAATGCAATACCATACATCTCAACACTATGAACCACCCTATGCATCCTATAGGCAATAGAAACTCCGCTACCATCCACTACAACAAATGAAGCCAATAACATGGCTAACCACTTTTGTAGGCATGAAACACTTGACTGCACAATAACTAATAATAATACATCTCTATCACTACCTCTCTGATGTGTATCTGAAGACGCACCATCAAAATACATAGATGCACGATCAATGGCATCAACACCCATCATCCACGATCAATGCCATCAACACCCATATCATCTTACAATATCACCTGTCACCCACTAATCAAAAAATGTAGAATCTGATACACATCCTCCAGGGTCATAGTGATCTCCCTTGTAGGAAGCTAGAATGTACAAGTATCTACATTCCACATTCTCACATAAGGTGATGATCAAATACCTATCCCACTGCACAATACCTAGGTCACATATATGACCCAATCCTACTCTATCTATCATGGCTCTCTCATCAGTCAATAAGGGCAACATCCTCAATGTCTCCATCACTTGGCCTCTATGGAACTTTTTCAACGGCACCTCACCCTAAAAACATCAAAAAACAACATATATATCAGTCAATCATGCCACAAAAAATAGCTAAACCACACAACAACATGAAAAGAACTCAAAAACTAAAAAAACTATCCTTAGTGGACAAAAACACTGCAGAAGAACACTAACACTGGATAACAACACTGCATCCTGGATAGGAGTGCTACCTCTAAGATAGGAGTGTTAAAACCAACTAAACATTTCCTAGACCACTTATAATAGCCTAAAAATGCAAATACAAGATTTTAAATAGGCAAAAACTAGGTACTTTCATTACTCACTAGGGTAATCTCTTCATCAGACTAAATCTAGGTTACCAGTTGTTCAACATGGGTCATAGAAGGTGCTCATCTCCTAGGCATTTTCTCACTCTATAGCTCCAATATCTCAAACTAGTCAATGCACAAATGAACTTGCAGTCAATCAAAATTCTTATATCAACCAACTTTTTTATTCAAGAGCAAAACACCATTTTACCCATAACTAAAACCTCATAACTCTATTTTACAAACCATTTTATTTAACAGAATCATGAAAATGATACCTTTGACATCACACATGCCTTGATCTATCATTGTGTCATCTATATCATACATACATCCCTATACCTCTTTTGTACCTTGACATATAAATTGGTACCTATCAATCAAAAACTCATTCAAACAACCCAACCAAATCAATCAACTTTTCAATCCATTCAATCTATTACCACCCTCTTTGCCTACCACAGCACAAACATTTTTAATCTTTTCTATACCACACACCAACTTTGATCTTAACCAATCTAGGACACATTTCAATCCTAGTAATACAACTTCTCAATCAGTTCAACTATACCAACCTTGTTCCTATTCTTACACCACTAGTCATCACTTTTGGCTCAGCCTCCTCTATCACAAATTTCTTTCCTCTCCCCAAAAGGGGGCATCATTCCTACTATCTCTACAAATTACGTAGTATCCCTATCCACTCCTGTAGGTAAATACACCTTGGTTTTTACACCTCTAGAATCTAGATTATCAGCATTACTCAATATAGATTGGTCAAGATTATACAGTGATTCAGACTATATGGGTCACTTAGCATTACTCAACATAGATTTGGTCAAGATTATACAGTGTTCAGACTATATGGGTCACTCAGAATCACTTAGACATCCAAAGGGATATGCCATCAGTTTATAGATACACAAACTATTTAGATACAATGGTTTAGATTATATGGATTCACAATGACTTTGATATAGACTCAAACTTAGATACTAGATTTGGGGGTATGTACATTACTACATGTCTAATACATATAGTTTCATACAACATGACATAGTTACAGGACCAGATTGCATACTATAAGGCATAGTGCAAAGCACATTGTTTTGATCTCTAGTTTTGCACATGGGACATTGCATGATAGATCATGACACATGTGGTTATACAAATTTCCAAATTATCTAGATGCATCACTCACATACTAGATTTGGAGGCATGACATAGATGATCATGTTCTTCAACATCTAGGATTATATAGATTGGAATGGAAAGATAGGCCATTTTATTCTTACACATTTACTAGAGTTTTTAGATTACACCCAAGCATACCCAAGTTGTCACCAGGTTGGACCATATGATCATCTGTAGTAGTTGGTCCATAGCATTACTCAGACCTAGGAGTTTGTGTGAGATAGAAGGTAAACATTGGTTTTGGATCTCTAAACACTTCTCATTTTTAGCTCATATTATTTGAAATAGGGGCATGACAGATCTTGCTCTTCACAGCATACAAATTCTATACACACATTCTAGATTACATGAGTTTATGTGGGATAGAGGGTAGACATTAGTTTTGGGCCTTTGACAATTTCTCACTTCTAATTCAGATTTAGTACAGGGGCATCTATTATAGGGATTCCTTCTTTCTCTAAGCACTATTTAGATTCAGTATAGGGGGCATCCATTTAAAGGATTCCTTCTTTCTCTAAGTGATATTCAGTTCCTTATCCACTTCCCTAGCCAAGAAGTTGGATCCTTTTTTAGTACACTTATCTCCATACAAGTAAGTTCAGGTATGCTTCTTCTTTCTTTCTTTTACTCTAGTACTTCATTCCATTGCATCACTAGAATAAAAAGGGGCAAATGTATACACCCTAAATTGGTCAAGCAACCACACATATCATGTCTTTTCATAGTCCTTTCATAGGAGACTTCGACTAGAGAATATGAGTCTTATTCATATCTAGCTATGTCTTTTTGTATGATTTTGCCTTGGTCTTGTTTCATACCCTAGACACCTTTTTAACTCTTCCCATTCATTCGTAACCTTTCAGGCATAACCTTTACTAACCTAGGTTACTATTTCTATGCTTATTTCATCCCCTTAGGTCTCAAACCTTCCAAATAATAGTGCCCAAATAGGACTACAATGCTGAAACCCAGGGTGTCCAGTTTCTAGCACTATTGTCTAAGTGTAAATTTGATTCCAATGGTCACTTTTTTCTACTAGATGAGTCTTACCCCTTTCTTTGCTTTATTTCTAAGTTTTCCAATGTCGACCAAATATGAATAAAACTCCCAAATTCAAAATAATGGGTCTCTTATATAAAGGACTACACAAAGCATTTTATATCTATCACTTACTACTTTGGCACATTAGACATAATACAAAATCAATCAATAGTATAGCTCAGCATTCTGCATCACACATATACTTGCATACTTGATCAAGGAGGGGTCTAGGTGAAATTCATTCTTGCATCTATCATGCGCATTGATTATGCATGTTATTTAAGGGAGAACTACATCGGATATGAGACCTTAGCTTGAGGGTTAATATAGGCAGCAATCAGAATAGCAGGGGTTCTTGATTGTGCAATCATCCTTCCCCTAACCCAGTTTTTTCCCCTTTTACTTTCGATGTATTCATTGTTTGCATGTGTGTAGATGGATACAAGTATCAAATATTAAAATGGACTGACAATGAGCTCCGGTGACTTCTAGCCCTTAAAATTTGGTACGCAATCTTATATTGACCAGGTGAACAAAACCTAAAAAGCTTAGATCCTAAAGACAATAGTGCCAGGAAGGACTATAGTGTCAGACACCTGGGTGTCCTATTTTTGGTGCTCCTATCCAATCAAAAAATAGATGCTAGATTTAGCTTCTTGATAGTGTCTCAGTCCTACTCTTCACTTTCCAGCCTCAAAATCCTCTATTTCAGTTAGAATCTAGATAAGTTGATTTCTATTTCTCTTGTATAATTATCAATTTAAATCTATATTTTTTGTTATCAAAGTAGATTTTTTCTATCATTCTAGACCCTTATTATTTAGGATCTAAACACTAGATTCCCAAAAATAATAAAACAATTTGATTGTAAGGGATCAATCACTCAAGAATGTTATCATTCACTAAGTATCTAGGATCAAATGGTCATATATATTTTCATGAAAATATAGGAATATCAGTTAGGAAGTGTTCGCCCTTTTTCTAATCATAGAAATATTCTTTCTCAGCCTTGTTGAACATTGTACACATGTTTACTATACCCTATTCTTTCTCATTGAATATAAGTAATGTAAATACCCTATTATTTCTTTTTCTACACATACATATGTAAATACAAATAATAATAATTAATTTAAATATGAAAAGCCGAAAAATAATGTAACTTATTATACTAAGAAAAAATGAAATATTTAAATAAGTCTAAGTACCTCCAAATGTAATTGAATTCTTAAAAACAAATTTAAATACAATTTTTAATAACATTTTAAATAAAACATAAAACAATATTTTAAATAAAAATAAATTCTAAATATTTTTAAATAACATCATGGTATTATATCCTAGTGAAATAACTCTCTACAACACTAAATATCATCTTGGTGTAGCCATCACATCAACGTACTTTAAATAGCACCAAGTGACATCCTAATAAAATTACTTAAAATAAGATTTGAGGTGCCCTAATTTTGATACACATGCCCTATATGTATGTTTATAAATGTTCGCCTTTTGAAAATTTACATAAACTTGTGAAACACAACATAATATAATTTTATATAAACCACTAAATTATATCATATAAAGTCATGACATATTGTATCAATTTCGAGATATTTACAAAGTAATAATAATAATAATAATAATAATAATTTTAACGTCCATGAGACTAAAAATAGTCTATGGGACAGCAAGACAACTCAAGCAGATTTAAGTAGCACTGTTCGCTTCTTGTGTAGGCTGATGATGAGCCCCCCTAATTGTTCAATGTGTTCTTCGTTGAATAGGTTATGCCAAGAACTGTCACATATAGTATCCGCAAATTTATCTCTGCTATCTTTGTAGGCCTCACATTCTAGAATAAAGTGCTGTTCAGTTTCCACTTTCCCAGAATTGCAAAATCTGCAAATTCTCTCTTCCCAAGCCTCCTTTGGCCTCTTCCAACGCCCGGTCTCACAACGAAGTTGGTGAGAGTTGGTTCTCAGCTGAGCAATAAGAATTTTAGCCCTCCAAGAAATGTTGGCTCCTATGTACGCTTTTTGGAGTTGATCACAAGTGGGGTTGAACTCATTTATATAATATAGTTTCTTCCTCCCGATCTCGCTTCCCCAATTTCTCTTGTAAAATTTCTCCATAACAAAGACTTTTATTTCTTTATTATTTGTGGGGCACATATTGAATTTAATATTCCATTTACTCATCCATGTGATATTTTGTTGCATCCATGTCCTTTTTCGCTTACATAGTGTATCACTAAAAACAACTTTAGGCCATCTATCCTCTTCCATTTTTTCGATTCTTTTTAAATAGCTTAAAAGGCGAACCATAGCAAGTGCCTCGATAGGAACAGCTCCCATTTCACTTAGCATGATGTCATATGGAACCGTGCTTTTGATTTTAATCTTGCTTGTAATCAAGCGCTTTTGGATTCCTTCAATTTGTTTCCATTGTGTTATAGTAGTGCTGTTGGCCCATAATTCACACCCGTAAAGAACAACTTGTAGCACAAGAAGACCGAACAAGGTTTGAATAGTTTTCCAATCCCACAACTCCACTTCACGGCACTTATTCTGAAGAGCATAGAAAGCCTTCCACCCACCTAGTGTCCTTTTATACCTGCAGCTAGACCAGCTTAGCTTTTTGTTGAAATCGATGCCAAGGTATTTATAATCCGCAACCTCTTCGAGAAGACTTCCATTGTAATAAAATTCATGTTGATGTTGTTTTTTATTATTATAGAAAATCATAACCTTAGTCTTGCTGATATTGACCTGCATCCCCACCATTCTGCAAAAGCGCTCAAGAGAAGATAGATGGTCTTGCAAACCACAGGCAGATTTGGTAATTAAAATGAGATCGTCCGCATATAAGAGCAACTTTATAATAAATTCACCTAGCTGAATGCCTTCGCCCTTTTGTATGTTTAACCACTCTTCCATTTTATCAATATATAAACCAAATAAAGTAGGAGACAAAGGGCAACCCTGTTTGACCCCGATATCGCTCCTGAAACATTCTGAAATGCCATCTGAAGTTCTGATTTTCACTTTCACCTCTTCGTACATCCTATGAACATCCTATGAACATAACATCTTGATGTAAAAAGAAAAAAATCTCCACTCAAAACATTACATTGGAGTACAGATTTGCATAGATAAAAGATTATTTGTAGTGGGTTGTTTGGTTCATGTTCCCCCATTAAAAATATAACCATAACAAAGAAAACGTAAAATATATATGGATGCTCGGACTAAGATTTTTATTTATTATTATTTTATTTTTTATTTGTATGCCTTTGTCGAATGCCCAGTACCAGATATTAAAGTCAAAAAATTACCATTAAAATTATGATAATCAGCATTTACATGCCGAGTAAATGTTGATTTCTGCAATGCTGATCCTTTGAAGATTAATTAACTTTAAAATCTTCCATCTTACATTTTTTAATAAAATCACTGTTATCATATTAAAATTTAAAAGTTATTGTAATGCTTTTTACATGGAAATAGGTTTAAATGGATTACAACTAAATTGTTCAACACAAATATTTAATTATTTTTAATAAATGTGTGAAATAATAATTAAAATTTAATTAATTACTTTTATAATTAGATAGAGGTGGGTATGTAAAGTTTATATATGTATTAATTTTATCTTGAGATTTAGTGACATTCATCAAGTTTGATCACATAAATATACATTCATAAGTGATATTGACTTCACTTAGAAATTTGAAGATGAATATAGAACTTTCAAAAAAGTATTATCTCTATACATGATGACGTCTAAAGTATTAATGATACTCCGGAGAGGTGATAGATATGTCAAAACATATTTGACAATGATGCTTATCGGGGCTTGATCTCCAATAACCTCACTGTGACACCAATCAACTAAAAAATAAAATTCATCTACTTGCCCTAGATTAAGAACAATATTTGAAACTTAAAATAAAAAATAAGTCTTTTGGGGCTTACATTGAGGGTTAATTGATTCGAGCACATGAGGGGTCACTCAAGACAACCTTCTCATTGCAGTACTTGGACACTCAACACAACACTAGACTACACATTGTGTAGGGTAATAAACAACATTGATCTCCCTTCAACCCTAATGACGTGCATCCCCATTATACCCCCTTCCCTCCCCACACACACACACACATCTTATACTATTTCAGAGAACCTATCGACATATTGTGTATCAAAGAAATTAACTACCACTGTTACACTTGCAAGAAGTCACACTGCCAACTATTACTTCATTGACTATGACTAAAGATGAACCATTTCGTAAATGTCTCCTTTGTAACATATATATAATAATTAATTCAACCATAAGACATTAATCAATCATGAATGTTAGCATGCCCTGAGTATCTAGCATCAAATTTTCATCTTTACTTACATGGTTGTTTAGAAAACCCAGTTAGGAAGTGTTTTCCCCTTTTTAATCACGAGAATCTTCATGCTCAACCTTGTTGAACATTGTACACCTTGTACTATACCATATTATTTTGAAAGTATTCAACATTCGAATGTTTTATAGTATACTCTTATTAGGTTTTCCATTGCATGATTGACAACACATAATATTGCAAGCCAACATTATAGGGCTATACTCTAAGTCACAAGCTTGGGCCCTATGGTTCATATCGTTAGTATTAAATCAAAACATTTGTCATGTTTCCCTATTATTAGACTTCACATTATGTTCAAGAATTAGTATCATATGCATACCCATCAAAGTCATGGGTAAATTGAGCAATAAGGAAAATAATCCCTTGGTAAAAACATACCTCTTGGAGTCTATAATAAAGACAAAATACCTACTTGAGGAGATCCAATAAACATAGCATTCGAATCAAAACTTAAAGATGCATTCCATTCAAATGAGGAAACCCTTAGTCTTTCCCTAAGGAAGATTACAAAGCTTATGGCATGCAATACATATCTTGTAGATCATGTCCTTGATGGTCTTGCTCAAGTTGAGGATAGATATACCAGAGCCATAAATAAACTACAGCTTGAGCTTTTTGTATAGGAAGAGGAAGTAATATGACTTGAAGTCGAGTTCATATGATTCCAAGAACTTGATCAGTCAGTTATCGATGTACCAACATGCCTAATATTGACATGCTATGTTAATACCATGACATAAGAGAACTTGATAATCCCCTATCATTCATAATACTCTAATTCATCACTTTTTTTGGTAGTTTTGAGAAATAAATCTATTGAATTAATTTTAAGTTACTAAAATAAATGAGCTATGAAGGCCTCAGTCTAGATAAAAATGACCAAGGCATCATCAATCCCCTCCAAATAGAGATGATACCACACAATAATGGTCATGTTATAGCTTGGAATTGTGCCCCTATGAGTGAGTTCTTCAGGCTCCCTCAGTTCCATCTACAAGCATAGGGATAACCTTAAGATGTGGGTATCCAATGGTGAGGTTGAACCTTTAGGCTTTTTTATGAGGCTAGTTCCTCAGATGCTTCACTTTAGCTCTTGATTCTCATACTAAAATCTACTATTAGCTAAGAAAAAGGGATAGGAGGATTACTTGAAAAGAAATCTAAGCTAAGGGAGGTGATGCACTAAAATTAAGTGATCCACATGGTTTGGGGAATGACACTAATTCAACATAAGATAAGTTTGTTTACACAACAATGATCTTGTTATAGCTTGGAATTGTGCCCCTATGAGAGAGTTCTTCAAGCTCCCTCACTTCTAGCTACAAGCATGAGGACAACCTTAGGATGTGGGTATCCTATGGTGAGGTTGAACCTCTAACCTTTTTTATGAGGTTAGTTCCTCAGGTGCTTCACTTTAGCTCTTGATTCTCACACTAAAATCTACTATTAGCTAAGGAAAAGGGATAGGAGGATTACTTGAAAATAAATCTAAGATAAGGGAGGTGATGCACCAAAAGTAAGTGATCCACTTGGTCTGGGGAATGACACTAATTCAACATAAGATAAGTTTGTTTACACAACCTCCTAACCAACTAACGTGCATAAATATTTCATAAACTAGGCTCACTGAACCATATGTGAAGTAAAAAGTGATTTCTAAATCCACATTAAGCATCCATTAATGGTAGAAAATCTCAAGTTCAGACCTGCAACTAACTACAAGACACTTGAAAATAAGCAAGAAAGAAGGACAATAAGGTTGGAAGGATGCTTCTTCACAATGCTATTGTGCACAAGCTAACTCAACACAATTTTCAGACAAAGAGATAGGTAAAATAATATTTATTGCTTCAAAGGTCTATTACACAATGATTTTCACAGAGTGATTCTATCACCAGTCCGGCGATGATTTGCTTGGCTCCAAGGCTCTATTTATATATAAAAGGGGGGAGAGAGAAGGGGAAGAAATAAAAAGTCGTTGATGGCTGGAACTCTAATATTGTCCTTCCTTGTTGTCCCTAAATGCACCGCTCAAGATCACTAATCAACCCTCTCAAGCCCCTCGTGTCTTTAATTTTTTATTTGGCACATCTAAGAAGCCATATTGTGAGCAACTGGAATGTCTCTTCTTGGCATGACACATTTAATCTTTTCATTTAAACGGCATGGCATCTTTCACTTTTACATGTCCTATCTGAAGAAGGATGTAGGTCTCTATGTGTTTCATCCATGCTACATTTAAGCATTGAACGATGATTGTGGGGAGTAAACTATGGTGGATGAGAGCCTTTATAATTCTAGCTACTAGCCGCATGGACTCCCCTTGCTCAATGGTCATCTTTATGCCACTTGTCCTTTACTGATTGGCCCTTTCTACTCCAACTTATGCCACGTGGCAGCCTTTCATTTGTTGCATCATGATTCTTGCATTACTGACCAAGCTTAAGTCAAGCACTTGAAGAAGCCCAATTTACTTTATGTAGAGTAATTCGAGTTCTTTGATCTCTCCAACTTTGGAATTTCTCATATCTTTTACTTATAAATCTTTTTAAGTAAAGTACTTGGAGAAACTTCATTTACTCTATGCAAAGTAATTTGGGTTCTCTAAGCTTATTTACTTCGGACTTGTCCATCTTGAAGTCTTTGGGCTTTTACATCTAGAAGTCTTTTTTATTATGTGGGCTCCTATTTGTCTCGAGCAAATCTCTTGAAGGAATTCCTTGGGATAATTTGTCTGAAGGAATTCCTTCAAAAAATTTGTCTGAAGCTTCCTTCTTGCTTTCTTCCTTCAAAAATTACCTTGAGGACTTCTCAAAATGAACTTTCTTGAAGGGTGAGAGACCCTTCGAGTTCCCTGTCATCATTTTGGACTTCTACAAATAATCCTCCCAAAGGGAAAGATACCCTTCAAGAAATTTGAAATGGTCCTTCCTAAGGGTAACATACCCTTCGGGAAACTTGTAACTGTCCACTTAGAGAAGGAAAAGCTCTTCAGATTTATGAAAGTGACCTTTGAAAAAGTTGACTAGTCTTTCAATTTTTTTAAAAAGATCCCTTTTACCTAAAAAATCCCCTTTGGCATTTTAAAAATGCCCTTCAGATTTTGAAGTGTACCTTTGGGTTTTTGGAGAAAACTTGTCCCTTGAAGAACCTGAGAAGCACTATTTTTCAAGACCAAATTGGGTTTGTCAAGCCCTTTTACTTATTGTGGGATTCTGACTGCTCACAACTTATGAAGTAATCAAGTAGTGCTCCTTAGAGAACCCAAAATATACTATCCATAGGTAATTTAAATTTGTAAACCTGAATTACTTCTACTTATAAAATATTTAGAAGTCAAGCACTGCTGGAAACCCAATTTTCACTGTGCCCTTAGAAACCTGAAGTTGTCACTACTGGAAAACCTGAAGTACTCCCAGAGACTTATCATTTTCTTGCTTGAAATCTCCCTTTTTCATACTTTGGCAAATTTTGATATGTGGGCAAAAAATGGCCAACATTTATGGTGACTCACAGGGAAGCATGCATGCTATGCTTGAGAACCTAGGTTATTTGCTTCATTCGATCCATTAGACATGGAGTCACTACTTGTGTAACTGTGTTGGTCTGAAACTAGATATAAGATTGACCCTTGCTGGAACTCCCTCTTGAAGCAATGAGGACAATACAAAATAAAGTGCCTAAGGCACCAAATGAAAATAAACTAGCCTAGAACAAAACAAAAAACAACAAATAAATGTGCTTGAAACAACACTTGGAGGAATTTGAACAAAACTAATCTAATATATACATCCTAAAACTATATGTAGCCTTTCCTCCTAGATCAAAAGGAAGTTTGATACTTTTCTTGCATTATGAGATAGGGGATTGAATAAAGCATACAACTGCTTGACCTTTGGCCTTGATGCCTACCTCTTCTTTACTACAATTATCAGCTTCTTCATCATTATGCTCAATGAGAACCAAGCAGCTCCAAATATGTCAGTTATGTGAATCCAGATAGTCCCAAACTCTTAATATGGCTCCTTAACTACAACATTAAATGGTGGTTCAACAAGGCAAACCTCTTTGATTTCTATGGCCTCCTCAAAAAGATTAGACTTATTTTTTATTTCATGTTTTTTTAGGCTCATCAAGGAGATGATAGCCTATTTCGAAGATCTAAAACAAGTCCATATCAGCAATGCACTCTTGGGGTGGCAGAGTTGGAAAAATTCCCACTCCATCCCCCATGATTTACTTGACAAATTTGCTCTCCTTGGCTGCAACCAGACCATAGTTGCCTTGGAGAAGAACATAACCAGCTCTCAAAATCTCAAACAAGCCCTCAAATGAGCCCTCCAATTGATTGGGAACTTCTAGATGCTCCATAAGTTCATCAATTTGATCAACTACTTCATTCATTTCCTCATCTCTTTTATCATGTGGCATCTTCATCTAGGGGATTGATAGCCTCGACCCCTTCATTCTTAACATAAGGTGGTAGCTTTGCATCCTCAATAGTGCAGTCTACTTCATGCACTACTACAAAAGAGTCTTCAATATGTTCTCCTTCATTTAATAAGGCTACTTTGATCTTTTATAGACCAAGGGGGGACCTTATGGTGATTTCTTCCTCGCATTTTCTCGTGATATCCCCCTCCTCAGCCTCTTTGGATGCATCTCTTTGGTTTTCCTCACAGAGGAGAGGCTCTTTCTCAAAGAGTGGCATAATAGGTTGTTGAAAATGCTCAACAAAGTGAGAAAGGTTCATGGAAGCTACAGTAGGTTATTGATTTTTTTCTTGAAGCTGCTCTACTTGGATCACCCTCACCTCCTCTTCCTAATTATTTGTTTCTTGAATGGCTCTCCATGAAGGAAAGGCTCTAGGCTTTTGAGGGGAAAGGAATGGAGGCTGCAAGGTTTCTTGTCTAATTTCAAGAAACACCACCTCCTCCTTCCACCCACTTCTCTGAATGGATTTCCAATATGGAAAAGATATAAGGTCTTGAGGAGGGAGGGATGGGGATTGAATGACCTTGGATTTACCTGACTACGTGACTTGCTTCCAAGATGGGAAAGGTAGTGGTTCTGCTTTCATTTATTGATTCTGCCTTTCTTCTTCTTTCTTTGCCTTCTGCTCTAAGTCTCTGATTTGATTTGTTATATTCTCTTGAAATATCTCCTCTTTAAGGTGGTCAAGAACACAAGAGGTCTCCTAAAGAGGGATAAAGTCTTGGGCCTAAACAACAAGCTATTCCACAATAAGCACTTCATTTTTTTATAACCCCCTTGGATGGGTTTCTAAGCAGGAAAAGACTACAAAACATATGATGAACTTGGAACATTCAAAGGAGTAATTGAAATGGCCTCTTAAGGAGGAATGAATGACATATAAAAAGGCTTCAGAGGTGCATATATAGGCACCAAAGGTTGGCAGGGCTGGCCCTACTGTTCCTCAAGTCTCTCTAGCTTGTCCTCAATGCTCTGAATGTAACCGCATATATCCATCATGTCACCAGTGAGGTTGTTCTAATTTTCTCTTTCAATAGGTGCCCCTTCTAATTTCATTTGTTGTAATGGATCCCTCACATAATGGATCTGGCGAGTAGGGACATTTTGGCCATAACACTTTTGTGAGCACAACTCTAGTGCATGCTTGTCAAGGCTCACTAAATTTTACCTAAGCATTGGTAAAGATGGCTCATGAAAGGGATGATGAGGAGTATAATTTTGATGGGCTTGTTCATATGGATGACCATGGTAATACTCCTACATATATAGATCATGAGGAACTTTCCAAGGTTCATCATATCCTTGATAGAAATCTAGGTAGGGATGATTGAGCTCATATGGATCATGAGGATCATATTGGGGCTGCTGATAAGGAGGTGAATAATATAAATATTCACCATAGCTTTTCATGTTAGCCTCACAAGTCAAGTAGGAGCTAATTAAAACTTTAAAGAGACAAACCTAGTGTGCTCATAACCAAGAGCTTTGATTTGGAGTTGTCAATGGCGTTAATACTTGATTTCAAAAGCAAATAATGGAGATCAAGCACTTGGGTTGCTTAAACTAGCTGATAGACGGTCAGAATCACCATCAATGTTTGTTGAATGCCTCTAAAGGTTGATATGTAAAAGAGCAACATCAAAAATCCTTTCACTGCTTTGGACCTTAGTCCTATCAAGCATGCTATAATTGTTATAGCTTGGAATTGTGCCCCTATGAGAGAATTCTTTAGGCTCCCTCACTTCCAGCTACAAACATGGGGGCAACCTCAGGATGTGGGTATCCTATGGTGAGGTTGAACCTCTAGGCCTTTTTTATGAGGCTATTTCCTCAGGTGCTTCACTTTAGCTCTTTATTCTCACACTAAAATCTACTATTAGCTAAGGAAAAGGGATATGAGGATTACTTGAAAAGAAATCTAAGTTAAAGAAGGTGATACACCAAAAGTAAGTGATCCACTTAGTTTGGGGAATGACACTAATTCAACATAAGTTTACTTACACAACCTCCTAACCAGCTAACTTGCATAATTATTTCATAAACTAGGCTCACTAAACCATATGTAAAGCAAAGAGGGATCCACATTAAGCATCCATTAATGGTAGAAAAGCTCAAGTTTAGACCTAGAACTAACTGGAAAACACTAGAAAATAAGTAAGAAAGGACAATAAGGTTGGAAGGATGCTTCTTCACAATGCTATTGTGCACAAGCTAACTCAACACAATTTTCAGACAAAGAGATAGGTAAAATAATCTTTATTACTTCAAAGGTCTATTACACAATGATTTTAATAGAGTGATTCTATCACCAGTCCAGGGATGATTTGCTTGGCTCTAAGGCCTCTATTTATATAGAAAAGGGGGGAGAGAGAAGGGCAAGAAAGAAGAAGTTGTTGATGACTGGAACTCTAATATTGTCCTTCCTTATTGTCCCTAAATGTGTCACTCAAAATCATTAATCAATCCTCTTGAGCCCCTCCCGTCTTTAAGTATTATTTTGGTGCATCTGAGAAGCCATGTTGTGTGTAGTTGGAATGTCTCTTCTTGGCATGACACATTTAATCTTTGCATTTAAATGGCATGGCATCTTTCACTTTTGCATGTCCTTTTTGAAGAAGAACATGGGTCTCCATGTGTTTCAACCATGTTGCATTTAAGCATCAAATGGTGATTGTGGGGAGCGAACTATGGTTGATGAGAGCCTTTATAATTCTAGCTACCAGCCGTGTGGACTCCCCTTGCTTATTGGTCATCTTTATGCCACTTGTCATTTATTGATTGGCCCTTTCTGCTCTAGTTTATGCCACGTGATAGGCTTTCAATCATTGCATCATGATTATCATATTGGTGTACCAAGCTTAAGTCAAGCACTTGAAGAATCCTGACTTACTCTATGCAATGTAATTCAAGTTCTTTGGTCTCTCTAACTTTGGAATTTCCCAACTCCTTTACTTATAAAGCTTTTTAAGTAAAGTACTTGTAGAAACCTGATTTACTCTATGTAGAGTAATTCGAGTTCTCTAAGCTTACTTACTTCAAACTTTTCCATCTTAAATTATTTGAGCTTCTGCATCTAGAAGTCTTCATTATTCTGCAGGCTCCTATTTATCTCGAGGAAATCTCCCAAAGGAATTATTTGGGATAATTTGTTTGAAGGAATTCATTCAGACTTTTTGTCAGAAGCTTCCTTCTTGCTCTTTTCCTTTGCAAATTACCTTTTAGACTTTTCAAAATGAACTTTCTTAAAGGGTGAAAGACCCTTTGGGCTCCCTATCATCATTTTAGACTTCTACAAATAATCCTCCAAAAGGGAAAGATACCCTTTAGGAATTTTGAAATGGTCCTTCCAAAGGGTAACATACCCTTAAGGAAACTTGCAACTATCCACTTGGAGAAGGAATAGCCCTTCGGATTTATAAAAGTGACCTTCGAAAAAGTTGATTGGTCTTTCAAAAATGTTAGAAATATCCCTTTTCCCTAAAAAAGTCCCTTTGACATTTTGAAAATGCCCTTTGGATTTTGAAGTGTACCTTTGGGTTTTTGGAGAAGATTTGTCCATTGAAGAACCTAAGAAGCACTATTTTTTGAGACCAAATCAGGTTTGTCAAGCCCTTTTACTTATTTTGGGCTTCTAACTGCTCACAACTTATGAAGTAATCAAGTAGTGCTCTTTGGAGAACCTAAAATACACTGTTCATGAGTAATTTGGGTTTGTAAACTTGAATTACTTCTACTTATAAAACATTTAGAAGTCAAGCATTGTTGGAAACCTGATTTGCATTGTGCCCTCAGAAACTTGAAGTTTTCACTAAGAGAAAACCTGAGGTCCTCCCAAATACTTGTCATTTTCTTGCCTAAAAGCTCCCTTTTTCATACTTAGGCAAATTTTGATATATGGGCCAAAAATGGCCAACAGGTCTTAGATGCACTAGTGGAAATTCAAGTAGAGAAGGTGTCATACATTTATCCTCATAGTCAAGTGTAGATAATGCTTCCACATTATGCTCTATATTACATGGTTCAAGTGTTTTCACTTTTGCACTGAGTACTTCAAGCCAAACTCTATATAATAGAGTTGAGGAACTCATGTGAGAATACCAACAATGTTCTATGCATTTAATAATTTAATGGGTTCAAACCTCCTGACAACAACATCCTTTGATAGATTTGTATGTCTGTCATGTGATATCCAAATTTGATTACCTTAAGATTAACAATATTGATATCACACTTACTCTATTTTTATTGGTTTACTAAAAAACTATGCTACCATAGAATTGGTATTAGGATCATGCTATTATGATTGGTATATCTCATAGACAACACCACTACAACACTGGTGTCATAATTTTGAGTATGCTATGTACATGAGCATGTAACATCCATTTGAGATGGATATACCTCATTTTAAATTCACTCTCACATACATGGATTCTTCACACATTCTTTGAGAAGGCATCGTGGGTAAATATACACACATTTTCTCAACATTAGAGTACATATATATTATATACATGCCTTGGAATTTTTAGGTACCATAGTATGTTATATGTTGGAGAGTTGTCAATGATGGCATGGTGATGTCATAGAGGTGTCCAGATGAGTGGATGAAGTGCCTTGATAGTCTAAGTGACAATGACAAAGTGTGCAATGTGCTTGTCCTAGTGTGCTTGAAGTTGGCTTGGTTGATCTTCAGTTTTAGCATGGATAGAGATGATCCAGGATGATTATGGAGTATTGATAATTTTTAAGGGGTCTTATAAGAGTTTTTTTATGCTTGGAGAGCTTGTGTGCATAAGTGGAATCCATTCGGTTCATCATTATTCTCATCTAGACATTTTGGATCCAATGGCAACAAATCTAAGTAGGCAATTTGATGACATCGCAATTACCAGTGTGAATGAGTCAGGGGAAGTTGGTCATATGGTTGTGATCACATTAGTCATTGGTTATTATGAACTAATTCTTAGGTCATGCACCTAAGCATATTCAAAGATACGAGGGTGTAAAGTTGGGCTCACAAGCATTTTGATAGTATTTTATATGTTAAAAAAGAGTTGAGTAAGCATGTTGATGATGTCAGCATTCTCGCACATGAAGGTTTCAGGGGGAAATGGTCACATGGGTTCATTCAATACTTTTCCCATTTCTTATGTGTTAAATCCAAAGTCATGCACCTAAGCATGAAAAAAGATATGCAAGTACAAATTTGGACTTCTAGGTAGTTTGATATTGTTTTTTCATACTTAGCCAAATTTGCAAGAGGTAAGAAAGATTTGTGTAAGCATTTTGATGGTGGAATATCTTGTACGTGTGAACATTTCAGGAGAAGGTGATCATATATGGGTTTGTTTAGTTTTGTACCTAGTTTATTTGTGCCAAACTTTAGATCATGTGCCAAAGTGCGTCAAAAGATATGCATAAACAAAGTTAGCCTTCCAAGCAATTCTAAGCATAGTTGGCCCTGCGACAGAAGATTTTTAGAAGGCATTGTAATGGCAATATATCTCACATGTGTAAGGTTTTTAGGAGTATTTTGTCACATGGTTAAATTTCCTATGTAAGGAGATCATATGGTCCGAATTTGATAACATGAAAGTGAGTGAGGCAAAATATATGACTATGCAAATTTTGCCTTCCAGGTAGATAAACAAAGTTCTCATACTTAGTCAAATGTGCAAAATTTGAATTTCTAGCAACATCGATAGAGCACGTTGCTCCAAGAAGTCAGGAAGCAATGAGATGAGGATAAGTGCATGATGTTTAATGTTGAGCAGAGATAAAGATCAAGCTTCTTCCAAGGATCAACGATGAGTGGGTCATCATATAGATGAGATCAATGGTGAATATTAAAGTCAAGAGGTCAAAGTGATAGTCATTTAACATTGTTAAAAACTAAGCTACGTATAGGAGATCGATGGAACACATTGAGTCAAAGTTTTTGGATTGCTCGAGATGTGGTCAACATGTTCAAGGTTTAATGTTTGAGTATTGGCACTTATGTGTTAAAGTTAAAAGAAGATTTATGGTGTAAGATTGATCTAAAGATGAGAGGACACAAGATGTGAGCTTAGTGTTTGAAGTTTAACTAGTACTGTTTGTATTTGAATATTTGAATTTATAAAGGAAAAAACTAGTGCTTTGTATTTTGGTTATATCTTTTGATCCAAGATGAATTTACTCATGGTGTAAAAATAAAATTGGTATAGGAATCCAAGGAACATCTTTAAATATGAATATAAAGGTCTAATTGTTAGAAAAGTCAAATATATTGATATCCAAAGTTGACTATGTGTTCATGCATGTTCTACAAGTAACTCGAGAAGGGTAACTGAGCTCGTTTTGATGTTCTTTTGATATCTCTTAATGAATTATCTATTGGATCATGTTGTTAACTCTATAAAGATACTTTATGTGCATTTTAAAGGTTTGTCTAATCATATGCAGTATGAAAAAATGTTTACAAGTTGACTGTGTATTCATTCATGGTGACTGTATGCACAAAATGTTGTTTGAATGAATTATGCTTAAGCAGAAGGGTATTGTGATGGATTTTGGAACTTAAAAAGGACCTATAGATCATGTATAATGGGTTCATGTATTTATAAAGTGTTCTTATGTTTTTAGTTTTCTCGGAGAAGTGTCAAAAATCTAAATGGGACTCCATAGGACCTAAAAGTGACTTAGGCCTATTTGAAAGTGGATTGTGTTTAAGTGTGACCCACATGAGATGCCTTAAGGGTGAAGGCATTTATTGTGGCCAATAAGGAAATAGTGTGGACTTGATAATTCATTAATTATTTATATATTGTGGAACCAAATGAGATGATTTCTAGACTTGTGGATGACTTATGTGGAAGATTTGTGCAAGGTGTATGTGAGAGTTATGGAGTGAAGGAGAGGTAGAGTGCCCAGTTAATGAATTGATGAGCATAGTAGATTGATGACTATGTGTATGAATTTTAGGTCATATTTTTTATGTCAAAAATTGCTCTTGTAGTTTGAGGATATGTGAAGAGGTCTGAGTGTGCATATGAGCACAATTTGAATGAAAAAGAAGAGAGATTATGGAATGCCTATGTGAGATGTCTATATGAGATAAAGAGAGTTTATGTGAGGGTTAGATAAATAGATTCCATCATTAAGTTTTAAAGACATCATTTCTAAGGTTGAGGTGTTCAAAGGAGGGTCTAAAGGACTTGGTCTTGTTTAGGGGAAGTTATTCCTTGTGAAATAGGTGTTTCACTAAATACCTTTGGTTAGGAGGATATGATCAAGGTTTGTTGGTCTAAAGGAGTTGATCAATCTCTTGTTTGTAATTTGTTATATAATAGTAGTCCATTTGTGTTGCAAGGTTGAGAGTGGGTTTTATTCCTCATGAGGGTTTCCCAAAATAACTATGTGATATGTGTTTGATCTTGTGTATACATTGAATGAATGAACTCTCTTGTTAATGCTGCTTGATCAAGTTGGTATGTGTTGATTGTTTAATAGTTTGAAAGGGATGAAATTGTAATTGTAATATCTAAGCTCTCTGATTCACCGCCCCTCTCAATGATTGTACCTCTAAAAATTGGTATCAAAGTAGGTCCTTTGGAGGAAGTTTTACAGTTTGAAGGAGATCTCAAATTGGTACAAAGATGGCTAAATAATTGAAGAAAGAGAATCAATAGTGGAAGGCTGTGATCAAGGAACTTGAAGAGCAAATTTTTACTTTGAAGAAAGATGCCAAAGAGGATGAGAATGTTATAAATGATCTCAAGGTTCAGTTAGTAAATGTGAAAACAAGGAAAAGGACATGATATTTGTTAAATAAGCTTGCCATAACAATAGAAAATATGATAGCAAGAAAGAAGAAGTTGATTTAGAAGTTGAGCTCATGACTACTCTTGGTGAATTAAAGGAGTATAAGAAGAGGAATAATAACATGAGGAATATGATCAAAGGTCTTGAAGCACAAGTTAGTTCTCTTGGGGGATGTTTGTTAGGCATGCCCAAAAAAGAAGAAAATAAGTATCAAGAATAGATCAAGTTTATTGAAGTGAAAGCATATAGATTGAAAGACATGGCCAACAAGGCCAAAGAAGATGAAGAGAAGATAAATATTCTTGAGGATTAGTTAAGGACTGCAAATAAAAATCTGATAGAAAGAGAAGATGAGTACACTCTGCTAAAGATTGAGATGAAGTCAATGAAAATTGAGCATGATCTTGTTATATCCAAGTTGGATAAGCTGGAAAAGAAGCATGAGAAGTTTGAGTACGTCAAAGAGAATTCAATCTTAAAGAGCAATGTCAGAAGGCCAATTAGAGAACCTAATGCAATAAGGTATGCAATCTCTTTTCAAGGTCTTTGTTTTACATGTAATAAGTATGGTCATAGAGCTAAGGACTATAGAAGAAAGTCAATCAAGTATGGATATTCATAGAGATATAATAGGATTATTTAGCAAAAGATTGATCACAATTCAAATCTATGAAAGGTATGAAAGACATTATTTGTTTCAGTTGTCATAAGATTAGACACTGCTAAAATCTATTCAAGTGGAGGTAATAGGTCCTCAAGGTTTCTCAAAGGACATGAAGCTTCCATTAAGTATAACAAAGGTCATTCTTGGTTATGGAGATCAAATATTATCAATGCTAATCACTCTAGTCCAAAGGTTGATCAAAAAGTTACTTTAGAAGAATGTGTTGCAGATCAGTCTAAACTCAAAGGTCAAGTTGGTAAGTTGGTTGTAGAAGATGAGAAGAGTCAAACTATGGTATGAAGACTTGAGGCAATAAAGACTAAGGAGACTAATCCTACCATGTCCAAGATTCTTTATGGATCGGTTGCCAATGTAGAAAAAGGATTAGAAATGAAGGAAAGTCAAGAGTTTCTATTGTTAGTATTTATTACCAAGTCTGAAGTAGAGAATATGTCGACTGTCTAGATAGAAAAGGAAAATCAAAATTCAGTTCAATTCAAGCTTAAGGAGAAAGCTAAGGTGTTGATTGAGGCTAGTTATAAGCGTAAGAAGAAGAAGAACTATCAATATCAGATGACCAAGGAGGAAAAGGAATATGAGGAGTTGTGGGCAACTCCTAATTTCACATTGTTCTAGGACATTGTTGGTTAGGGTATCTCTATCTAAGATTCAAGGAGACACTTATCAATCAGAGGAAGCTTGGTGGTTGTCAGATATTGTTTGATGTGAAGGTATGAAAATAAGGTATGTTTTTGTATTCATATTTATATATCTATTTGTTGGAGAAAAGAAGCTTGTGAAGAATCTCAGTGGTCCTATCTTGAGAAGGAGTTGGCTTTTTGATCATGTTTTGGATGCTCTTGTATAAAGGTGATTTTTAAATATCTATCTGCATATCAGTCTATGGTCGATGCCAAGTGATTCTATAAATTGAAGGCCTCTCTTGTAGGCCTAGTCCTAGATCTTGCTAAAGCCTATTAAGGCTTGTTGAGCAGTTGTGTATGCCATAGAAGTTCAATGGCTTCAAGACATGCATTATGTGAAGGGGAACATATGTGAAGTGTCTTTGTTTATGCTTATTAAGAGATTTATTTTAGTGGAGAATAAACTGTTGATGTGGCATTCTTCTAAAGGTCCTAGAAGGCTAGAGATGAGTATTTTCAGTTGGAGCAGTCTGTAGGGTCATATTGAAGGTTTCCAAGTGGTAAAGGAGGATTTGTGATCTGTCAAGATGATCCATTTTCATAGAAAGGTCTATTGACCTTATTATATCATGCTCCAAGTGGTTTTGTGATCTGAAGGTATGTTGAAGTCAATTTAGAGATTCTTGTTAGCTCTTGAGTTTTCCAAATTGTGTTTAAGAGCTTACAAGTCCTAAAACAAGTTATAGGAAGTCAAGGTTCCCAATGGTGTGGAAGCTCAAATCTTGGTACATAAGTGTTTAATGGTTGTCTCTAGGTGGACAAGAAGTTTTAGAGGTGGATGTTGATTGGAAGATGTTGTGTTGACCTTGTTTGTTTTAAGATTCTAGGGTGTTGGGCTCTACTAGAAAAGTGGTCTACCTTATGAGTTGAGGTTTGAGTATTCTTAATATGTTGAATGGGATAAATGGGTTGTCAAATCAAGCTTCACAAAGATTTTAAGGTTTCTAGTTCTCAATTTATTCAAGTTTTTGTCAAGTTGGAGGCCTAATTAGGTAGTTGGTTTGTGAAGGAAGCATATTGTAGAGAATGAGCTAGTTCTTGAAAATTGGTGTGCTTGAGGGGGCATATGAGATTGATCCAAATATGAAGTTTTAGGTCATGAATGTATGTCTAACGAAATTTTTGGGCTCTGAATGTTCCAAATAGGGCTACAAGGAGACTAAACACGCCTAGGGTGAAGAAGTGTGATTTTTATTTCAAGGTGAGTTCTTAGGTTGTTTTAGAGCATGTTTCTTATTTGGTGCGTATTATGAATTTTTATTGGTGGTTCTTAAGGTGTCTTGAGAGAGAAGACTAGTAAGCCTGCATAATGGTTTTTCATGGTGTATGGAGATATGAAGATGCTCAAGTGATGTAATGGCTCAAAGATCTTAGGGGGAGTCCCTCTCAGATGTTTCCTTATGATTTCCATCAAATTTTAGTGTTTTGTGTGTTTTGCCTTCATTGGATACAATGCCTGGTTGAAGAGAGTATTGACATAAATCAAGAGGAAGGTGTCAAGGTAAGAAGAGGTAGGCTTAAGGTAAGGGGGATTTTGTATCATATTTCTAAGATGATACTTCTCTTACTAGTAGTATTTTAAAGTCCTTAGGATTAGTTGTGCCCACTTTGTCATTGTGTCAAAAGGGGAGAAAGTTCCTATGGTGAGAGTACTCGAAGAGAAAGATGGAAGGTGAGCTATATATTATTATTATTATTATTATTATTATTATTATTATTATTATGGGTGTTGACATCAATGACAAAGGGGGATATTGTTGGAGAGTTTTCAAGGATGCCATGGTGATGTCATAAATGTGTCTAGGTGAGTGGATGAAGTGCCTTAATAGTCTAAGTGATAATGATAAAGTGTGTAATGTGTTTGTCCCAGTGTGCTTGAAGTTAGCTTGGTTGATCTCCAATTTTGGCATGGATAGAGATGATCAGGGATGAGTGTGGAGTATTGATCATGTGAAAGGGGTCATATAAGAGGTTTTCTATACTTGGAGAGCTTGTGTGCATGGTTCATCATTGTTCTCGTTTAGACATTTTGGGTCCAGTGGCAACAAATCTAAGTAGGCAACTTGATGACATCTAATTGCCATGTGTAGATGATTCAGGGGGAGTTAGTCATATGGTTGTGATAAAATTAGTCCCTAGTTTCTATGCACTAAGTTTTAGGTTATGCATCTAAGCATAGTTAAAGATATGTGGGTGCAAAGTTGGGCTCTCAAGAATTTTGGCAGTGTTTTTTATGTTCAAATAGAGCCGAGTAAGCATGTTGATGATGTCAGCATTCATACACATGAAGGTTTCATGAGGAAATGGTCACATGGGTTTTTTCATTATTTTTCCTAGTTATTATGTGATATATCCTAGGTCATACGCCTAAGTGCGATAAAATATATGAAAGTACAAATTTGGGCTCCCAATTAGTTTGATATTGTTTTCCCATACTTAGCCAAATTTGCATGAGGTAAGAAAGAGTTGAGTAAGTAGTTTGATGGTGGCATATCTCACACATGTGAATGTTTTAGGAGAAGTTAATCATATGGGTTTGTTTAGTTTTGTACCTAGTTTATTTGTGCTAACTTTTAGATCATGCGCCAAAGCACATCAAAATATAAGCATGAGCAAAGTTGGCCTTCTACAAAATTTTAAGCATAGTTATCTCTATGAAAAAAGATTTTGAGAAGGATTTTTAATGTAAATATATCTCACACATGTGAGGGTTATAAGAGTAGTTTGTCATATGGTTGGATTCTCCTATATAAATAAGGAGATCATATGCTCCAAACTTGAGAACATGCAAGTGAGTGAGGTAAAAGATATGACTGTGTAAAGTTGGCCTTCTAGGAAGATAAGCAAGGTTCCCATACTTATTCAAATGTGTAAAAGTTAAATTTCAAGCAACATCGGCAGAGTGCATTGCTCCACAAAGTCAGGAAGCAACGAGATGAGGATAAGTTCATGATGTTTAACGCTGAGTAGAAATAAAAATTGAGATTTTTCTAAGGATCAACAGTGAGTGAGTGATTGTACATATAGAGATAAATAGTGTGTATTAAATTCAAGAGGTCAATGTGATATATGTTTATCATTGTTAAAAACTGATCTATGTACAGGAGATCGATGGAGCACATTGAGTCAAAGTTTCTAGATTACACGAGATGTGGTTAACATGTTTAAGGTTTAACATTTGAGCATTGACACCTACATGTTAAAGTTTGGAGAAGATCAAAGGTGAAATATTGATCTAAAGATGAGAGGACATGAGATGCAAGCTTAGTGTTCAAATTGTAACTGTGAACGTTTGCATTTGAATATTTGAATTTGCAAAGGAAAAAACTAGTGCTTTGTATTTTGGCTATATCTTTTGATCCAAGATGAATTTTATCATGGCATAAAAATAAAAGTGGTAGAGAAATATAAGGTTCATTTATAAATATTAAATTTAATGTATAATTATTATTACAATCAAATATATTGAGCTCTAAATTTTACTATGTGTTTGTGCATGTTCTGCAAGTAACCCGAGAAAGGTAATTGAGCTTGTTTTGATGTTATTACGATATCTCTTGATGAATTAGATATTGGAGAATGTTTTTGACTACATAAATATTATTTGTGTGTATTTTTAATGTTTTTATAATCGTATGCAATATTAAAAAAATATATATAAGTTGACTATGTATTTGTTCATGGTGATTACATCACATAATGTTGTTTGAGCGATTTGTACTTAAGTATAAGGGTAATATGATGGATTTCGGTACTGAAAGAGGACTTATAGATCATGTGGAATGGGTTCATGTATTTATAAAGTGTTCCTATGTTTTTAGTTTTCTCGAAGAAGTGTCAAAGAGCTTAATGGGTCTCCATAAGACCTAAAAGTGACTTAGGCCTATTTGAAAGTGGATTGTGTTTACGTGTGACCCATGTGAGATGCCTTAGGGTGAAGGCATATTATGGCCAAAAACAAAATATTGTGGACTTAATAATTCATGAATGCTCTATATATTAGGGAACCAAATGAGATATAAGCTTGTAGATGACTTGTGTGAAAGATTTATGCAAGGTGTATGTGAGAGTTGTGGAGTGAAGTAGAGGTAGAGTACCCAGTTAATGAATTGATGAGAAAAGTAGATTGATGGCTATGTGTATGAATCGTAGGTCATATTTATGATGTCAAAAAATATCTCTTATAGTTTGAGGATATGCGAAGAGGTCTGAGTGTGCATATGAGGACAGTTCGAGTGAAGGAGAGAGATTGTGGCATGCCTATGTGAGAGGCCTATATGAGATAGAGAGAGAGTTTGTGTAGGGGTAAGATAAATGGATATCCATCATCAGATGTTGAATACATAATTTCTAAGGTGGAGATGTTCAAAGGAGGGTCTAAAGGACTTGGTCTTCCTTAGGGGTAGTTGCTCCTTGTGAAACATGTGTTTCACTAAATACCTGTGGTCAGGAGGATATGATCAAGGTTTGTTGGTATAAAGGAGTTGATATATATCTTATTTATAATTTCTTATAGGATAGTAGTCCATTTATGTTGCAAGTTTGAGAGTGGGTTTTATTCCCCATGAGGGTTTCCCACAGAAACTATGTGTTATGTGTTTGATCTTGTGTATGTATTGAATGAATGAGCTCTCTTGTCAATGTTTCTTGATCAAGTTGGTATATGTTGATTGTTTAATATTTTTAAAGGGATGTAATTGAAATTTTAATATATGGGCTCATTGATTCACCCCCCCCCCTCTTAGTGATTGTACTTCTAACATTATACACTAGGATACTAAGATCATTAGTATACTCTTGAGAACCTACAAACACAATTTATAAAACTGTTATAGAAATAAAGAAGCCTTAATACTGCACAATTACTGTACAATTTTTTTTAAGAACAATCAGGTTAATGTACATATTATTTCAATCTTGTAAGATTCATCAACACATCAATCTTCCTTAGTGTACATCCTAAGGAGTACACCAGGATTGAGGTGGGTTGGTTTATTGTTCTTTATGAGATTTTCTTCAATTATCATCTGTTATTATTTACTCCTTCATTCATGTAAGTACATTAGCTTTATTTTCCTACAATGGTTCCCATTCACCCTTTCTGCTCTTGTGCTTCTTATTTGAGTGCCTCTTCTAAATGTCATTAGTTTAGATGATGAAATATTGTAGTTCCCCTCTCCTTGGATGATTTCGTTGGCTAGACCAATGACATTATGTGTTTGTTGGACACTTTTTGTGCCATCACCTAGGTTGATAATATCAACTAAGTTTAAGTTGTAACTTATAGGATTTTATATCGTATTTATATGGTTCCCCTTTCTCATTTCTCAAAAGAAAGATATACAATCTAATATGCTCACACATGTAAAACCACCTTAGTAAGACAAAGAGAAATTAGGTCCAAAGATCTGATACTCAAGGAAAACTAATTTCAACAAGGGCTTAAACATATCAAAGTATATGTTAAACCAAAAATTTACACCTACTCTTTGGATTCCCCAACAAAGGATACTTAGATCTTCTTCTTTCAATCTTGACTTTACCTACAACTATCTCTCAAAAAGTGTCACGTGAGCCAAGGGAAATATTTATGCACTAACAAGTCAACCCAAGCTAATTATCCTAACTCCATATTTTTTTCTTTCATTACTTTGATGGTATATTATATTTTTATGTTATCTTCTATGCTTAGATTAGATTATGCTTATTAGTAAATTACTATGTTTGCATGTGTTGTATCTTTATTTGCACCACATGGTTACCATTGTTTTAACTAAAGGGGACACAAGTGCTAAAAATGGTATGCCAATCATAAAATGATGACATTAATTGAATTAGGTAATGTATAATAGATTATATTAAACAAGACCTACCACATGTAGAAGAACATGATAATAAAATTACCTTGAGCTATAAATAATCAATATAAATGAAAGAGATGAGAAGTGAGAGATATATATCTATTTACGTGCACAATGAAATCCACAAAATAGGTTGTGAGTTGTGATGATGACCAATTTCATAGTGTTTTGAAAAGGGTCAGATCATTTTCAGGATGCTCCAAAAAAGAAATTTTTTCTAAAAATGGTGAACCTACTTTGAAAATAGATTTGTATATCCTTGCAGTTCAAAACTTCTTATAACCTTGAATCAGAAACATCTCTTAGTTATGCAAATAAATGTGCGTAGATGTTAAAATATTGTATATTTGATCAAAGCTTAATACTATTACAATACATGTACAAGACTACGTGAAATATGTAGAGTTAGTGGCCCATGCCCCTTGAGTGGGGGTTTCTATACATATCACATACACTAAGATTCAAAGATCATGTAGTTATATGCATGCAAGTGAGAGACTAATCCCAATGAATGATAAAATATTCCACCTCTTATCCCTAACGATAATATATAAATGTTATATGTTCTTTCACATAGGCCTTCTCTTGGCACAAGTACATAAAAAGGAAATCAATAAAACTAATATCTAGATGTCATCTTTTAAAAGTATAAGATATGATCAATAAGTTCAATGTTATCTGATTTATTATTATGAAACGTAATAAATTGTTTGTGTATATATATTTCTTGAATTCAAATTTGGACCTATTGGTATACAAGTCGACAACATCAAAATAGGAATGCCACATCTTGATTTTTCTTTATGTTGAATAACCTGTTTGATCTGTGGATTATTATGGTTGATTAGTTGATTAACTAATATTTGATTAATCTTGATGACATATGTTGATTATGGAATAGTTTGTGTTGCTTAATGTATATGATTAAATACTATGAGTTAGTGGTACTTTTATATTTTATACTTTATGATCATGTTTGATTAGTTATAGAATTATTTTATGGATATAATGATGTTTTATCCTAACTACCTTCATTGGCATGAGGTGGATGCAGGATAAATTCTTCTCAGATCGTGATGGAGGGAGAACATCATCAGAGAGGGTGGTCTACATGGAGATGTTGGGGGATGATAAAGAATGAATTTGGAAACCCTTGCACACATTACTTAGTATATCATGTTTCATAAATTAATTGTTTGATATAGATAGCATATCATGTTTTGTATACTTTTCCTTTAGGTGATTGTTAATATGTTTTTTAAGATAATCTTGATTACTGATGATGATTGTGTTGATTGTTTGAGTGATTCGCTAATTTTGTGATCTTACATAGCTCATCTTATTTGGCTAAATGAGTGAATTGTTTATGTTTAGTTATATCACTGCCTTATTATGTATGGTTGTGTAGTAAAACATTATGATGTTGTGACATATTTTATAATCATGACTTGAGCTATAAGATTTAGATAATAATAATTAAAGATTATTATTATGATATTACATTATAATGTTGAAAGATAATAGCAATATTTTATAAGATATTGTATTTGATTAATTGTTTGATTACAAGATTTATATTCATAATATATATAAATGAATATATTAATGTTAATTATTTAATGATTTTAGGAAATCATTATAATTGTTATGTATGTTGGTGGATAGCATTTCAACGTAAACTCTAGTCTTGTTATACTTAGTTGCATTGCCAAAGTTATATTACTCTATTGTGTTTAGTCATTGCATGGGGCATACATTAGTCAACAACTAGTTGATAGTCTTGCATGGAGTGAGACATAGGGATTATGTGATTTAGATGGTCGATGATGGATTATTAAATCATTGTTATGTAGATTTGATAAAGGAATATAATATAATTAATTAGGGATTGGAGAGAAGCATCGAGATGATTATGTTACTAATAATTTGTTGACTTAATTTAAACAATGTTTGGGAGAAAATTATGAAGTTTACTGTGTTTTGCATGGAGGTAGACTATGAGTTGGTTAAGCTATTTGGGTATGAAAAAATTTAGAACAAGTTTTATTTGTCATTAAAGGTGGAGAAGTGGAAGGAAATAGGTGATGAAAAATAAATAAAAAGAGGATAGGGGGGCTGTGAACAACACATGGCTCACGGCATAGTGAGAGGAGAAGACATAAGGTGGAGAAGTGGTGAACAAATGTAGAGAAGAAGGATTTTGGCTCATCTTTATCTGACATTCATACATTTTACTAGATTGGTTATGTAATTAGACCTAGAATTCCATCAACAAACTGCTTACTCAGCTCTTCCTCTCCTCATGCAAATTTGGTTAAGTATGGAAAAACAATGTTAAATTGCCTAAGATTCCAACTTTGCACTTGAATAAATTTTATCTCACTTAGGTGCATGACCTAAGATTTAGTGCATAAGAACTAGGTATAATACTTAGCAAACTCATATGACCATTTCCTCTTAAAACCTTTATGTGTGTGAATGCGGACATCATCAACATGCTTACTCAACTCTATTTGAACATAGAAAACACTATCAAAATAACTGAGAGCCCAAATTTACACCCACATATCTTTGACTGCACTTAGGTGCATGTCCTTAGAGTTGGTGCATAGAAATTAGGGACTAATGTGATCACAAACATATGACCAAATCCCCCTGAATCATCTACATGTGGTAATTATGACATCATCAAATTGCCTATTTAGATTTTCTGCCATTGGCCCTAAAATGTCTAGATGAGAATAATGATGAACCAGATGAATTTCACTCATGTACACAAGCACTCAAAGCTTAAAAAATATCTTAGGTGCCTCTTTTCACATGATCAATACTCCATACTCATCCCTGAACATTTATAACCATGCCAAAGTTGAATATCAACCAAGCCTCCTTTAAGCACACTAAGACAAACCCAAATTGTGATACTTTTTTATAAACGGGTCTTCAAACTATTTTTGGGTTACTAGGTTTTCAATTGTTTATAAGAATTGGACATTTATAAACGATGTATATAAGGCCCTATGGAGGGCTCGACCTCCATAGAACCCTATATCCAACCCAGGGTAACGTGGGAGGGTTGGGGGTAGAATAGTAGTTATTGGCCATGATATAGAAAAGCTTTATAAACTTTGTCTTAACCTTCCTTAGCAATTAAAAAATCATTGTTCAAAAATGGAGAATTATTCTTATGGGTATGTATAAAACTCAACTTGAACTATTTGTCTTGATACAGGTTGTTATATATTCTTTTGGGTATTTTGAAACATAGACTCAAGAATGTTTCTCTGTATGATCATTCGATTGTTAAACCAATCAAACATTTTGGATTAAGATTGTGGTTTTCAGGGGAAATAAATATATATACACAAATATATACCTAAGTATATTCAATTAATTTTGATTACATATAAATATGTATACTCATAATATATATTTGTATATATATAAATATAGATATATATCTATACCAAGACACTGGTTTGATGAATTGATAGACTTTAAATGTGACTATATAAATACATACATACATATATACACACCCATATTCAACTGTCAAACTTATGTGTGTGTGTGTGTGTGTGTGTGTGTGTGTGTGTGTGTGTGTGTGTGTGTGTGAAACTTTAATGTGACTGTATGTATTACATTTAAATGATGAAGTTGTTTGTTTGGACAATTTGAGGATGTGGCTTCAATGGATTTTATTTGGATTGGATTCAAATGAAAGTATAAGGGTTGGGCATAAATTATAGTTAAACTCTAAGAGTGGTTATGAAATCCTAAATTATTAATAATGGAATATATGCATAACTGGGATCTTTTCTGAGTAGTCATTTTGTGTAACCCGGGTATAGGTAGATGAACAATTCAACTGTAGGTTTACTTTTGGCTTTATGAAAGTATGTATACCAGTGGATTGATAGGGTTTTATGGCAAAGTTTAGTTATTTTATGAACATTGCTCATAAACAAATAGGACTGTGTATTGTGGTTATTAGGATGAACTGTGTATATGTTGCATAGTTCGTAAAGGGATTGGGTACATGGGTTCATTTGCATAATTGTATTATTTATTTGGCTTTGTGTTGTAGTTGTCTTATTCAACCAAAACTATGATGATATAAATGATATCCGAGTAGGTATTCGACTGTGTGTTATTTGTTATTTTGTTAATCCCTGATTTGGGTAAAGGCAATTGTGTTTCTTCTATTTGCTCCTTTGAACTATATTTGATTGACAAACTTGAATGATTGTTTGGATTTAAATGGTTCAACAATTTTAATGAAAAATGGAGTAACTGAGTTTGATTTATTGAATTTTGTGTGTTTATTTATCATGGACATATGAATTTTTTAGTTTAATGAAAAAGGTTATGAGGTATTTGTTAATGAATTGACTGTATACTTCACGTATATAGTATACTCTAAGGTGAATGCTAGTGGATGTCATCTTAGTAATATATTATATAAACGAAATATGCATAATGTATTTATATGTATAAGTTAATATATAAATATATATTAATACATACAACTATGTTATAATTGTTATTACTATAACAATGAATAATTGATGCTTGTTTATATTTGATTAGTATAAAAATATTAGAATGTTTAAATATAAAGTATTCAATGTATTTATGAGTTTAAATACATAACACAACTGTATGTTATGGACTTGCTATTGTTATATATAAAATATAAATAATTTTTTTAGCCAGGGTTATATTATTTTCTGGAGAAATAATATTATAAGTGACTTAATGGTTAGAGCAATTGACGGTCTAGATAATCATTCCCCAGATGGTATGTTATATTAAGGATTATTTTTTTATTCTATTTATTATTTGTAATAAACTAGATGTATGGATTCATTTCACTTCATTTGACAGACTAAATGAAAGTTTGTGATATTTTTGTATTTAGCATAATTAGTCAAAGTGAAATATTAAGAATGAATCTATTGATTTTTGTGTTATTTCATGACCCTAATTAAGCAATGGATGGATTCCACTAGTTTTATTAGCGTCATCAATACAAGATAAAGTGAATCCGATCAAGTGGTGTATATGAATTTCACTGATAGTAATATCATTTATTATTGAAAACTTTGGCCAAAGTAATGTTTGATAAACATTATCATTTCATATGTTCATATAGTTTTCATATTTATGCGATATCATATTAGAACAAATTTCTTTATGGTACACATTATGTATTAGATATCTTCAACTAGATTCTCGCATCGTCATTATATACTCATTTATGAAGGGAGGGCCATCCCCTTGTTTGGGAGATATTGTGGGGGATCTATGGTCCGTGGTTGGTATGGAAAAATGCTCGAATGATGCTCTCTTGCCTAACTCGAGTACTATACTTGAGATTACATAATGATACTTGAATCGTGGAGACTCTTGAGTCATGGAGACTTTGCTCATATGAGCTTTGTATCATGTTTTATCATTTGAGATTTTTTTTGTATTACTGAAAACTGTAATATTTATTCATATTATTTCTACAATAGTCACTGTAATGTTGTATTCGCTGTGACTGAATTCATACTATTTCATTTATGTTTTGATGAAGTGTTTATGGTTTTTCAGTAGTATTCATGATTTTTCAATCTTTAGCTAAGTGGATTAGTTATAACCTTGATGGTTAACTAAATTAATATAATTAATTAAAGATCACTAATTAAATTTCTCATGATGAAAACTTAAATATGTATATTTAATTTTTTTTAAAAATTATTACAATATAAAACCTAATAGAATTGTTTAAAAAAAACTAAAATTATATATAATAAAATATAAAAAGCACGCGAGAGAATAACCAATAAATACACAATCACCCTAACCACTTTTAGATTGCACCCAAAAATAATTAGGACCCTTTCAAAGCACTTTGAATGGAGACCTTATTGATAGAAAAGGGCACCTTGTCTACCACACATGGAAGTCAAATGATCCCATAAGTACAATCGTTGTTGTTACATAATACCTAAAAGTTTGTGGTACAAACTTATGAAAATGCCCATGTTTCCTTTGTGAGGGCAGGGCACATTTTGTATGATGATTATTACTATCAACCCTAAAAGGGAAAGGACACCATATGCTTGAAGTGACATTCCAATTTGCCCGTCCCAAAACACAAAAGAACATGCCAATTTTAATAGGGCGTGCGCGTTACCTTTAACAATGTTTGGATGGTGACATAAAATCTAGGTAAACGATATCCACCTTGTAAGATTAATTACTTAAAAATATTCCATCTTAAATTTTTTATTTTTTTAAATAAATGTAATATTGATAAATAGATTTATATTAAATTGTGATATAAATATTTAATATTCAAATAATATATATAAAATAGTGATCAATATAATTAATTAAATAATTTTTTATTTTTTAAAAAAAATATGAAGTTAAGGTTTTGTCGATTTTATTTTATAATCTTGTATTAATTATTAAAGTTGACAATATAAATATATTTTCAAATGTAGAAAGTTAATTCATAAAATTGATGAAAATTAAAAAAATTATTTAAATTATATATTTATATTCTACTCATATATAAATTGCGTACTATTATTCTTAACATAGTTAAATCATATAATATCATTTTACACAAAAATGTAAAATTATTTTAAATTTTATTAATATTTTTAAAATTTATAAACATATTGAAAGAAATAATTTTCTAAAAAAATTATAGCCTATTTTAGTCAAATCACTTATGGCAATCAATGGAATGATGCATCATATTTTTGCACATGATATAATTATGATATTTGTCACCAATGTCAATATCATTTTACGTAAAAATGAAAAATTACTTTAAATTTTATTAATATTTTTAAAATTATAAACATATTGAAAGAAATAACTTTCCAAAAAAATTCTAACCCTGTTTTAATCAAATCACTTATGGCAATCAATGGAATGACACATCATATATCATAGTATGGCATGCTTACCTGATTTTACATTTTGCACATGATATAATTATGATATTGTGTATTAATATTAGTATTTGTCATGTAAAAATAATAAGATGGAAAGTTAGACAATATTATCACCAATGTCAATATCATTTTACATAAAAATGTAAAATTACTCTACATTTTATTAATATTTTTAAAATTATAAACATATTGAAAGAAATAACTTTCCAAAAAAATTATACCCTGTTTTAGTCAAATCACTTATAGCAATCAATGGAATGA
Organism: Torreya grandis; assembly: GCA_037957365.1. Classification (NCBI taxonomy): domain Eukaryota; kingdom Viridiplantae; phylum Streptophyta; class Pinopsida; order Cupressales; family Taxaceae; genus Torreya; species Torreya grandis. The sequence continues at coordinate 126,425 of JARHVA010006771.1, forward strand.
TGCATCATATATCATGATATGGCATGCTTCCCTGATTTTACCTTTTGCACATGATATAATTATGATATCATCTATATTAGTATTTATCATGTAAAAATAATAAGATGGAAAGTCAGACAATATTGTCACCAATATCAATATTATGTTACACAAAAATGTAAAATTACCCTAAATTTTATTAATATTTTAAAAATTATAAACATATTGAAAGAAATAACTTTCCAAAAAAAAAAAAACCCTATTTTAGTCAAATCACTTATGGCAATCAATGGAATGATGCATCATATATCACAATATGGCATGCTTATCTAATTTTACCTTTTGCACATGATATAATTATGATATCGTGTATATTAGTATTTGTCATGTAAAAATGATAAAATAGAAAGTTGGACAATATTGTCACTAATGTCGTCTATTTGACCTCGAGACATTTCAAAACTCTATAACTTGTGGCTTTAAAAAGCTTAATAATGAATGGAAAGTTCAAATATTAAATGATAATTAAGTTGAAAATAGGGGAAGGCTTTCAATATTAAAATATAGGTTGAGTGTAAAGTAATTTTATATTGTCAAAATATTCGCAGCATTCAAAACATGTAAGTCCACTCCAATTATATATTGGAGTACATTGAAGACTCTATCCTTCATTGGGTTTGTTTTTTGTTTTTTATTATTTTTATTGTTTGTCGTGATATGATAAGAGATCTGTTATTTTGTATTGTTTTATGTATTTAGATCTATAATAATTGATCGGTTAAAGTGTGTTGTCTCTGATCTTCAACCAACTTTAATACTTTGTAGTTATTTCTTGTATTTTATGTTTCGATGGTTGTGGGGACTGGATTCCTTAGTGTGCCTCAAATCCAATTCACTATTCTAATCAAAAGCGTTTACTTTATCAAATTAAAATATATTATATTAGCATTATGTGCTTAAATACACATTTGCAACGATAAAAGATTATTTATAGTCGAGAGAGGGGGCATGAAAAAGATTCTGGATTTCTTGGTCGTAATGACGAACGCCCCTTGGTAATAATGATTAATGACAGTGACCCATTTCATTACGTCATCCCGGAAGAGGTATTTAAAGTAGAAAATGACAAACTACATGCATTGCCATTTTTATTGAATAATTATCTAGACACCTTTTTTAAATCTAGCCACTCTGACTCACGACTTACCTTTTGAGTAGTAACATACCTGAGAAATTAGGTTTATAGTAGTCTGCGAGAAACTAGCCGTTATACAAACTTCTGAGCTCTATATCTCAGTTTGCTCCATTCCTCCCTAAAACATGGCAGGTCGTGGTAAACGCAAGCTCAGTCTCAAATTACTTGCCCACTCCCGATGCATCGACCATCAAAGAGAATCTGGGTTTGTTTCTCATCCCAAACATCATGATGTTGTGGAGGCTGAAGATGAGCCCGTTAAAGAGCCTGAGGTTGTCTTTCACAGTCTGTAGAAAGGCTTTTTATGCTCTATTGGCGCTACCAAGTCTTCTCCTGAGCAAGTGGCGGTGACCACCTCTCCCTTAACGGTGAGATTCAGCTCTTCATGCAAGGGACTCCATCTAGCCAATGGTGTTACACCATCATATGCATCGGTGGTTGCTGCTCTCCCAGCTGCATCCCTCCCTGCTTTGTCTCCCCTGTTTGGGCGTCATTTGGTCAAGACTTTATCCTGCCTTACACGACCGTTGTTGAGGACAATTCGATTGGGTGCACTCATGCTTAGACGACGAACGGTAACGCTTCGAGGGTTGACCAATACACTCATGTTGCCTCTTCTCCTATTACCGTTGTTGATGGTTCATTGTCCCTGTAGACCAGGCCCAGTTCTGTAACCACTCCATGCTTATTCAATCAATCTGCAGATGGTTATCATTCTCGGTGGGTTTATGCTAATTGTAAAAATGTCTCGAATCCGTTCCACGTGTGCAACGACTTCTCCAAGTCTTGGATCCCTTCTGGTTCCACCTCGAGGCTGCTCGATTATCTGAGTTCCTCCAATTTTTCTGGGAAACGTGCCTGTTCAGTTCTTTGCCATCTCTCCCAGCCTGTCTCTCCCTAATTCTTCTATCGAGGAGATGGAAGCTGACATTGACTGCAAGTCTCTTTTTGGCAAGTGTGTAGGCAAGTTTCTCTCTATTTTTGCTCTGTTGTGTTGGGCTTCTGAGGTCTAGAAGTTTATTGTTAAGCCATCCTTCACCCTACTTAGTTCTGGATTTTTCCTGGTCAAATTTCATAGTTACGTTGACATAGATTTTGTTTTTAATTCTGGGCCCTAATTTTTTAAGCATTTCACATTTTTTAGTGCCCATGGTCCCCGTTCTTTGATCTAGATATGACCCCTGTATTATTTACTCCACTTTGGATTAGATTGTATAAACTTCTGCCAGTGTTGAGGAATGAGTGGCCTATTAAGTTATTGGTGGACCAAGTAGGCTCGTTTGTGTGCATTAACAAATCATCCTGGAACCTCATATTCATTAGGGTTTGTGCTACTGTTGATCTCTCCAAACCAGTCTTCCATTCTATTAACTTGTACACTTCACACAGTTCATGGTCCCAATCCCCTAACTATAGAGGTCTTCCCTTTCACTGCTTCCATTGCAACCTTCCTAGTCATCGTCTCATTGAGTGTCCCTCCAAGACAAGTGGTCATGTAGCTTCCCGATCTTCACAAGCTTGGGTGAGGAAATGCAAAATTTCTAATCAAGACTTCTTATGGTGTAATCATAACAAGTTCTTCCTTCCACCCTTCTCTAGGGAGGCCCCTGTGGATGACCACTTGAACAAGGTGCCTTCAACCAATCCTCAACTATATTTTGTACATGTGTTATCGTCTACCCCTTCTAGGCCCTTGTTTTCTTCCATTGCTGAAGTTACTTCTTCTAAGTTGAGCAGAGGGTTGGAAGGAGAGCAGCCAAATGAAATTGGGTTTTTTTCCTCCCCTCTCCCTTTTCCTCTCCCCTCTCCCTCATCCATGTCCCCTTCACCATGGCCATGGTCCCTTCCCCCCTCCTTGTGTTGACCCCTCCTCATTGCCCTCTCCCCTCTCCGTACCTTCCCCCATCCCTCCCATTCCTGTCCCTATGCCCATGCATCCCGATAGATGCAAAGCTAATATTGGCACCACTGCCAAATAAAGGGCAAGCGTTCTGAGGCAGAAAGGCTAAGGTCTAAAGTAGAAGATTTGGTGAGATAAGGTTCCTAATGGACAATGAAGGACCTCCTTTCAAGGCACATAAAAAGGTTATCCTTAGCTACAATTGAGGATTGCAATGCCCTGTCATGTGCTCTTCTTGGTAGGCTTATATTTCTATTAAATTTTTCTATCCTTATGCTAGTTGATTTGGCTTAAATCCTGTTGAAGGACCGTGTCTTTGCTTGTTTGCAGAGGTTTGGTGACATGTTACTTCTCCCTTCTTTATTGTTGTGTTTGTTTACCCATTATAGTTGGGTTCCATAGCCATTTATGTCTCTTATTTGTTTGCTTTTCTTGGTGTCTTCACTTTGTCGGGGGCTGGGCCCCCTTTTTATGTCCCAACACTAGTTCAAAACTTTGATCAAAAGTGTTTTTTGATTCATAACTTCAGTTTCAAAAGTGTTAACCTATCAAATAAGAAAAAAAAAACTAAGAATATTTGGAAGGTAACCTAAAACACTCGGAACTCCAATGTTTCTTATATGGATAAAAGAATTACAACTAAACTAAATTGTGACACAAATACTAAATTAGTTTTAACAAGGCAAAATAATATGTACAAAATAGTCATTTAAGTCTATTTTATTAATTTTAAAATTATAAAAAGTGGACATGCCAAATTTAGAGGTGTATTTATTTTATTATGAGATCTAGTTACAATCATTAGGTTCTAACAATAGAATTATCGACCCAAAAATGATAGTGACCTTGCTTAAAAATTTGACGATGACAAGAGAAGTCTCCCAAGAGTGTGATTTACACTCATGATAATGTTTAAAACATTGATGATGCCACTGAAAGGTAATAGACAAGCCAAAATTTATTAAGCAATTGCACTCACATGGTCATGATGTCCAATAACCTCATTACGCTTCTGATCACCCACAAAAAAATATTCTCCTTACCCTAAATTGTGAACAATATGTGAAACTTAAGAAAAATAACAAGTGTTTTAGGGCATGTGTTGAGCATTAATTGTATTAAGCACAATATAGGTAATTCAAGACAACCTTCTCATTGCGGTACTTGGATAGTCCAACCTCATCCTACACATCCACTGCCTATCAAATCGGCACTCGATTTCAGATTCCCTTCTCTCAACTCTCGCTTTGAGGGGAGAATACCTCATTCCATACCTGGGGCAACCTACACCTATTTTTGTCTTGCAGTTCATCAAGACAAACCATAAGACAAAAAGGGGCAAATGTAGACACCAATATTGTGTCAACCCCCCTTGGTCCCCTTCTAAACACTTACACACGTTATTAATTTAAAATAAACTACTTATTTTAAATTAATGACCTCACCTAGACACCTCACCTTGGACACCTCACCCTAAGACCATTTCTTACCCTATGAGTCACCCTGAGACTAGGTCATCTAAATCCTAACTACCCATGACCTATTCTCACTCCATCCTAACCTCCCAACCAACTCTCGTGCTTCATAAGCCTGTGTTTTGACCATTCTTCAATGGCAAAAGCACTTGGCAGATGGAGAAATGGGCCAAGAGCTCCCTTTTACCTATTCTCCCTCCACCGACGTCGGTCAATGGTTGACCGATGCTGGTGGGATTGCCGACATCTGTTACATAACTCAAGCTCTAACCTTGAGCTGGCCCCTACCTCTTTGCAAATTGATGCGCACACTCTGAGATCAAGCATCAAAATTTGACTATCACTCTCTTGGCTACCGAAGCTCTGCACAAGTCACTCTAGACTTTGGATTGAAACACTATACGAGGACCTCAACATCAGCCACAACAGGAATAAGCATTCTGACACCTCTGGTTCTTCATCCAATAGAGCTAAGTATTTTGTCTTATTTTAGTATTTTAGAATACATTGGTAATTAGTTTCCATTTGATATTTCTAAGAACTATTAAGAAACCTTACTTCTTCCGTAGAGAGGCTGAAAAGCCTTCCTCTTATTCTTACCCTCTTCTCACACCTACCCTCTACTTTTATCCTTCCTCAGACCCTATTCACTTTCCCACAACCCTGCACAAACCTTTAAATTTCCACAGACTCTTCTGGCAACTACAGACATATTCCAAAACCCGTCCAAGGCCCACTTCCCCTATCGACATAAGCAATCAGACCAACATTGGCATAATTGACCAACTGACCTCGGCAGAACTACTGACGTCAGTGACTGTGACAGATTGACTGCAGAGAATAGGTACACATTATCTATTTTTCTCTTTATTAGTCTTTCATAATTTCTTTTTATACAACACTCTTCTCGTTAAATAGTGGACTGTCATCCCTTATGGAGCTTTACGCTTTCGGGACCGAGCACATAGCTTGGTAGTCCACCATATCCTCCTCTAACATTCTCCTTGTTTGAGTTTCTTTCATATTGCAGGTGTTTCCTCCACAGCCAAAGAGGAGCTCCCACAATGCTTGGATACGATGCGCACTTAATCCAGGTATCAATCAAATCCCTAACCTTAACCTTTAGTTTCTTCTTTCTTATCTAAAAATAATTAGCAAAAACTTAGAGAAACAGTCACAACTCTAGGCTAACATATTTATTAGTGATTTTTCAAAGATTACCTGATATGTTTGGTTAATTTATTATTCTCTCTCTCCTACACTAGAAGATTGGTAGATCTTAATATTGACCCCCTTAGTTTAGCTCAATCATGAGAGGTAAATTAATTCCATAGATTTGGTTGTTGATTCTGTTAAAAAAGTATAGTTTCTTAACGTAGATTTATTTTCGATCGGATAAAATTTATCTTTTTCATTGAAATTTACTAAAATAAGTATAAATATTGTATGTAATGTTTGATTTTAATTTAATTAGTTAATTTTAATAGCATATAACTCCTCTCATCTTATGCTTTAGTATGTTTTCACTTTGAATACAAAATAGTTATAAATAAATTATATATAATTATATATATATATATATATATATGCATTTTTAAATTCAACATATATAAGATATGGCCAAATCCCCAATGGAGGCAGCTTTGTAATAGACTATACAAAATTTGTCATAATAATAATTTGACATTTTATTAACATATTTAAATAAATAACACAATATAGTTTAATATTCCTTGTTTGTGGAGGATATATCAATGCATCACTCATGTTGGCATGTTGATAGGTTGACCATTAATGGTTTTATTCTTAAAAATAATTTTCTAATCCTCGTGTAAATTGGTAATTTCAATTTTTCAATTTGTTAAAATATATTATTTAAATTAATCTTTCAAATTAAAATGAGAAAAATTATTATGCTTTAGATAAGTCATTCCTAAGCATTTGTACCTTTTTTTAATAATATGTGTTATTCAAAATTTGTAGAGCTGAAAAAAATTAAAATTGGTAGTTCTACATTGATGAGCCTTTAGGTATCTCTGTCACACTGCCGATCACCATGGATTTAGATAGGATATTTCTTTTGTTCACATTTATTACTGATTTTGATCGACGATTCACCCTTTAGGTGATAAGGGGTACCCTATTTTAAATCACCATGACCTCCCTCTCTGCATTGATGGATGTAGAGAAAGTTGGAACGAGTGAACGCAACCATGCCCCCAAAGCAGGTGAGAAAATTCATCCTAAAAGTCTTCCATGAGGTAATACTAATGATTCTAACTCTCCATTACCTAATGTTATTTTGGATATGCTTGAATTTGAGAAAGTCTATCATTTCTTTAAAATTTTTACTTTGATTTCTTACTTTGTTGGTTGAGTCCCCCTGAGAGCCATATGAAGCAATGGGTTCACAACCATTAGCGAGGCCATGGTGTAAAACTAAAAGGAGTCCAAAACCTTACCAAGAGCTTTCTTGTGTTTCACTTTTCAAACCCATAATACTACAAAGCCATTGTTAACCATGGGCCTTGGTTTATTTGTAACACTCTAGTTGTCTTTTCTCACTAGACTCAAGATTTTCAAGTCTCAGAGCAAGTAAAGCTGAAAATCCTTGTCTAGGTTGAATTTATTGGCTTGCCTCTCCCCTTATGGGGTTTTATTTACTAGCTCATAAAACCCATAGGGCACTTCATATGCCATGACAATACCAATTATTTATGGCTCGTCCCTAAAAGAAGATTTGTGTTGAAGTCAATCTATCCCTATATTTGAAAGAATTTATTGATATACAAATTTACACTAATCATTTTTCTCAACATGTTTTTTATATCAATCTCTTGAATACTTTTTTTTGGTGCCAGTCCTCAGAACATATGATCCAAGAATGTACTCTAATGGTACAAGCACCCCCTGCTCCCCAAGAAAAGGGTGGCCCTGAAGCCAAACTACAAAATGGAAATAATGATGGTTGGACTACCATCACCAATGAAAACAAACTCTTCCAAAGGTGTCATCAGGCCATAAGCTTCTTCTTACATACCTATTGGGAATAACCATGCTTCAACTTCTATTAGCAAAACTATTTTTCCTAATAAATCTTATCCTCCACTTATGCATACTTTGAAAGCAATAGCCTCTTTGGTTGAGATACTGCCCTCAATACCACTATCACAAACCTACCCTAGGGTGAGTGTTCCAAAAGAAGAACAGAGTTTGGTCACCTTGGACCGTAAAATAGTGTTTCAATGCTCTGTCAACCCTTCTCCATCTCCTAAGGAGGATGAATAAATGGCACATAAGTGACAACCATTTAGAATCAATGATTTCATGCCCAACAAACTCATGTTTAATCAGTTTGTTATGCTAGAAGATCTCACAAAGGAGAATGATATGCACCTTGATAATTTCCAATGATTGTTTAATCTTGGAATGTTTGAGGCCTTACTAATCTACCACATAATTATGCAATCAATAATAGTTGTTATCTCTTTAGCAGCATGATTATTATTTGTTTGTAAGAGGTCAAGATTTATGGCATCTTACTGCAAAATGTAACATGAATAATTTGTCCTAGATCTATATGTTAGGCTACTATGCATGAAGCTAGGCATGGTGGGGTGGTCACTTTTTTGGCTCTAGAACTTTCTTAGAATATTATTTCTTGGGACTCAGACCCCACCCACTAGGTGGTGTGGACCCTTTTTGATTTTAATAACCATATCATTGGGTTGGTTAACTTGTATGCCTCTAATGATGCCACATAATGGGCTGCTCTATAGAAGTGGTTGGCTGACTCACTTCCTGATGCACATTGGATCCTCTGTGTTGATTTTAACATGGTAGAATTGGCTAAGGATAAAGAAGGATGCCTTTCAATGCAATGGTGCACTAGTGAGCATGAATACTAGTTTTATGTGTAACAAACTCATAGTGTTTTATCCTAATCATCATCGGAGAAAAAATTCAAACTCCCCCAAGTTCACTTGGTTTAACTTTTGATAAGGAGAAGATAGGGTGCTTCAGTGGCTTGACCAAGTCTTACTAGCTGAGCAAGATCTTTTATTTTTTACCCCAGTCCATGACAAGCTAGTATTGGTCATTCCTAATACTTTTTTATCAGATCATCATACTATTTAATTTAATATCAAGTGGAACACACCTCAAGTTAAGCTTGCTTCATTCAATTTTATCTCAATGCTGCTCATCTCAAACATGAAAGAATAGTGGGGCACATTATCAAAATTTAAAACCTGGTTCCTCAGCCAGAGGGAGATACTAGTTAGATTTAGTGGTGGTTAGATGCTCTTGCTCATACTTATACCTTTTTTCATATCTATGGCAAACAAGGAGCCTCTTTCAAATAGTGTCTACACAATGCTACAAATCATGAATATATCCAGGTTTCATCGGAAGTAGAATAGTTGCCTTTAAATATTCACCTCCAAACTTAAGTGGCACATTATAGACATAAGATCCAAATTGAGAAGGCACACAAGGCCATACAAGCTCAATTTTGAACTCATATGCACTGGTTGAAAATCGGAGAAAAAGTCTTTAAGGATTGTTTTGCCCTTCTCCGCTCTAGGAGAGTTGATGATAAAATCAAAGCTATCAAGGAAGGAAATAATTGGATTACCAAACTTCCTATAATTATACAAGATTTTATTCATCATTACCATGGTGTTTTCTCAGCACAAGCTTCTTCTCTAAAATAGGAAGTGGCTCTCCAACAATGTCTTTGGGTGGTGCCCTGTAAAGTTTCTAATTCACAAAGAGTAGCCTATGATAGGCCCTTATCTCTTAACGACCTCTACGAGGTTGTTAAGTAGATAAAATATGACAAAGCTCAAGGAATTGATAGTTTCTCATATGATTTCTACCAAACCCTTTGGGATAGTATTGGTCATGACCTTCACTAAGTTTATTCTAAAGTTGTTCTAACCAACTCTTTGGGATCCCTTATAAACCAGGGTAACATCAAGTTTATTCCCAAGGTTTATGATCCTGAAATTATCACCAACTATATGCCTATTACTTTGATCAATATCTCCTATAATATTATTGATAAGGCTTTAACCCTATGGGTCAAGCACATTCTCCCTTTAATTATCAAGAGTGAGCAAACTGATTTCATTCAGAATAGATTCATTTTGGAAAATGCCATTGTCATTTAGGAAACTATGGAGTGGGATCAAATTTCTAATAAAAAATCTCTATTTGTGAATATTTATTTTGAGAAATACTATGATCATATTGAGTGGCCCTTCATTATGGCCATGTTGCAGGCCCTTGGTTTTGGCCTCAAATTTGTTTAGATTATTAACATGCTCTTTTAGGATGTTGGAGCTTGTATCACTATTAATAGCATCCAATCTTCTCAATTTAAACTTCATAATTCTATCCTATAAGGATTCCATTTATCTCTTTATCTATATGTGTTAGAAGCGGAAGGATTTATCTACCTCCTAGACAATTACACTACTAGGGGTTTGGTGAAAGGCATCTCCCTCCCTTAGTCTGATAGATAGATTTTAAATGGCCATTTTGTAGATGATTCTTTTCTCACTCTTCAAGAGGGTGAAGAGTTTATTAAGAATGCCATGGAATGTCTCCATATTTTTTGTTTATGATCAGGATAATTTATTCAATAGAGGAAGACTCAGTGTTACCATCAGTCTCTGGGCCCCAAACCTCCTTAGATGGAGGGATATCAATGGCAATGGATTCTTATAAGGGTTAAGTTTAAGTTTCTTGGAATCCCTTTTGATTTTCCTACCTCTCCTTTTGAGCTATGGTCTTATGTGGTGCAGCGAGTTGAAAAAAAATTCTTTTTGGATCACCAAGCCTCTATCTCTTACTAGAAAATTTTAAATTTGCTCTAAAGTCTTGGCAGCTACTCATGTGTATTATTCCTCTTGTTGAACCCATTATAATGTTGCTTACAATAAATTAGAATAACTTCTAAGATATTTTCTATGGGCTAACTTTGAGGGTCATAAGGGTTTCTATGGATTTATTTGGAACATATGCTACCAACCCAAGGAAGTTGGGGGACTTCATCTCATAGATATTAAAATTCAAGGCCTTTCCCTTGGTGTCAAATGGATTATTAGAGGTCTTACTAGGGATGAAGCCTGGAAGATTATTCTATGTCATTGTATCTCTCAGGGATTCCCATGTGGTAAAAAGGTTTGGCAAGGCCTAGGACTTCACTCTCTGCTCATAACCCTAGTGCCTGTTAAAATCAAGGGTACCTTTGTGATTCAAAGCCTATAAAAAATTGGGAAAAACTTAAGACTCACCTTAACTAGGTAGGTGAGGGTTTCAGGAATGGCCTCTCCATTAAATCTTAGTCTCTTTGGTGGTCACTTTTCTTAAATTTTCACAATGTTCCCTATGCCTTAGTCCCTTGGGTTAAAGGGTTAAGGCTTTAAAGGAAAGGTGTGAAGGTTATCAGTGATCTATTTTTCAAGGAGAACATGGCTTGGCTCACTTGATAGTAATTTGGGAATAAATTTAATTTAAATAACTTAGATGTATAGATTATTACATAAATTTAAGGTTCCATACCTGATGAGTATTTAGACAAAATAGGGGTAAACTCTCTTGTTCCTTGGTGGAAGGATTAGCACTAGCCTACAGCCACCCCCTTCACTTAGTATTCTCCTTGTATGGGGTATAATTTACTAGCCCCTCAACATATTCTAGATGAAATGCTTAACCTCATATGGAATCTCTATATTAGACATGGGGTTTGGGCTTGACATTTTAGCATTGTGTGGTCTACTATTATTGAGCCCAAAAAAGCTCATTTCTTATGGTGTCTCCTTTATCAAGGCCTACCTATGGGTGACCAACTCAAGCATCTAGGAGTGTCCAACCCCATTTTCCTGACTTGTCAATAACCATATACTATTAAACACCTTTTTTGGTTTTACTCTCATGTATAATCTATGTGGCACTAGATTCATTACCCTTTTTAGCCCTTTTGACCCAAATTCTTCACGTGGAAGATAGCTCTCTTAGGTCACTCAACTTTGTTGCCTAAAAAATACAATAGATTTTGGTAGATATTTTGAGTTGATATTTTATTTCAAACATGGAAATATATAAATTTTTCTTGCTTTAATCATGAAGAGATAAAATTTAGTTTGTCCATTACTAATAAAACTATTGTTCTATCTAATTTTACTCTTCAGATTCAAAGTCAAATAAACAAAATCTACCTAGAACTTAATGATCTCCAAAATTTTCTCGACCACTAGGGAATGCCTCATGCACTATTATTCATGAACCTCCTAATCCCCCAAGACATCCTACACCTCCCCAAGGATGAGGGCATGGGCCACATCGATAGCATTCTAACACTAGACATAGGAGTCATTCTCCTTGTTAGTCACCACCTCACTAGTATTCTCTTCATCATGGTGGTCTGAGTGGCTCTTCTAGATCTAGAGATGATGACAAGTGTTGGGGATCTCCTCCCCCATCTCATGATGGTGACATCAGGGGCTGGGGTCCTCCCCACAAGGTAAAGTTCCATGACTATCTCTAGTAATCTCTCTTGAAATAAATCAAGATGAGACATTAGAGGCTCATCAAAACATTAGTTGGGATCCCTTACCTATGGATGAGGATCCTCCTTCCCTAGGAGGATAGGGTGGTAAGCCTTAGGACCCACCATCTCCATCACCTCCCCTGACGTCTATGTTTATTATAGATTCTTAATTGTTCTCTTTATTATTATTTGTTCCTTGCTTTATCTACTTTGCTATCAAATTATTGATGTGATGTTTCTTTTAGTGGGTGTGGTTATTTTTTTACCACTTTTTAGACTTTTCCCAAGGTGTCTTTTCCCTTGGTGTGATTATTTTTGTGGGGTATGACTTTTTCACCTATTTTTTTGTGTGATTAGTGTTTTACCACATCTTGTTTGATTAATATATAGGCTCTCTTCAATCAAAAAATAGAGATATTGTTAAGCTTACGTATTAACCTTTTATAATATATCATTTTTTCAATTACATTAATTATACATTGCATTTAATGTCATCTACTTATGGCCATTAAATATGAATTAAATATAACGAAGTGGGGTGGGAGAGTGGAGGGTCATGCATGTGTGATGTCATAGATGGTGAAATGTAGATAATCAAGTTTTCTTTTTAAGACTAAGAAAATGCACTAGTCAACAAGAAAATTTCAAAAAACTTAATGAGGTCATTAATCAATGTGCTAGGTGACAAATCTAATATAAACATTTAGAAATTGATATTTCTTATAAATTAAGTCTCTTTTAATGGTATTGACAATCCACCTATGTGGTTGAAAAGGAACATACTACAAGACATATGATTTTTCCATGCAAGAACTATCAAATTCATAATATAACTCAATTATCAATTTAAAAAACCAAATTCGACCTTAGTGTAATTATTCTTATATTATATCAAATACATTTTCATTACTTTAGTACATAAATTTAAAAAAAAAATAGCATTATTTCTGAATTTTCATTAGGATGGAAAAAAAAGTCACCATTACATATTTTATCTCATGATGAAATACAATGAGAGAAGAATTTCAAAATATATAGACAAACATAGACATCAATTTTGAAGTGCCTATGAATTTTCATATATCATATTAATAACTAATAACTAAAAGGATTTTTAATTTTTTTCCTACGATTCCTATCTCATAAAAATAATATTTTAATAAATAATCATAAACAAACATAAGGATTTAATCATGTAAAATTCAAATTAATTTTTATTAATAAATAATAATTAAAAGGATTGTTTTATTTATTTTTAAGGATTTGGTGGAGTGATAAATTAGGATAAAATTCTTATTAATCACTTGAAATTCATGTTCTTGAAATTTATTTTTTTTAAATATATGTATTTAAAAATTAATGTAACTATTGCTTCCAATTTAGAAAAGGATTTACATGAATAAGGGTTTGGTGGATTGATAAATTAGGTTTTTATTAAAATTAAAATACAAATATAATGTCAAGTTAAAGAGTATTAATATGTTTATTAATGTTGTTCAAATGTAGTTTTTAAAAATCAATGTAATTATTAACTCTAATTAAGAAAAGAATTTACATATAGGTAAATAAGTTATAACACATCCTATCAAAATTGGTATGATAATGTAGGCAATTGTTTTAAGTAATATAACTTTTAATAATAAATTTAAAGTTTAGCTCTTAATACATGATTCCAAAGCTCTTGAAGAATCTCTTTTTTTGCATGAATGATTGTAGAAGAATGAACTATTTCTCTTATTTTTCATTCTTTTAAGATAAACATTTTGAATCTTATATATTATTAGTACGTGTGTAGTAAGTGTCTATTGTAATTGACCGAATCATTATTTTTCTCTTGGACAGTGTGCATCCAATGGAGGTTGAGTATTTATTCAATTTTTTTGTTTTAGACATTAGACTTGCAATACCTTTGTTATTAAAAATAGAAACTAAGAAGGGAATGAATTATACATTTGCATTTTAGGCTAATATCAAAAATATTATTCTTCAAAAAAATTAGATTACAGATTTTTTTTCTCTAACAAAAGAGAGAGGAGAGTACAAAGCACTTATGGTCTATGGGCTTTTAGGGTTTCCCCTGCCTCTTTTCACATTGCCAATCTATTCAATCTAGGCAAGAGCTATTGACATCACATTTATTGTACTGAGTCAAGCTACCCATTCACCCTTTGGGTAGTTAGTCACCTTCCCCTATATTAAATGGTCACCACCACCCCTCTTGCATCATTTAATGTAGGTACCACTGGCGAGAACCAAAGAAGCCATGGCACCCAAACAAGCTTAGAAGTTTGTCTTAAAGGTTTACTACAAGGTATTGATTGTAACTCTAATGCTTCTCTTCCAGATGTGTTATGGATTTATGAGAGTTTGATAAATCCTATCATTATTTTAAAAAATTTACTCTAGTTGGTTACTTTATGGTTCGAGTTCTTTTGGAGAGCCTTTTGAAACAATGGGTTCACAACCATTAGCAAGGTCATGGGGTAAAACTATAAGGAGTCCAAAACTTCACTAAAGGTTTCTTCCTATTTCATTTCACAAATATTGAACACTATAGAGCCATTTTTAACCATGGCCCATGGGTTATTCTCAACACCCTAGTTGTTTTTCCCCATTGGACCAAAGACTTCCAAGTATCTAAATAAGCTAACCTTAAAATCCCAATATGGGTAAATTTTCCAGGCTTACCTCTACCTTTGTATAACTTTGTCGACTAGATTATCAATCCTTTAGGACATTTTATCTATCATGAGAAACCAAAGTTATATGCATCCCAGCCTCAGAGAAGGGTTTGTATCAAAATTGACCTCACCAAAAATCTTAAAGAGTCCATCTACATTTAATTGGGCAACAACCAGTTTTCTCAATGTGTGATCTATATTAACCTTTCAAACATTTATTTCAAGTGTCAGGCTTCAAACCACATGATTAGATAATGTTGTCTAATGGTCCCCACTCCTTTAGTCCCTTACGCTAAAAGTGGCTCTGAGACAAAACCATAATTCTTTGATGGGTGGACCATAGTTTCTAACATGAAAAATATTGTTGCCTATGGAAATGTTAGACCTCTACTAACTATCTACTAGCCCATAAGGTGGCCAAGTTCCTTAGCCCCTTCCAATAAAACCCTAACACTATCACAAATTAAACCCTACCTCCCATTTCCTAGTCCCCATAGGCAATCACTCAGTTTGTGTCTTCCCCATTTCCTAATCTTATGGCCCCTTTATCAAAACCCCTTTCAAGGGTGAATGATTTGAACTCAGATGTGGAGCTTATAACCCTAAATCATAAGGATATTATGCACTACTCATGTATTCCCTCTCCCTCTAAAAATGAGGATTATGTGCCAAATAAAAGATAGCCCTTCAAATCGAGAGAATTTTCTCTTTCAAGATCAACTTTAAATTGGTTTTTAGCCCTCTAAAACCTCTCCAAGGGAATTGATATGAATTTAGATGTTTCCTAATGATAGTTTATTCTTTTAATGTTTGAGTATTCACTAATTTGAATCATAAGTATATGGTCAAGAATAACTGTCAGCATTTTATTCAAATGAAAGTTTTATGCATGTAAGAAGTCAAAATTTATGTCTTTTTGCTTCAACCTATAGCTCACACTATTTGGCCTAGGACCCTCTGTCAATCCACCTATCATGAGTTGGCTATGGGGGATTTGTCAACCTACTAGCACTTGAATTGTCTCAAAATATCATTTCTTGGGGTTTTGACCCCACCCACCAGGTGGTCTAGACTCTTTTTGACTTTGATAATCACATCATTGGCCTTATCAATCTATATACTTATAATGATGTTGTGGAATGCACCCTACTATGGATATGGTTGTATTATTCCCTCCTAGATTCACATTGGATTATTTTTGGTGAATTTAACATGATCGAATCTATGGAAGACAAAGAAGATTGCATTCCCATGAGATGGTGTGTAGGAGAATGAGAATCTTGGTTTTATATTGAAAATAAATTTTGGGTCTTTGACCCAAATCATCACAAAAGGGGATATTAAAATTCCCCATGGTTCACTTGGTCCAACTTCTATCAAGGAGAATATTGAGTCCTCAAATGTCTTGACCATGCCCTCCTTACTAAGAAAGATCTATTCTTATTCACTCTTATTCATGGGTGACCTATGTCTGTCATTTTAAAATATTTTTTTATCTAACCACCATCCCATCTAGTTTTTCATAAAATGGACCTCCCATTAGGTTAAACCCAAGGGTTCCCAATTTTACCTCAACACTACCCATCTCAAGCATGAGTGGATTATGGAGCATATCAATAGGATTTAGAACCTATCCCCCAGTCCCATAGGGTAAACTAGTTGGATTGAGTGGTGGTTTGATGATATAGCCTGCACCACTTCCTTCTTATGTATATATGGAAACCAAGTGACTATTTTTAGGTATCACATTCACAATGCTACAAACTATGAATACTTTAAGGTTTCAAAATAATTATAAGTTATATGCCTTTAAACTCAAATTTTTAAACTCAAGCTATCATGTGAATACGCAAGCTCTAGTTTATAGAGGCTTATAAGGCTAGAGGAGCCTAACTCCGAGCAAGGATGCATTGGTTGAAGGTAGGAGACAAAGTGACCAAGGCATTTTTGTCTCTCCTTTAATCAAGATAAGTTGCTGACAAAATCAAATCCATTAAAATTTCTTTAGATAGGCTTATCAAACTCTCATATATCCTTCAAGATTTTGTACATAACTACCATGGTGTATTTGTGGCACAACCTTCATCTCTTGTTCATGTGGTTGCCCTCTCTCAATGCTTTGTTGTGATCCCTTGTAAACTCTTAGAAACTTAGAGAGTTACTTTTGATAGACCTCTCAAATTTAATGACCTTAAGATAGTTAATATGTAGATGGATTCTGATAAAGCCTTGAGCATTGATGGTTTTTTTGTGAAGTATATCAATCCCTATGGGATACTATTTAACCTGATCTTTATAGATTTTAATCTGAAGTGGTCCTAACTAATTCTTTAGGTCACCCCATAAATTAGGGACACATCATATTCATCCTCAAGGTAGGGGATCCTAAGGTATTACCGATTGGAGACCCATGACTTTGTTGAATATGTCCTAAAAAATCATAGCCAAAGCATGATCTTAGAATCAAGCAATTACTTACCTCAATTGTTTGAAGTGAGTAAACTAGATTTAATCAACATAGATATATTCTAGATAATGTTATTTCCATATGGGAAGGTATGGAATGGGATAGAATATCTGAACAGAAGGGTTTGTTCATCAAGATTTACTTTGAGAAAGCCTATGACTGAATAGAGTGGCCTTTTATTATAGTTATATTATTGGCTCTCAGGTTTGGCCCCAAGTTTGTTCATACTATAAATATGCTTTTCCAAGATGTTGGGGCATGCATCACCATTAATGGAATAAAGTCTCAAAAATTTGAGCTCTATAGGTCCATCAAATAGGGTTGCCCCCTAACTCATGTACTTTATGTGTTGGCTATTGAAGGTTTTAATTATATATTGGCCTGTTATGCTTCCAAGGGTTTGGTCAAAGGGATCTCTATACCTAATTAAACCACTGGTTAATTAATCTACACTTTGTTGATGATTCTTTCCTAACCCTACATGAGGATGAAGGCTCTGTCAAGCATGCCATGGAACGTTTAGATAATTTTTGCTTTACATCTAGGTTATCTATCCAATGACATAAAACCCAGTGTTACCACCAATCTTTGTCACCCAACCCTCTTTGAGTGGAAGGATATATATGTCAATGGATCCTTTCAAGGGTTCATTTTATATTTTTATGCATTCCTTTTTCTTTCAAAGCCTCTCCTACAAAATTTTGGTCCTATGTAGTCTAAAGAGTGGACAAAAAAACTCTTTCTAGATCACTAAGCCTTTGAACTTGGCCATAAAGTTCTAAATTTGTTTTAAGGTGCTCACTACGACTTATGTTTACTATTCATCTTGTTGAGCCCCTTTAAATGCTTGTTATGTGAATCTTGAAAAGCTTTTGCAAGATTTTTTATGGGCCAATTTTGAAGGACACTAGGGCTTTCATCGAGTCTCCTAGGCTATATGTTGATGTCTTAAAGAAGTTGGTGTGGTAGGTATTATTGACATCAAGCTTCAAGGAACCACTCTTGGGGTTAAATGGATCATCAAAATCCTAGAATGTGATGAATCCTATAAAATTTTACTATGACATTATATTTATTAAGGTTTCCCTCTCAGCAAAAAATCCTCACAAGGAATAGGCTTTCACAGTGATCTTATATCACCAATGTCTATTAAATTAGGGGCACATTTATCATGTCAAGTATTTGGAAGGCTTAGGAAAAGATTAAACCTCACCTCATTTGAGTGGGGGATGGGTTTAGAAGTGGTCTTTATCTAAACTCCTTATCATTATATTTTTCTCCTCAGTTGATCTTCCATAATGTCCTTTTTACCATGATCCCCTAGATCAAAAAATTGAGGTTATTTAGGAAAAGTATTCTCCTGATTGATGATCTATTTTATAAGGTCTCTAGGGACTAGCTTCCTTAGACTATGGTAAATGCCAAATTCCATCTTAACAAGGAAGATTTAGAATCCATTATTGAATTGTAGAATTCCATACCTGATGAATACTTACACAAGATTGGAGTTTCTTCTCTTGCATCATGGTGGAAAGACTGGTCTTGGCCTATAACCATGTCATTTCATCAATATTCTCCTTTCCTAGGTTATAATTTGTTAGCCCCTCAATAGATTGATATAAAGGCTCTTAACCACTGATGGTCTCTCTAATCCCTCTATTACATTTGGCCCTAGAGATTTGATCACATTTGGGTGGTTTGTATTGAACTCAAAAAGGCACACTTCCTATGGAATCCTTTACCAAGGTTTGCCCATGAGAAATCAACTCAAGCACATGGGGGTTTTGAATCAAATTTATTCAATTTTCCATCACCCGAAAACCATCCAACTTCTCTTTTGGTTTTGCTTGCATGCCTAGTTAGCCTGGAGATGGATTCAGTCTTTTTCAAACCCTTTAGGCTTGAAATGTTCATTAGACTCTAGAATATTTTCCATACTGATATTTTGTTTCATATTTTAAAATCTAGAAATCAAGCATGTTTTAATAATGAGATTATGGAAAAAAATATGTAACTAATAAAGTTGTTAAGATTACTAATATTACCCTTCATATTCAAAGTCAAATAGACAAGGTCTGGATTGAGATTCATCATCTACAATTCCTCCTAGACCACTAGGGGAATGATATTTGTGTAATCAATCATGGGCCACCTAATCCCCTACCTCATCACTCTCCTTTTGGGGGTTGTGGGCATGGGGGGAGGCACTACCACTCTCATAGCTAAAGGTCTCAAAGTTGGAAGAGATCCTCTCCTCACTCTTGCTATCCATTTCCTCTAATAGGATATGATAGAGGAATAGATAGTGGTGGTGGGAGTGGAGGCCCCCTCTGTAGGATAAGTTCTCATGGCTGGACCTAGCCATCTTTCCTCCCTACTAGGATTCGTAGATATAGCATGATACTAAAAATAACTATCAAACTGATGGTTATGACTCCTTTCCTATAGATGAAAATCCCCTGGCCAAGTATGGATGGTGAGGGAACCATTAGGACCCTTTGCTTTCACCTCCTCCTTTGGTCACCGTGTTTACAACTACTACTTAGTGTGTTCCTTGATGTTTGTGTTATTTCATTATGTTTTTTTATTGATGTTGACTTAAATAAATTTAACTATGGTTATCAACCAAGTTGTGGCCTTTTATTTTAGACTTTAGTTTCTCCCAAATCTCTCTTATCTTGGTTTGGCATTTGGGGTGTGACTTTTCCACCTATTTTTTTGTATGATAGCATTCTACTATAAGTTTTTTCAAAATTTAATAGAAGTGCATTTTTCAATCAAAAAATAGAAACTAAATTAATTTGATGACTTGTCATTGGATAAAATCATTTGATGTGATCATTATTCTAGGGAAATGTGGAATTTCTATATTAAAAAATATAGATTTTTGTACAGCATGGAAAAAACACAGGGACATTGGAAAAATAATTTGCAATAATAATTTCCTACACATGTAGTTACTATCAAGCTATTAGTCAAATACATTTCTCGTAGTTGGAAAAATTAAGACAAAAGAAACATTTATTATTTTTTAAAGTACCTCCATAGTAATGTTAATCAAAATATGAGAGGGGTGGTTGATTTTTAATAATGCATCCTTCTTTCATTTATTATTCTATTTTGACTGTGGATTCACATAACAAAATTTGTATTGTTTTCAATCTACAACAAGTTGGGTCGTTATCAATTTCCAATATTTATACAATTTTATGTAGCACCAGGTTTGAGTTGAAAAGATATGTTAACTAAATTTTAATAATAAGTAGGTTAGCCAAGATATGTATATATGATAAAACTAATAATAGTGCGGGTCAAGTGTAAAATGAACCCAAAAAAAATATCTGTTTACAATGAAAAAAATTCAAGTTAGGTTAATAATATAATAGAATGGCCTTTAGAACAAAGAACCTAAAATAGTTTTGCAATGGGTATTGCATTGCATGGTGTTTTGAGTTTGAATGCCTTTAGAAAGGAAAAGAGAGAGAAAATAGTGTTAGCTTTGTGTATAAATATTGGCTATGCAAAATGCAATAAAACATTTAAGAAAATAAATATGTGTTAGTTAATAGATATCTTAACCATAGATTTTTTCAAGTCTAGAATTGTTTTTGTCTCCAATCAAAAGAATAACATAAATGGACAAGGTTATCAACCCTATAGGATACTGGATTGAACTGCAATCCCAGATTTTAGTAAAATTATTTAGAATTGTAAGTTTTGGCTTGTAATGTAAGTTGTTAGTCAGTGTAACAGAGCATATAGGAACTCCTTCATATTCCATATCTAATTGAAAGTTTATGTAAAGTACAGGACTAGATAAGTTTTAAAAATTGTTAACATTGATTGCCTCTTATGATTGCCAAATTGTATGGTTGACATGGCATTGTTATAGAACGAAAAACTAGTTTTACTTGGCTCTTCTATAACAATTATGTGTCTATCTCATGAGACTTGATGCTTTTTCTAACACTCCCACAATCCACTAAATAGATGTACGAAAGCATCTATTGGTATCTAATCCAAATTACATGTGATGAAGCATGACGTTGAGACAAAAAGGTATGATTAGAATTAAAGCAAATCCATCAAAATTTAAAATATGGGAGTAGCTACATAATTAAGATACTAATCACCAACAATAGAAATTATGTAGTAACCCTTCCCTAAGTCATTGTGTAGCTGGAAAAATCATAGTTTTTATTTTTTCCCAAATAGTATTTGAGAGCAATATGTGTCAGGATTACCAATTGACTCACCAGGGGTTGTGCAATGAGCTTAACATATGTTTTTTGTTTGGCATGTGCAAATTGACTTTTTCCTGTGGAGTATTTATAAAAAAAAATAGCATATGCATATGTATATAGTTGATTTTAGATTATGAGATTAAGATTATTAGATTTTTAATTATACATATATATTTTTTTGTTTAGGTTGGTTTTTTTCATATGTTATGTTTATATTTATTCATTCATGAATTAGTTTGTTTGCTCTTTCCAATTTTGTTTATAAAAAAAAATAGTGGTAATGATTCAATTATACTACTTTAAATTAGATTTTGTATTATTAAATATAGTATTTATTAGTGATAGAATTATAATAATAATATACTATTTTTTTTTTTAGTGGTTAGTGGCAATAGTTGTGCATCTGCAAGATGGAACTAGCAATGAAATAGAGGTACAAGTAGTGGTAATGAGTCCTTGACCTGCTCATTCATGTGCCATTGAGAAATTTGTCATAGAAGGGAACTCCAATATCATCCTTGATGCTACCAATTCTAACCATGGAAAATCATGGTAGATTAACAACATTTTGTGCTCTACATGGCTACTCTTGGATGAATTTGAGTCATGGTCAGTGCATCATTATTTTGAACAAACTAGTTAATATGTAAACTTCTTGGCCAATAAGGGGGTTGATCAAGTGGTAGAAGAAATAATCAACAATATGACCACATGCTGGTCAATTTTGGAAGCCTTTGATTTCATTAATGTGTGAGGTGATGTTTTTTCTCCTTCACATGTTTCTTAGATTGAATCATAAGTATGGATTGATATGGGTTTGGGGTGCTTAATTTGATGCATATTTTGTCGTAGGATATTATTTAAGTGATTGTACCCACTCATTGTGTTGTCCTATGTCATTGCTTCATGATATTTGCTCTCTTCTATGTAGTTTATTTCATTCAAAAATGGATTATTCAATTTAAAACCATGATTTAATATCTCTAATTGTCTTTGTGTCTACTAAAAAATGGGAAATGGTATTTCATGATCATGTTTTAGATACCCATCTGTGGCACATTTCTAGTTTCTTTCTTCAATAATCTCTGAAGCAATTTGCGAGATGATTGGAGAACTTTTTCTCCATTCATTTGGACACATTTATAGCCCAAAAGTAGTTTCAATATTTATCAACAATATTTTGTGTGTAGTTCAATATCTTGTTGCAGTTTCAAAGGTCGTGCAAGTGTTGGTTTGGTCAGGGTTGTTCAGTGGGTTATCAAGTTGGTTGTATAGTTTTCAAATAGTTTTGGGCATGTCTTTGCCCTTATCTGGTGAGAAATGTTTGGGATTAATTTTGAGTTGTATTTTTCATGAGCTTGAGGAACATTATGTTCATATGTTAGAGACCCTTTATATGTACTCTATTTCTTAATCCATGGTTATTCCCCTAGGGTTTTCTTTAGACTATTGGTTGGATCCCATCCCTTAAACCTATTATTGGGTCATTTTGAAACTACCAGACTAGTGGAGGCAACTTCAAAAATTACCAATTTATGTTTACGGATCAATGCCAAGGCAGAGATCAAAATTGGTCATAATGTCTTTATTGGTGGAGCCTATAGATTTCCTAAGCGGGTTGTCACCAGAGCCATGCAGTGACACATGTAATCGATGATGCCCTCCTATAGTTCTACTATTTTTTTTCACTCTTTAGTAGATGATGACTATATAATAACGTCATGCAATAAGACCAAAGTTAAATATATTTTCTAGTCATGCTATCTTTTTTTTCTAATTTCCTGGTAATCTTGTTCCTTTCAACACTTGGGTTTATGTATTTCGAGCGTGTGTGCCTATTAGGTTTTTCTTTGGTTGTTTTTTGTTACTTTTTGAGTGGATTGATACCATGATATTTTTGGTTCTCCCTTAGTTTTTATTTTTTTCAACTTTTTGTAGATCTCAGGTGAGGGCCCATTATCCTCTGATCTATCAAAAAATATATTAACTTTTTAAAATTGTTATGGTAATGGAACATAGTATGTAATATACATTTTAGAGTATAATAAGTTGTATATTACTGGCATTATATATATATATATATATATATATATATATATATATATATATATATGGTGCAATGACTCTTTCTAATTCACACATCTATTTATCAATTCATGTGTTAAATGGTATACTTAAACTTTTATTTTATTTTCATATGTTTAAAATAGAAAACACAATGCTAATTATATTAAAGAATCTCTTTATATGATTTATTTTATTTTTACAATATTTTTGTGAATAGTTGATCACTTTTTTGTTTAAAAAAAAAAGAGGCATGAGAAAAATAGTTTTTCTTTTTAAAAAAATATATAAGAGGTTGTGGTTGATAGGAGGAAGATAGCTAAATGTGTTTGATATAATCAATTTGACAAGATTTTATGACTATTTTATTGCTTGGTTTAGTTTTTATTTTATTACAAAATAAAGTATCAACAAAATGTTTTCCCTATTTTTTTAAATTTTAATATCATTAATTATTGAAACATGTAGTTTTTCTCATGGTGGTTGATAGTTGAGGCTTTGAATAAGTTCTATAAAAATAGGTAGGTATCTTGCAATAACCTTTACTTATTTTTATCATTGACAACATAAATATAGTAGTTATTGACTGGCATTTTTTATTCTTCAATGATAATGTAAATATATTATCAGATAGATTTTTTTTCCTATGCCAAGAAAAACCACTAGAAAAATGATGTTGTTTTGAACTTGGCATTTCATTTCTTGATGATTTAGACTATTTTTTATTGTATCCATATATATATATAATGAAAAGATTAAAAAAATGACATTGCATCAAATTGTTTGAAAAAATCATTGATATGGATGCATATCAACGATAAAGCACACAAGATTTTATAACTATTGATGATGATTTAAGACATGAAAGTCTTTTTAGAATTGCATCATTCAATTATGTTGTTGATGATTGCCTTTTTGATGCATTTTAAGCCTTATTGCATTTATGTTACACATAAAAAATGCTACGAACTAGGATCATTGACTATTTTATGGATTCTTTAAACAATGGGGATGTAGAAGAAATATATTCATATGCACACCAACTACATCTAGATATATTATATGATTTGCATCAAATACATGACATAAGCACATACTTTCATCGAATGAGAGTTTATGAACTTACCAATCAAGTTGAGTTTCTATTTGGTCTCTAACAAAAAAAGTATCTACATTTTAATTAAAAAAGTTATATTCCATTGTATTCGATCTTATTTCATGATATAAACCCAAGCTGTGGACATTTTGAACTATAGTTTTATAAAAAAAAATGCAACCACAACTTGGTTTCCAATACAAAGTTATCAAATGTTTGCCAAAATCCTTTTTTTATTGGAATGCCATTTTTCATGAACCAGAAGCATATGGCATGTATAAAATAATCACTTTAAGCTCAAGATGTGGTGAAATCTTATTTGATGCTATTAGTTTGTTAGTTGAACATGAGTTCAATGGTCATGCTCTTCGTCGATATATGGCCTAGTCTTTTTATAATGAAATTGTTTTGGTGAATAGAAATGCAATGACTTCTTTAGGACTTTATAAAAAAGAATTGAAAAATAAAATCCTGGAATGTTTATTGACTATAAAATGTACATTGCAAAAATTAGAATGCCATATCAAGAAAGAAGACTTGAAGGTAATGATTTTTGTTGTTCATGCCTTTCAAACATTCTAAAACTAACATTCGATTATGGTTAGCAAGAACTAAATACATTTCAAAAATATTTTACAATTGTTCTTGACCAAAAAAAACATAAAACATTATCTGCTTCGAGATAGATACATTTCATATTCATTACAAGCCATTACAAATAATTTACAGAGATCAGATTACATATGAAATGTTGATGGATATTTCTAGAAGCTTGTCAAGTTCTAATACTATCAAATGTTTTAAAATAAGAACAAGATATTTTGAAATTTCAAAATAATATTCAAGGGAAAATTCTATTACAGAATCATCCCAACCTAAAAATAGCCATCATATTTCATTACATTGTTTAAAACAAAACATACATAACTAAAGAAACATAAACTATGCAACAAAAACATATAATGGAAAGACTAGAAAAAAATAGCGCACATAGACACTAAAAATCATTATGATAAGTGAAAGTAATGATACGCTACCAAAAAAGTCAATACGTGACATGCACACAAAATGATCACTGAAGTATCAAACTATATACAACTATCTAAAATCAATCAAAGACACACCCATTCATGTTTGCATATTTTGGAAATAGCTACACTTCAAAAAATATATCATTATATTTGACATTGACATTGCCAAAGCATTTTAATGTACTTTCATTATTACAACATTAGAAAAACTTGCATTGGGAGAAAAAATATGCAAACAATGCAAAAGATCTCCTTAAAAAGAAAAGTATCAACATTTGCTATTCTTTTCAATATTATAAGTAATGAAAAAAATGGTATTGTAAAGAAATTAACATTTTTAGAAGAAATATTGGTTGCTATGAGAATGCTATTGGCATAAATATGAGAACTTGACTAATGCTCACAATATGGCCTCACATGGACAATTATAAATATTCTAATAAACTTTGATCAGATCTAAAAATCATTGCCTAGAGAAATGAATGAGATAGAAATAATTACAATCAAGATAAAACATAAGTTGGAATAATAAAATGCATAGGAAATTAAGTCCTTCATATCTCATGAAAGTATTTTCATAACTTTGTCAAGCGTCGTTGTATAGGCAAGAAAACATAATTATTGATGAAACTTGTAAAAATAGCTTTGAGAAAAAAAGGAAAAAAAAACTCTTACAAATGTTGTGCCTATTGAGGATAATGAATCTGACACATGAAAATGATCCGAACCTATTATTGAATCTTTGGTGCCTGCTTTTGTCAAAGCACAATTGATACATGATCTACAAGATGAGATCATTGAAATTGATCCATCATAAGGATTCAAACCATTAGGTATATTTGAAGACTAATTCTTAGAGGACATGAGCTTCCCAACTTTATTCTATGGTTTTAGTCATCCTCAAGATATGATAGATAAAATTTCATACCAAAAATTAGCACAATAGGAGTTTTTGCACAAAGAAAATGGCATTACAACTCACATAACTGACATCTTCTTTAAAGCTATTAAAATAATTTTACATCATACATCATCTAGTGCTTGGATATGTATATGCAAAGACAAATTAAAATACACAAATATCTATGCCAAAGATGTTTGAAATAAAGCTAGCATAGAAAAAAATCCTAAAATCACCAATAACTTTAGAGCTTTCAAAATCATTCGAACATCACCCAACTATTTTGAAAATTTAAGAAAAAATATTTTTGTAATGATTAGGTAATTAGGCCCACCAATTTTTTTTGATACTATAACAACTGTTGAACATTTTAGGAGTCTTTGTGCCATGCATTACAAAAATTGACTCCCACAACAAATAATAAATAGAAAGAGACAATTGAAGAAGACAACATTGACACAATGATAAAAAAAACCTGTTCTTTATAGTCACTATTTTAACCATAGATCTAATGCATTTAAAAAAATATTGTCACTAAATGAACAATTATTTGGAAAGGTTTTGGATTTTTTTTTTGTGACTAAATTTCAAAATAGAGGAAATGAGCATTTGCATTTCATGTTATAGTTACATATGCACCTATATATAGAGACTTTTCCAATACTGAAATCAATTATTTTGTAGATAAATACATAACTTGTGATTCGGTGTTGCTTGATAGCAATTTAGCTAGAATGCAAACACATCATCGTACAAGCACATGCAAAAAGTATAGAAATTCTCATTACAGATTCAATTTTTTGTTTCCTCCAATGCAAAAAACCACAATATTAGAGCCATTGAAAAGAACCAATGAGCTTTACAAAGATAATGTGATAAGAAATTTTTATTAACTTGAAAAAAAAAAGTATAACAAAGACACAACATTTTAGATGTTTTAGCAGGAAGTAAACTTGTCTAAAATAGAATACATACTTTCATTATGATCTTGTATTTTGTGGCTCTTCATAATGTTAAAAAGGCATCGATCGGATACTTAGATAAATGCCTTTGCAAAAGAGCTCCCAACATTGTTGTATGCTAACATAGATGTAAAATTCATTCTTGATGCATATGTTACTGGAACATATTGCTACTCTTATATGACAAAGTTTGATTATACACTGACAAATGTGTTTTGGAAAGTGCATGTTAAAACTTCTCATAGTAATGACAACAAACTATAAGCCAAAAGAAAATTGGGAAATACGGTTCTATAACACCAACATATTTCTAGTCTTTAGGCCATTCACATTGTACTATCATTTCCTTTACATCATATTTTAAGGAAAATAATTTTCATAAACACGTCATCGGATACAAAAAGAACTTACATTTTGAAAGGTCCAAAACTATTAGCACAAGAGCCAGACAATTCAAAGGACATAATATGTAATTCTCCTATAGAAAAATATGTTGAAAGGCCAATACAATTAGAACATATATGCTTGGTTGAATTTATGTCATATTACCTAGGTAAATATGCTAATAATAAAAAACAAAAAAAAACACACATCATTTGACATGTTAGATATAATATCCACATAGATCTTGAAAGCTATTATACATAAAAAAAGATGTTTTTTATACCTTATCATGACAAAGAAGAGACACTAAAAAAAATTCAACATGTGGACTAATGCATAGCTTGCTCATAATACACAAATAACAAGAATTGAAACCATGTTTATTGCAAAGTCCATAACAAAGTGGGTCAATATTGGCACTACTACATAGAATCTATACATTACTTATGACTCATTGTTTACTATTGCTAATGATAGAAAAATAACCAAATCAAGAACAACATCAATACATATGACATAGGTTATGATTTACATTGCATAAGAAATCACAAATTAGTCAACAATCAACATTCAAAAATGTTTCAAACAACCAAGCATCCTTTTTTAAGTAGAGAAAAAAACTTAAACTTTCAAAAACAACTAAATAAATAATAATTTATTGTCAAAGACATTGCGATCAGAAAAGTGATAGAGCTAGACAACCCAATTTATTTATTCTCAACAAGAGGTACATGTATAGGAAAAACATTCACTATAAAATTCATATATGAAACTTTGGCATGGATCTACAACAAGGAACTTTAAAGTGATCCTTTGAAAACAAAAGGTATGATTATTACATACAATGGCAAATTAACATACAATTCAAATGGTATAACTACACATTCTATTTTCAACTTCCATATACATCTACATGGATGATGCCATTGGATTTAAATATTTGGATACATTGAGATAACGATATCAATAATTGTGTATGTTGCTTATTGATGAAATATCTTTACTAGGAAGTCAAATGATCTACAAAATTGAAAAAAGACTTTGACAGATAATGCATACACCCACAAAACCATTTATAAACATTAACATTATATTCGTCGATGATTTTTATCAAATAGAGCCTATTCAAGATACATGGGTTTTTCAATAGCCATTGTTGCATGGAGAAACAACTCCATACACTTTTTGGCTTGACAATGTAAAGTGATTTTAACTCCAACAAGTCATTCAAAAAATTTACATTCAATTTTTTTCCATTCTAAACCACATTGGAACTTATCAACAGATAATATCAAATATTGAATACTTGAATAATGAATGCTATATATCTCCTCTTTATGACCTAATATTTCTATACTTGTTTCACAAGAATGATGATGTTAAAAAACACAATGCCAAAATGTTTGTGCTTCTCAAGGAATAGACTTATACATTTATTGTTGTTGACAAAAACATGATTTTTTTGTGAAATCATTACAAATAATCAAAAGAATTACTTGCCTAACATAATTATTTTAAAACTGAACATATTGGTGGAATTGATTGGTGAAAACTATGATATACAAGATGGATTGCTAAATGGTGTTGATGGAATTATCAAACATTATACACATGGACAACTATACATAATTTGAATACAATTCAATGACATTAAAATTGGAGCACTGTAACTTTAAAAAATGTAGAGCTTATACAATGACCAGATTTTTGAAAATTGGACTCTCATAACAAGAATTTCAGGGATAAGTGGTAGACTAAATTCTTCAAATTAATATACAAGGCTAAGGAGGTCACTAAAAACATTCACAAAATGGACCTCCCAAAGGTCTAGCTAGAGGTATGTAGACAGGTGATGTTATACACCACCCTGGACTCAAAGTTCAGTCTAGTAAAGTCCCACCACTTTATGTTGTTAAATCATTTTAAAAGAATTTTTACTGTTTGTCTCCCCTTCTACTTACTCTACTCAATGGAGGACTCTATGAGAGCCTTTTAGGGAAATAACAAAGTGTTGATTGTGTATCAAGCCCTAATATTCTTGTTGTATCAGTTTTCACCCTTGGTGAAGAGCACTGAGTTGTCTCCAATTTCCTGGGAAGTATAACCCCTTGAAAATAAAAGAGCTAAAAGTGTGAGTGTGGAGGATTCTAAGGAAAGGATTAATAAATATAGGGTGGGTCGACCTAGGAAAAAACTTATCTTGGAACCTAAAAATTTAGAGGTATTGAAAGAGGGATTGACTCCCCCTAAGAAAAGGACCCTCTGGTTATCCTCTTAGACTTAGGCTCCCATAAGGTTCCCAGTCAAAGTATCAAGGGTTTGCATGAGCAGCCTTTCCTTGATAATATTCAAAAAGAAGTTGGTTCCCCTTACACTAGACTCTGGGCCATTGAATCATGATTAAAAATCAAAATAAAGGAGATGAGAAAAATTTGAT
The DNA here is from genome assembly GCA_037957365.1 of Torreya grandis. NCBI lineage: Eukaryota > Viridiplantae > Streptophyta > Pinopsida > Cupressales > Taxaceae > Torreya > Torreya grandis. The sequence continues at coordinate 156,799 of JARHVA010006771.1, forward strand.
AGGAGATAAAGGAAAAGAAACTCAAACTTTAGTTCCATATGATGATGTGTTAGATAACTCAGTATGCTGCTTCAAAACCCTATCTAGAATTGTCTTTCCTCTAGCCATGGAAGGAATGAAACCTGATCCCAAGGAAAGTCTCATGTTTAGGACCTAGGGAAAATCTACTAAAGAATCCCAATAAGTCTCAATAGGTCCACAAGACCTAGTTTTAGTTGTTTTACATTTTGTTTCAACTTGATGGTTGTACTTTATATATTCTATTCACTGAAGTGTTTTGGCCTTTTTGGTTGGGCTAACTACCCATAGATCTTTCATTGAGACTCAAGCCTCTGATTATGCCTGAGTTAGTTCCCATACCAACCAAACATGGGGTTTATCCTAATCTGAACAAGAATTTTAAGGAAAATTTACATTAAGAAACTAATAGCCACCATACATGAACAGTTTCCAATACAAATGGCATGTGATCGAGCAATACATAGATTACAAGGAATTACAATGCATGCATTGGTATTTGATCCTATTGGCATCAAGTGCCATGGGCTTGGCTATACTGCACTTTCATGAGAAAAAAACATTAAATCATTGTATCTTGTGATTAAGTTAAAACTTGAGAACATTATCATATCTGATAAAGCAAGTGCTAAGATGCAAAGACTGCAAACTTTTGCATAGTGGGTATGACTTTTTGAAAATGTCCCTAAAACATATAATAATATCACTATCTTCTCATTGAATACATGGAGTTTGAAATTGCATCTAGAAATCATAACACATGATTATGAATTTATGAATGCAAACATTCTATGTTTTTAAGAAACGAGAACTATGTAAATAGAAAATACTTTTGTTATTACATAAAACATTGATTGTCACTTGTCAATGAATGTGCATAGGATAATGGCATCCTTTAGAAAAAATATTGTATTGAAAAATAACAAGGTGTTTACTACACCAAACATGGAGATTATGACACATGATATATCATATTTAGATACACCGATATAAATAATTAATATATACTTAGTCCTAAATGCCCTAATAAATGATGCATTGGTATCTATAGAAACAATAGCTATTGATTTTCCACCTGATAGCAACATCATATTTATTGGTGATTTCAATATTGACATGCTTCAACAAACAACATCCTAATAACAACTTTTAAACACAATACATAGACATGGTTACTCTTTGATATCAAACATGCCAACAACACATGCAAGTACTTTAATAGATCACTTTTAGACAAATATAGATATCCAAAATATTTAATTTAGCATTTTTGGTGCCTCTTGGATAAATCATCATACATGTTGTCTTCAACTTATTAACTAACACTACAATAATAGTCACTTTGTGGAGATGCAAAACTTGTTCTTTAGCTTGTGTAATGTCATTGACATATGACAAATATGCTTGGGAAATGGAATTTGTGACCGTCAATAATCAATAAAAAAATTAAAAAAAAATGTCCAAACAAAATATTAATATATGCCACTTGAATTATGCATAACTCTATTGTCTCTGAATTTCTATTCAATCAAAATTTGTTTATGCAATTGAAAAAAAATTGTAGGAAACTGGATATGGAGCCAAGCATGTGCATTGATCAAGAAACAAAAATGACACAACAAAAGATGCCAGAATGGTAATATTTTATTTCTAGTCATCACAAGTTATTATTTTCCCATGCTCTCAAATATTCTATGTCATTATTTGTTGGTTAATAATGCCACAAATATAAGATCTTAAGGCTCTTGTCATAATCCATAAATAAAATGAAATATGGCAATAAAGAAACATAGATAACAATAAACAAAAATAGACCACTTATATATACATTCTTTTTTTTGCCTTTTTTTTCCTTGCAATCAAAATATGTTTATGGGTTGTAAAAAAAATGCTTCCAAGAAAATGGATATGGATCTAGCCAAATACAATGAGTAAGAGATAGAAATAGCATAAAAGAAAGCACCAAAATGGTAATATTTTATTTCTAGTTGTGACAAGTTAGTGTTTATAGTCACTGACAATTTCTTTTTCTTACATTTGTTTCTCTTTAAAAATCTCAAAATACAAGATCTTGATAATGTTCCTACAGTGCAAACATAACACTAGATCTGGGATCAGAAGAAAATATCAACCAACAAATAGAAGCAGAGCAACAAAGACCACAAAACAATAATTTTTTTATTTACCCAGCTTGCTATAGGGCACTATCATCCATGATAAATAGTCTTTTATTTTTTTGCATGCAACTTGCAATTTCCTTTGACTTTTAAAACTCAAAGAAAGAAAGAAAATATCATTATATGATAATATAAAGTATTTGTATTCATAACTTCGATTCCAAAACTATTGTTACAGTGAAAATGTAGAGCAAAACATGCCATTTTTAATGTGGTAATTTTTTTTAAGGTAATTTATTAGTTGTTTATGGTCTTGGTTTCATAAAAAACCCAAATTTACCATCGAACATAGAAATAGTACATGCAGACCTCATTGACGAATTTGGTCAATTGACAATAATTGTCAATATCAATAATAAATTAATTGATAAATTCTTATTGCACCTTTCACCTGGTAATAGCTTTTGCATCACAGAGTTCACCATAAAAATAGAAGTCAATATGAAATAATCGATATTGAATGTTTTATTGTATGAAAAACAAACAAAACTACGGAAAACATTGTAATAGTATGCAATGAATGAAAACTCACTCCAAATATCATAATACATGATCTTGTACAATCAAATTGTGTATATGTAGTAGGTTCATTGGTTGTTATCATAGTTGGATATCAAAAATGATACAATTAATATGAGCTTCATCTCAAAGATGGTGAAACTGAAGAAGACATGGCAACTGTAAGTGCTAATGTTGGAAGATTATACTTCTTGTTCTTCATCTTTTGAAATGTTATTTTCTTTGACTAAACCTATGCACGTTCTTTTCCAAAATATTTACATTAAATAATTTCTTTACATCTTGTAATAAATGACAACTAAAACATATATATCCTAACCTCCAAGAAATATTGTCAATAGCAAACACACCAATAATGTTGTTCAAGAACATTGTCAGGAATGGCATGAAAGGCACTCCCTTGCTTCATCCAGGCTAGTCCACATTTCTAGACATATTAATTGACAAATATACAAAATATCATTTGGAAAGTTTAGCAAAAACCAATATTGAGGCCAATATCTATCCCTAACTCATTGCTTTAATGGCAAAAAAAAAGATTTGAAACAAATAATAGAATTTGAATACTTTCACGATATGAAAATTTATGATTTTGATTTTCAAGTTAAAGGCATATTAAAGGGAAAAAAATGTTTATGCATCACCTTTCCATCTATTCTACAATAATTGTAGGATTGTGATCATGGATAACATGCCTTTAATAAAAAATCTTGCATATTTCACAAATTGTCAACAAAATCAAATGTATTCATACCAGTATTCACTACAATGCATCATACAAATAGATAATGAAAAAATAGATTACATATTGGATCAAATACTCATGAACAAAACTCTCCAAGAACTAATTAAAATCTCTTTCTATCAATATAAGCAAGACATATCAACTACATGGTAGCTTCACTCTTGCTATAAGTAATGTCATCATATCAATCAATAAGTATTACCTACTTATTAAGTTTTGGAAATATTTGTTTAGATTGATTTTGTGAAAAAAATGATAGCATAAACAAAAAACAAAGCAACAATTTTAGTGCTCGAATTGATTGCAATATCAAAATTTATTATAGTCAACCAGTAGTTTGGCTGCTATGTGTTTGTATTATTTTCTTTCTTCTTTTTCTTTTTTCTTTTTTTTTTTAATGTTTTCTTTTCACAAACTACTGGTGCTAATATAAATTGATGCTCTCCTTGATTTTTTGTTTCTCTGCAGACTACCAACTAACTAAGTATATAGAACATCATGCATCTAACATTTCAAACTATAACATACATAATTAAGGGTGCAATATCAGAAAAGATGTTTCTAATTTTTAAAGTGACAAGGACAACACCTTTATACACATTTTTTTATATTTGACTTGATTTTTGGTCTATAATTTTTATCATAACTTATCATGGTTTACAAACCTGACGATAGTAGTTACTAGTGACAATTGGATGATGTCTGAAATAGAACTTATATTAAATATAGTTATTTCTATTAGCTTTCAAAATGTATTCATGTGTTTTCTTTGCAAGTAAATGTCATATATGACTACATTGATCTTTTGTTATAGTTTATACATATTTTTTTGTTGCTTGATATTTTTTTATGTTGGTTTATGCTATGCAACTTGATCAAAACTATTGTTCTCTACCTTCTACTTCTGTTTATTAAATTTTACAATCACCTCATGATCAGGTAACTTATTTATTTCTTCTTTCATTATCTCAATGCAATATGCTTATGCTATATTATAATTTATATTGCATCATTTTCAAATTACAATGCTCTTTTAAAACATTTCATTAGACCATATTCAAATTGCTTAAGCACTTTTTTTAAAAAAGTTTTTGTCTTCAAATTTGTTCTGATATAAAGTTTGAATACTATGAAAAACATTGGATCCATAATCATACAACTATTTATGCTTTGGTTACATTTTAGTTCTGCATTTTTAGTGATCTTAATATTTTGTATTTGACCTTAAACAGATACTACATTGAGAAAGCTTGGTTTCTACAATTGACTAGAACTTTATCATGTATTTATTACATAATTTTTCTTGTGCTTGATTTAAATTTTAATAAAATTCAATTAATGTGCATCTGCCAATTGAATTTTGTGCTTGCATTTGAAATTTATTTGGGAACAACCAATGACATTTGACTCTAAGAAAAAATAAGGACATACATGAGGGGGATAGATATTATTATCTAAGACATAACACTTATAAAATTGAAACAACACAATATAAAGACTAAGATTAACTAGACCAAATAAATGACTCTAGAGTTTTATGAACAATAGCATGTGGGCATGAAAAATTTCAGTGTAGATTAATCTCCTTGTCAACAAGTATACTAACAAATAACTCGTTGCACCTTGAAAGGTTTAATTTATCCATTTTCTATATCAATGTACAAAATTATTTAATATGAACAACAAATATTTAAGTAACGTTATCATGTATGATACAAAATTAAAAACTTAGTAACTTTATTTTCTTTCGAACTACAAAATAAGAGAACAAATATTAAGAAAAGAAGAATAATTTTGGATAAAAATGAACACGAAACATTTTTAACATTCTTAAAAACCATATATATTGTAACTCGTAAGGATGTACTTGTAAATGGATTCAAATAATGTAGAGATATCCAAGACAATTCAAAACATCTATGGAATAACATGTAGTTATTAAACAAAAATAATTGTTTTCATATGAATCTGAATGCACCATATCCTTTCTTGTCACCATAATGCATATGCATACGGGTGATTTCATAAGATTCTTTACAACTTAACTCTAACTAAATTGATTAATCTTTTTAATTCATGTATCTTGCATCAATTTTCTTACCTTTTGAAGGTCAATCTACCTTCCTCTTTCTACATAAATGTTTGACAAAGAACATAAGGTGAAACATTTTTAGGATCCAAATCCAAAATGAGTTTTATAAAAAATCTTCATAGACATATAATTTTGTGACATATGCAATCACCAAGAAAACACATTTGCACAACCACATTAGCTATCATTGGCACTTTGATGAGAAAGTTAAGAGTTTCAACAACATAACCAATAAGCCAAGAAGGTCAATTATACATACATATTGATCAATTGTAGGCATAAAGCAATAAGATTCATGTTGATGTTAGTTTTATACACACCCTTATATTTTATTATGAGATTGCCTCTAAAATTGTAGGGTCACTGAATAGATACGTTCCAAGGCACGAGTTATAGGCTATTCAACTTTATAATAATCTATTGGTGAAATAGTGGTTGAGGGACACAAATTGTTTACCATATGTGAGTTTGATAGGATTCAACCTAAATATACTTGGAGTGTGTGTAAGGATGATTATTTATAACTAAGTTTCACATGATTTTAAAAGAAACCATAAAAAAAGGGAAAATTAAATCAAAAAAGTAAGATCTATCAAAAATCCAAGCATAAAGTATTTTAAGACAGATATTTGAGCTCAAGTAGGACAGGGTATATAGACCAATACTTATTGAAAGTTTTTATGGCACACAAAAAAATTAAATATAATTAAAGATTCAAAGGAAATAAAGCACATTATAGTCATACATGCATACATCAAAGGTTGTTTGATAGCTAGATTGCTATTGCACATCTACAACAGTATTATGATAAGCATGTATCAAATTCTCAAAACAAGTATTTATAAAAATTAAAGACTATTTTCAAAAATAAATACCTCATACACAACTTCAAGTACTAATATACTAGAATGATATAACATCTAAACAATCCACATAATTGGAGAAAAATAGAGATTTGCACATCAACACCAAGTCAAGCAAAACTTGTTTGAATTTCCTATTAATGTTAATAGCCAAAATTATCCTCCCCTTATGACTAGAATATTACATGTATATATAATCTTGGGATGGGGAAGGACTCATCTCTTTGAACTTAACCTAATTTTACAAGTATAAAGAACGTTAAGTTCATAATTCATGCAAAAATTCATATTACAATGATAATAATCAAAAATAGACTTTCCAACTAAAGATAAATTATGCATATACAATAATAGATGGGAACCTAAGTCCCACTTTGATAAGAATCATGAAAATACATAGTTGTTCCAAAATTAGAATACCAACACCATGTTATTGAATTAGCTGATGAGGATACTGTAGTGCAATTATGGTGTAGACTGAGAGTCCTATGAGGCTGGTAGCACTAACTACCAATTACATGTGTTATGGCTCTGAAATATGCCTCCTTCACCTTTGATTATTCACTTGGTTTATATGAATTATCAAACTCTTTATCAATGGATTCCAAATTCAAAAGTGAGTTCTTCAAAATCTTGATAGCTTCTGTCATTAATCTATCTTGATCTATCCCTGAGATTTTAAACTCGACTGCTAAGGCTTCAAATCTTGTGACCCTATTTTTAGTCAAATTGACCAACTATGTTTATGCATCATTGGTCTTATATACTACACCTTATACTTCTTATTTGAACTCTTTTACAACTAAGTGGAGTATGTTGTCAAAATTGGGTTGATTCACCAGCTCCCTTGTGTGGGTGATTACCTTAATTACTCTCATATCAGACAAAATTCACAATGATTTTATTTCATGACTTACAAAAATAGCCAAAAACTTCATTGATTTATGTCACTTTAGGGAGCATCCCTATTGACAATCACATATTTGAGGCACTAGGAAGCATCCCTGATATTCTTCATGTTTAGCTGATCAAAGGCACTTATTTTGGAACATTGGACCAAGAATTTCATCCTTTTTTCCTTTCCCTTCATTTTGTTCCATAGTGTGAATATCTTTATTCTATGGTTCTGACTAGCTGCATTGGATATTATAATGTTAAGAAATATATCATATAAATTTGTAGCTACACTTTGTACCTCAACTATGACTTTTTAAAGAGCCTGTATGGTGTTCATTTATTTCCATCTCTTCAATTCCTTCTTAGTTATTTGATGTATTTCTTTCAATGCCGATCCAATAGAATCAACAAGAGTATTAAAGTCCTTAATGTACTCTGTTAGTTCATTGGGATTCTTATTGGGTCTTTTGGTCAATTAAAACACATTATCCCTCTATTCAATCTCTATCTTTGCCTTTGTCCTTGTATTTATCATTTTTATATTCTTCACTCATTATATGGTCCCACTATCTTTATAAAACCTTGTAGAAACTATTGGGAGCTCAGCCATAACTAGATTTTGTCTTTGATCCTATAGATTTTGCATCTCTTTTACCCATTGAAGAATTATAAATTCCCTTGTACTTTCTTCTTAGGTAATTTATGAAGATATAGAAAGCTAATAGGTCATACGAAGGGAAGTGTTTATTAGGGGAGACATTGTTGACATTGAAGCACTTATATATATGGGCACTTGTGGAAGTTTCTAGCCCACTACTTGCCATAGATAGGCTTCCTTTATTAGTGTAACCTCAACCAAGAATTTGGTTAACCTAGGTATTATTTCCATAGTCATATTTGCTTTTAACAAAGCCTATGACTCCAACATGGGAAGCTTAAATTGGGTTAACTTTCTTCTAGGGGTTGGGGGTTTATTGAAAAGAGACATAGTAACCAAATTCTCAAAATGGGCCATTTTAGGAGCCCTTATTAAAAGAATGTCAGAATTTGTACTAGTAACTTGAGAAGTGGAAGATGTAATAGAGGGAATTATTGGGGGGAACTTATAATTGGACTTTGTGCACTACATACCGAAGAAACAATAGAATAAACTACCGTAGAGATCCTTTGTCTTTAATCTAAGGTAAGCATGGTTAAAGTTTCTCCTTCTTCTGATGTGCCCAGACTCAAAGCCTTTGCTTTCTCAAGATCTAACTCTTTATCATTTGGTTAGACTTCTCTCATATCTAGGTCTTTTTCTTCTGATGTGTAGTCAACGAGAGATATAAATTGCGCTAGTTCCTCCTCTTCTTATAGATCCATTGCATCCTTTATCTCATGTTCTTTCTCGGTAGCTTATTCGATAATAAGGAGACCAATAAATGGCATCTCTTCTAATTTTTTGACATGGGAAGAGGTAGGGGAATCTTTAGGCTCCTTGTGACAGGTCAAGATATGTGGAGTGAAGGGTGGGATATGGTGCAAGAGTTGTAGTAAAAACTATAGTAGGAGGTGAAGAGGTATGTGATGAAGTGGAGGGTGTAGAAAGTGTGGGGGTTCCTTGAGGAGACCTAGGGGGTTTAGGAGAGTCTAGGGGAGTTGTAATTGAAGAAAAATAAGACTATAAGACCTCAATTAAAATTACTTATGTAACCATATTAAATGGAAGCAATGGAGTCATTAAAAAACTACTCTTCCTTTGGTTGGTTGGAGTAGCTATTGGATTTTCCACAGTGGTAATTGTCCCTAAGGCTTTTTCACCTAAAATTGTGGAATGAATTTGAGGACTAGAAAGTCCTCTCAAAATTTCTTTCCTCAGCTAGGGATTCGACTCCCCCTAATTTCCAGGCCGATATTCCTCTTCTTCTATAACTTGAGCTTCTAGAGATAGGGGTTGGTTTTCTAGTTGAAAGCCTCTAAGTGGAGATGGAGACCATTGTTGGATCCATGAATTTTTGGCTTCTTCCTTTGTGGTTTTAGGATTGTATTTCAGATTTTGAGCCAATATCATTAATATATTCTTATCCCTCATCCTGATCCATACCTAAGAGTCATCTGAGGCATTCAAGAAAACTTTATTATGGTCATAGGTTTAATGACCATAAGAAATATGAACCTTCTTCTTCTCAAGGTTGGTCTTAAAATAACCCCTTATCCTTTTGGTAGGGTCCCATTCCTTCAATGGTGCCACCTACAAATTTCAGGTTATCCTAGGCTTACCAATTACTATAAAATATGACCTAGTCACATGTTGGTGCTACCTAATGTTGTAAGGTGTTTTGAAATAATAGGCCACGTGTTTCTATCTGAGTTCTTCATTAGTACTATTTAAAACTTGATAAGCTATCTATTGTTATGAAATGTGGTCAGAGACATGGTGACGTAGCAATAAAGTGGTAGTCCTTATTTCATCTACTTGGATGATAGTCACATCAGGGTAGATATAGTAATCACCTATATTAATGAGTGTCCTTATGATTTTCTCAAACAATTTGGTCATTTTTGTGCCCTACATATTCTAGTATATGTGATGGTATACCTAATCATTTATTCTCTTGATGTAGTTTTTGTATCTATGAGTAAACATTAATGAGAAGTCTTCTCCAACCCTGTTACTAAGATACTTAGTAGAAGGATACCATTTTTGATCATAGGGTTTATACATAGTTTCCTTTTCTACATCCAGTAAATAAGACATCATATAAAATTTCCCATCTTTAGGTCTCCTATCAGGGTAGATAATTTGAGATTTCATTTTCATGCTTATAATCTCCCCCATGGATAACAATTTGTGAGTGGTTAATAAAATGTCCATTAGGGGTACCCATTCAGCTTGGATGTATAGAATGCTTGGGAATCCATATAACATGTTCAATAATTTTAATTTTAATAGAAATTTGAGGTTTAAACTTAATAATATAGTTGGTGGGAATTGCTCCTTTTGGATTCAATATTTTCCCCTTTGTCATCCACTATTTCAATTTTTTGTCCACTATATTGTGCTCAAGCCACACATTGACTGAGACCTGATTATATGTCATTTTAGGGAGGGGGAGCCTAAGATACCATTCAAACACCCTCTTTGAGATATAAGCATAGCCAATTTGAACTTTCCTCACATGAACAATATCTTATTAGCCATAGTGGTCCCATTGATGAACAAAACTCTTAAGAGGTCAATGCATGGCATTACCTCTGGCTTGGCCGTAGCTTGGTGGTAGGCCTAATCTTTGATGGGGAGCAAGTCATATATGTATTTTTTTTATTTAGGGGAGAGTTTATCCCCCTCATAATAGGCCTAAACTAAATTGACCTCTTCTCAAAATGTCGAGTAGTATAAGAATTTAAAATTCAAAGCACTCCTTTCAAACTCTATAACCTTATATTTTGTTGATCCTACAAATTAAAATAGAGATGGGACTAATATCTTACCTTGTTTTGATGTTGAGGCCATTGATAAAGAGTAGTTTTTGTAATTTATTCAAATTTAGAGACTATTTTGTTCAGTACTTTGTAAATGACAAAATCTAGGGCTCATTGTACACTTAGGAAACCTAAAAACACAAATGTTTAATGATCAAAGCAATAGCAATGTGAATTCCATGTTCATATATTTTGTATATACCATTCACAATATCATTTATGCATTTAATTCATGTGCTTTGAATGCTTATAATGAATTCTCTTTTTTTTAATGCTCATTTTGATTTGAATACGTCAGTCAACTTTGGTGGATGCCCCTTATTTGCCAAATGGTGGTCTCTCATTAATTATCACATCCAATAATCAATTTGAGATATTTTTCAACCATTTTTTAATTTTATTCTTTTTCATGTGGTTGCATATTTATTCTTATGCTTTGCCTTTTCTTTCCCCAAATAATGCCACATGACATGCTATCGTTAACTCAGTCCTTTGGATTTTTTTCACTATGTTTAAGAGGTCCTGTAGTGATGAGTCAATGTGATTTAACCACATGGTGTGATCTCAAGAAGATCAAAGACACAATAACTTAAAAAATTAGATAGGCAACCAACAAATTGTTTAACTTACCGATAATTCAGATTAATATACATATACCATATGTTATCCAATCAAGGCCCCAGAAGTCTGGAGTTTAGGACATTACCTTGTAGACAAAAGAACCATTTATCCTTCCTATGGTGGTGAGTTTATGGGATCAATACATGTGGAGTAATCCCAAAATATCAAAGACTTGGGAGCTCAGAAGCTTGGAGACTCAGGAAACACATACTTGTTAAGTTTATTGAGTTCTTGAGTGAAGTCCCTTAGTTTCATTTTTGTGTGTGTATGACAAGTGGCATGTTTGTGGAGATTCAGAGATTCAAAAGACTTTATTTTTTAAATGTCTGAAATTCCAAATGACGCGAGAGTGACACATGTCACAAATGAGTGAGATCTTTGTTATAGACCTGATTTAGAGGGAAATGATGGTTTTTGCCTATTAATCTTATAATCAACATGCACATACTAGCACAATAAAAATTAGACTAATTAGTCTACAAATCATATTTTAGTAAAAAATTGATAGATATTTTAAGGTTCCACATGACTTAAGATGCTAGTTTAAGCTTACATTGTTACAATTTTTACTTAGGTAATGTTGGATTTTATAGAAATAACCCTTATGATAAATGCATGATACCTTAATCATATATCTTTAGGCTCATAGTTTCTTAGGTATGGTTTTTTTACAATGGTTTCTTGTTTTTAAAATTACAAAATGGGGTGCATGTGTTAGGGCTCAATAAGTCAATCATGTTATTCAACTACATCAAAACAAACTTGTAAAATGTGTTGCATAAAGTGATTGCTATATATGTTCATTCAATATTATCAACCAAAGTAAATACAAATCACTAATAATCTATTTGGAAAAAAAAGAGCACTTGCAAGCATCAAATAATCAAAGAATAACATCTAAAAACATAAAAATAGAGCTATTGTAAACTAATGTTCATGGATATTACATGGCAAAATAAAAAGAAAATAACCCTGCTCTAAACTGATGTTCATGGATTTTATATTTTTAAAATAGAAGCATACATGTAAAAAAAACAAAAAAAACAATGGATAACTGTGCACTAAAATAGAACTAAAACTAATTATACAACATAACATAGATTTCCATTGCTTGAGTTTATCCAATCGTAAAAACAAATTCTAAAATTTTCATCTAGAAATGAAGCTTTGAGCTCTTATAATAGAAGATATACATGCCATTTCACGAATAACATGAAGTGAAACAAGTTCCAAAAAAAAAATTAGTCTTTTTGCAAAGAGATAAACTATTTCTGAAGATAATTGACAATAGATTAAATAAGTCCACTATAAGTATTGACAAGCTATTTGAAACAACACCCTGAGATAGAACTAGAAGAGATTTCACAAAATTTCATTGTCACCAACTACTCACATATTTAAGACTGATTTATTTATGCTTAATCTTTGCATAAGACCTTTTAACAGCTGCATAGTCATTAGATTGAAAAAAAAAATGTATCAAATATGATTACTAAGAGAAAGACTTAAAAACCAAGATCCATCTATTATTATTACTCATTCTTACACAATTAAAATAACTTTGTTCCAACTTCTAAGAGGCTACCCAGTGTTGAGATTATGTCATTAGGCACAATCTTGGGGACTCATAATACTCTGTAGTTTGGCTGGCCTACACCAGGTCTCTAGCCTTCATCATTCCAAGATCATACCATGAGGTAGGATCTCAAAATGACTGAAGCTAGAGCCTACCATAGACCATATAAAATAATCAATACAATGAATCCTCAATATCATGTCACATGACACAATCTCCAGTGATTAGAGGATTAACAAGCCAAATCAGACACATCAACCCACTAAGACCCCAAGTCCTCAAGAACATGCCATGTGGCATGATGATAAATGTTTGGGGTCATGGTGGTTCACCTCCCCTATGTACACATCTCAAACCTTTGATCATCCAATATTGTGCCATGTGGCACAATCCTAAGCATCAAAATCTTCCATGCTACATACTCAACATAGTTTATGGCATATAATTGAGTCCCTAAAATCATGCCACATGCCATGATCTCAGGTTCTTAGAGGATCAAAACACCAAATCATAGTCATTAAACTATTAGAATGATGAGATCATTCTACATGGTGTGATCCCATAAACTTAAGAAACTCCATAGTTTAGTTGGCTTGTGCTGGGCCCTCTAGCCTTTGACATTCTAAAATCTTGTCACGAGGCAAGATCTCAAAATGGCTTAGGCTAAAGACCCATCATAGGCCATACAAAATTCCTAATGATTCAAATCCTCATGAAAGTGACACATAATAAAATATTAGGTGCTTAAAGGATTGAGAGGACAAATCAAAGATGTCAAATTGTTGAGACCCTAAGGCCCTGAGAACATGCCATGTAGCACAAACTTGAATGCTTAGGGTAATGGTGATTTGCCTCCTCTACATATACTTCTCATCCCACCAACCATCCTAGATTGTGCCATGTGGCCTAATCTTGAAGATTGAAATCCTCCAAGGTACATACTCAATGCAAATTATGGTGTATGACCTTTGGCAATGTTTACATGTAATATAATAACTACTAAAAAATTTGTTGCTAAAAAACTAATGACTACATAGACTTCTCTCTAAATCTGTAACTAATTTTTCATAAAATATTTATTTTTTAAAATATATAAACTCTTATTTTAGCTTAATATCTCCACATCAAACAAATATACAAAACACTTCTAACAGGTAAAATGACATAGTAGTTACCTTCATCACAAATAGTTATGGCATAAATAAAGAATCTATAAATAAATACCCTGACATTAATGTTTCAGGATCTCAATAGAGGTAAACTCCACTCTAGGGCACAAGTTGTAGGTATGGGTGATCCAAAACTTGAAAGCTTTAGTTGAAAGATAATTCAGAAATAAGAACAATGCAATTCAAATAATGTTATCTCTGAAAAGAGATGTTTTATTGATCAAAATTGTAGACCCAAACATATGCCTATCTATGAGAAGAGATGTCTGATTTCCATTTTGGGTTACATCTTCATTTATACATGTTTTGAAGGTGTTAGGAGGATGTGGAAGGTCACCAATATCGAGGGAGATTAAGTGGTTTGACTTCCATGATTTACAATAATATAGAATTCAAAGAATTACTATTTTTAGAAACTTACTATTTTTAGATTGCACTACTAAAATTAAAATTTGGGGCAATTCCATTGGGTTTTCAGGGGTCAAAATTCATCAAATAGATCTCCATGCCATCTCATTACATTCCCCTCATTATTATCTTTCCAATGGTTCAAACAACGAGTCAATTAGAGCTACGGTGCAAAAGTTATGGCTCCTAGAAGTTCCACCATTAATTGGGGTGGACCCATCACCCAAATTGTCATCTGAATTATTGCCCAGATCATTCCTCCCTCCTTGAGAAGAAATGGTCCCCATTACATCAAGATTTATCATCAAGTGTGGTAATTTTCCTTTGATTTGATTCTCGATGCATACTTGAAAGGGACTATGATTTATAGAACTGTGCAGGGCCCGATTGTTCACCATTTATGTCTGACCATTAGTCAATGGATGGAAGGCTATGAAATTATTCAACTCAATATCTATTTGCTTCTATTGTTGTGTTGTTTATGTAGTTAGGGATGTAACATCAACCCTTTTAGATTCTTATGGCTTGACCACCATGAGAACAAATTTCTTGGCACTAATTAGAGAGACAGATGTAGAAGGTGGTACCTCTGGCACCCTATATCACCATGTTACAAGAGTGAGAGTGATTGTGATCCTTCGAGTTATTCATTCATAGATGCCATGTCGATCATACATGAATGGATGACCAAAGAGTACATCATAAACATCTAGATTGACCACATCACATAAGACCTCATCTTGGAAAGGTTTTATTACATATGAGAGAAGACATTGGTAGGTGACACAGAGGTTTCTCCCTAGACTCAACCATATAATATTGTATGGCTTTGGGTGAGGCTTCATGGACAGATTTAGGCTTTTCACAACATTAGCAAAGATTAAATTCTTTTGACTTCCACTATCAAGAATGAAATGCAGAGGCTTACCTTTCACCCATAACTTAGAGTGAAACCACATTTCCTTATCATCTAGCATCTCATCGTGGGTCTGTGATAAAGCAACAATGGCTTCAGGATCAACATCTACAATTTCTTCTTCAACCTCTTCAATTACAGGGTCTATATGAGGTAGAGTAGTAAATGTTAAGGATTGTGACTTAGAAAGTAGTGATTTGATGGCTCAACATTCTTCTTTGGAGTGAGTTCTAGATTTGTGATAATCACACCACTTCTTAGTCTTTCCTTCCTTCTACTTCCAAATTTGGCCTCGTGTTTGACCTTCTTTGTCACTTTTCCATTTTGAAGACCGATTCTTTATATTCATTCTTCCATGCTTCTACTCAATCTTCACTGCAAATTTGTATGCCTCACTGATGGTTTCCAAATTGAAGAGTTCCATTTCTCCCCGTATGTACCAATATAGTCCACCATGATATTTGGGAACCTTATGTTTCTCACTTTCTTGGATGCCCAATCTCATTGATAGAGAATGAAAAATGTTAGTGTAATCTTGAACCGACTATTCTTTACCTTAGCAAAGTTGTTACCACTCTATATACAGATTGTCATATGCTCCAATGGGGTAGTATTCTTCCTTTATAGCTTCTATGAAATCATCCAATGTAGGTTCCATCTCAAGGCCAATATAATCTACACTGAATCTCTTTTTATACACTTCCCACCAATTTTTGACAGGCAATGATGCTTTTAGAAGAGCAAAAGTAATCTTCTCTTTATCAGTGAATTTATTTATAGAAAAATAAGATGATGATTGATCCAACCAATTTTCTACTACATCAGCATTGATTTTTCCTTCAAATGTAGAGATATCAAAATTCACCTGAACCTTGAAGGGTGTTGAGGCACTGAAAGGATGTGCGGGTGCAGATGAGGAGCCAAAATTTTCCATCGAGATTTGTTCGAGATTTTGAGAGAAATATTGTAGAATCTGTGCTTACTATTGTTGGAGGGCTTCATTCATCATTTCCTTGAAAGGATTGGATGTCTCAGCATTGTCTTCCATTTGAAGTCGTTTGGAGTGAATAGGTGGATAGTCTACTGGTTCAATTTTCCACCCAAGCTTCCTATAATCTGATCTCATTCTTGGGATCATACACTCTAAAGATAAACTACTCTGATACCACTGATCCAAAACTTGAAAGCTTTGGTTGAAAGATAATTCAGAAATAAGAACAATGCAATTCAAATAATGCTATCTCTGAAAAGAGATGTTTTATTGATCAAAATTGCAGACCCAAACATATGCCTATCTCTGAGAAGAGATGTCTAATTTTCATTTTAGGTTACATCTTCATTTATACATGTTTGGAAGGTGTGAGGAGGATTTGGAAGTTCACCAATATCGAGGGAGATTATGTGGTTTGACTTCCATGATTTACAACAATACAAAATTCAAGGAATTACTATTTTTAGAAACTTACTATTTTTAGACTGCACTACTAAAATTAAAATTTGGGGCACTTTCGTTGGGTTTTCAAGGGTCAAAATTCATCAAGAAAATCTCCATGCCATCTCATGATGTTCTCCTCATTATTAGCTTTCCAACGGTTCAAATGGTGAGTCAATTGGAGCTATGGTGCAAAAGTTATGGCTCCCAGAAGTTCTGCCATCAATTGGGGTAGACCCATCACCCGAATTGTCATCTAAATTATTGCCCAGATCATTGGGTTAAACAACTTTGTGGTGGAATATCAAGTAGATCATGCATGTTGTTAACTAGGTTTGCTTGTATTGAATTGAATATTAGTAAATAAATCAAACCTAAGTGAATGAGATGGATGGGTGGTACCTAATCTAGAGTGGGTAGGTCTCAATCAAATAAAATTCAAAAAGAAGGAAGGGTAAAGAAAAAAGAAGGTGATTTAGTCTCAAGAGGTCACTTATTATGCTACTTTCTTGGTGGACATTTTTTTTAAAACTAATTCTTGTTGTTTGTAGCCATTACACACTCACATGGAAACACAATTAAACAGTCTGGGGAAACAATATAGGAAATTTAATGGTTTCAACTAAAGTTTTCTCCCTTTAGAGTTGTTATTACACACCTTTAATTGTGAGATTAAACTTCAGATAAAACTTCATGTATTGATAAAACTTCCAACCTTTTGGAATTTGTAATTATATGAATAAATATTAGAGTATTTCCCTTGTGAGTCACCATTTTTTGTACCCAACATATCCCTATTCCATTTTTTTAGAATAGGGACCCACTATTTGTCAACATTGGTCTATATCCCTATCTTCAAAATATTCTAAAGAGAAAAGCTTTATGTATTGCACTAACTTCACTATTATGCAAACCTATGAACATGTTTTATTTTTTGGCTAACCTACTAATGTTCTTTAGAAGTTGTGTATATACAGGTCTTAGCTCATTTTTTTTGGTGAACTTGTTTAGAACTATATTTAGAAGGATATGATCTTTAGAAATTTTGTTCAAAGGCTTATCTTTAATAGTTTTGAACACTTCACATTTATATAGACCTTCACATGAATTTACTTTTTGGGGTTTTTGTCACAAAAATTATTTGAGACATCTATTCAAAATTCCTATTTATAGATTCTCTAAAACTTTATTCACCTTGTATTAAAGACTTTTCCATTTACTCTTCAGGACCTGCTCTTCAAAAATAAGATCTTTAGAAGTTTTACACTTTGGCTTATCTTGGTATTCGAAGGATTTATTTCACAAGACCCTTATATGAAATTACTTGAGATGAAATTGGACTTCAACAAAAGTGTTTGAAATATTCATTTGATGAATTTCTCCATCTCATTTGGGTCTTCGATGATTTTTTATGGCAAAATCATTTAGTGGCGACATTTGATAATTTGGGTCTTTGGCAAAAGTATTTGGTTCATCAAGTTCTTTGATGAAATTGTTTGGGGATTTTAATCTGACTCATTTTGGTCTTCAGCAAAAGTGTTCAAAAATTTTATTTAGGAGACTCATTCACCTCATAAATACTATTATATCCTAACTCCTGACTACCAAGAGCTCTATGTCATGATAAGTTAAAGTGAAATAAGCAACAAAATGACACTTGGAAAAAGGCAATGATGTGGCACTCCCACTAAGCATAAAAAACACCTACATGGCATACCTTCCAAATGAAGTGGAAAAGTTTTAATTAAATAAACAAATCAAAGTTATAGATATTGGACATTAATAGTACACAAACTAGAAATTAATGCCAAAGCTATATCAAAGCATTGTGGACAATAATGTGCCCATTGATCTCAAGCTAATTTGTGAACTTAATATCTCCCATGTGATCAATCCCTAGCTATTAGTGTTTCAAGCCTAATAGTATACTCAAGAGAGCTAAGTTGTTAACTTGCAAACTAGACCAATATCAACATAGTCAAATAATAATGTCATGTTCATCTAAATCATTCTAAGTAACTATGCCCCCTTCAAAGTTTTCTATCAAAGATATTATTGAATAGAAGATACTTTATTTGAGCCTATAGTATTCAACAATGACTATAACAACTACTTAGAACTGTAAGAGGTAATACACTAGGTTGATGCGCATACCCATGAAGAAAATTGATGAGGGTCATCAATCCTCTTCATTTAATAATGTCAATCTAGGGCTAGTGTTCGAAGGCTATATGTAATAGGAGAAAGAGATCTTTGGCAAACGGTTCCTTCTATCACATTCTACACTTGCAAGAATTGAAAATCACACTTGTATAAATTAAATCACACATGTATGAAATTAAATCATACTTTTGAGAAAGTAAATTGTTGTATTGAAAAGAAATGATAAATAAATAAAACACATGTAGGTTCACAAAAAATTGTAAAAAGGAATAGTTATAGACACAAAGAAATAAAATAATAATTTACAATAAAATGATAATTTTATAACAAAGAAATAAATAAAAATACTTTGATCCATCTTCATTGGAATGAGTGGCTAACTCATTCCTTGGAAGAGTTTTTATTCAGAACACAAGCTTCAGAATAGGTTACTCAGAATGATGGAGATAAAAATATATTGATTGATTTCATTTAGATGTGGGAGGTTGCATTTATAATCTCATGCTTCTAACCGACACGTTATTTAAGAGTAACAACCTAGACATTCTAGCTTATCTCAATCTCCACAAAATATGGAGAGAGATATTTATTATAAGAATGTAATCTATTACAACATAATCTCAATCTCCACAAAATATGGAGAGAGCTATTTCTTGGAATGAAATTACATAAATCTATATTTGGATACAATCTATAAATAGAAAGTCTATGTATAGAAATCTATATATAGAAAGACTCCAAATTAAAAGTGTTCTTATGATAGTTGGAATAGACCAAGCAATAATTAATATACACTTAGAAATACTTTCCAAAAAAGTTTGTAGTTGTTATGTTGAAGTTTGTAGTAGCCTTAATGTAGTTCATAACAGCTCTAATGCAGTCCATAACAAGTTTGATACAATCCATAACAAACCTGATGCAATCTATAACAAACCCGATGTAGTCCATATCAAGTTTAATGTAGTCCATAACATGCCTGATATAGTTTGTAGTTACTAGGTGTAGTTTCAAACTGAGTTTGGAGCTACTGGTCAAGTCCATAGCTATAAAATAGATGAGTCTATAACTATTAGTTAAGTCCATAGCTAAATCTAGAAGAGACTAGGTAAGCTAGTATTGTGCCAAAATATTGAATCCTCTTTTAGGAGCTATTGTACAAGAATCTAATATGGCTCCAACATTATTCTTGAATGGTTACTCTTCAAAATTTGAATTATTTTAGCTTAGTATGGACTGTGTATGCACATATTGACATCTTTTATTTATAATCATTAAAAATAACTAACAAATAGATAACAATGATTCTTAAAGAAATAACCATGGTATCCACTTGCTATTTTATTCTAAATAAACCATAAGTTTTAAAACTACATTTAGATTCACTTCCTATACAAGAAAAAGGATGTTATTTCATGGATATAATGAGCCATTTTATGGTCTCATCAAAAACTTGAATCCAGCTTAATGATAATTGGTTGTAGACCTCTTCCCATTCAAACATTAAGGGCTACACTTTACATTATCAAAACTAAAGGTCATTCCATGCATTGACCTCCTATGACACTAATTCTTAATTAGGAAGATAAATGGAGGAGCGTTGTTCCACCATTCAGAGCACAAAATAATCATTACATATATCTCATGTGATGCATATTAAAGGCACATCTCCCTCCTATTATATATGTTGCTTATGATTAGCATATGGTAGTAGCATGGATGAAAGAAAATTCAATCGAGAAAACACTCAATAGTTGGATGCACCCTAGGGAACTATCAACTTGAAGGATAAGTACCTAGTGCTAGTGACTAAATTTAGGATGGGAATTCAAATTGGGATGACCCTCTTGACTAGGTTATTTAGCTATCTAAGCATCAAATTCCTCCACCATGAGTGTGTTTCATTGCTCAACTTACTAATGACCTAAGAGTTGACATTCACTCTGGGTGAAGTAATCAGTATAAGGCTACAAGAGCAAATATTACACAAGGATAAGAAACCTCAGCAAGGTCATTTCTACATGATGTCCTACTTCTTTAACATTATCCTCAACATAGTCTATGTACACAATAGGTCATTCTAGAGCATATCTCTACACTATATCAAGAATCATATATGTGATTTTTATTCTTTCATGTATATATATGCATACACTCATAACATTGTATGCATTTCATAAGGTGTATGCCCCAAGGTATGGATGGCTATCCATGAGTCCCCACTCTTAAGATATCCAAAATCATTATAGATACACTATTGATTATAAGGTATTATTTATTGTACCTGGATTACACTATCTTCATGGTCATAGGCCATAAGGTAGCACCCCTATGCCTTCCCAAGTATGTCCCTGATAAACTAGTAGAGCAAGAAATTTCTTACCAGTTATGGTGGGGAATAGATGAAGACATGCATAAGAGCAAGAAGATTTAATTTCATGGCTGCCACCTCATGATTTGTAGAATGTGCTACATAAAATTTAAGCATTTCTATAAACCAGGTAGGTACAAAAAGTATTAGTCATTGGCTACATTACCACATAGGGACTACGATCCATGTGGTCAAGTACAAAAACATATCAAGGAACTTGACATTGCCTATCCTAAAACCATGATTTCTTATGCCTCAATGCTAAGGATGATGCCCAAGTCAAAGAATGGGCATAAGTAGTCAATTTTAAAGAAGACCTATTAAAAATCATTTAAGGGCAACCTTCTATCTCAAAAGTGGATGCACATACTAGACTCCCACTAGTTGGAATATGGGATTCATAATTTTTTTTGGTTAATAGGCCTTATCAACTAGAAAAGGATCAATGGAAACCCTCATAGAAACCCCTTATGGCACTCAAAGTAGTAAATAAAGAGCTATGGGTGCCTGATACCTCATATGGGGGAACACAAGATGAACTTATTTAGTTTGACTCTTCAGATTATGTGGTTCTTGCCTAGCCAAATGTTGCATCAGTCCAAAATGTTTTTGTTGTGGTTACATCAACCATAGACACATAAGAGGCACCTTCCATAAGGAATATAACCATTTATTACATGAGAAAGTCAATGGCTCATCCCCCTCCACATAGCCCAGTTATTGAAGCACCATCACAAGAGGCAATTAGAGGTGAATCCACTAATGAGGAGGCAAAATTTCAAAGAGACAAGATATTGAGCCTCCAGAACACAAAGGGGAAAGCACCATTACATGTTTATCCATCAAGTGAGCAAGCAACCCCTTTAGTTTCCACTACTCTTATTGTATCTTATGTTTCTCCTCTTACTATTAGTACTTTTGAGTCTATGTCATTTAGTCCTATTGGTCCCTCTCCCCTCTTGGTCCCCAAGATGGAGGTTTTTCCTACATAATCAAGTGCTCAACCAACCTTGGTTGTTCATAAGGTAGAGGATATCTCTTCTACCCTTGTTGTTCTTACTTCCCCAGTTAGTCTACCTCTAATTGCATATTCTATATCCATTCCCAACATTCCTACTATGGTTTCTTCCACTATTATCTTATCCCCTATAAAGACAAATAAAAAGGCAAAAAATAAGACCAAAGGAGAAATAACAAGTCCTCATCTCTATGTCTCATCTGCTCAATTGGGTTTACCAGTGCCTCCCCCTAGTTTCTCTCAGGATACTACTATGATAACAAAAAGAAGGCTAAAAGGAAGAAGATAGTTTATACAGTCCACCCACTACCTCAATATGATGGAGTGGACTGGTCTAAAATTATTTAGCCTTCACTACCTGATCCCCTCCTAGAAGAAACTTTGAGACATATAATAAGAGAATTATTAGGTGAAACTACAATTTAAGACACTCAACTTGCAGATCCAGTCTAGCTAGTCCTTCCACACTAAGAAAAAAATGTGTAGTCAAAAGCTTCTTAGAGGCCTAATCTTGTAATTATGGAGTTTTCCATTGTAATTTACATATTTTAAAAATCTACAGGGAGTGTGCAGAGGGTAAGAAAGAGGAAACTAGAAGATGAGACCTAGAGAGGGGTCATAGTGGAAGAGAGACAAAGTATTTACTTTGTCCAAAAGGAAGCATAGGAAATTAGGGCAGTCCCCATACATAGAGGACTTTAAATGCTATTTTGAAATTCATAATGATGCTCTAGTGGAAATACATGAAATATTTGAGATGGCAAGAAAAAAATTGGATCAAGAACTGAAGTAAATAAGGGAACAACAATAAATTATGCACATTCTCATACAGATAGAGACAGATGTGCAAAATGTCACATCTAGATTGTACAATATCTTGGAATCTATTGGTGCAATGAGGGTAGAATTGGTTCCTCATATAGTAGAAACCACTAAATTGTATAATTCTTTGAAACTAGATGAAAATAAATTGAAATTTCTTATTATTTATATAACTAGTAAGGCGTATGTCCACATAGATTTGATGGCACCATTGGAGGCTACCAATGCCCTCAATTTGGTAGTCATCAAGATACAAGAGGATAAAGATAGATGAGGTAGTAAATCCTAAGTATGTAGAGCATTAAATTCTCATTTTATAGATTCTGGATGAGTTAAATCTCTCACAGGATAGGCATACTATAGGTAGGCTTATCAACAAGGCCAATATTGATCAACTCCTACTATAGGCTTCAACAAGCTTGCAAACACAACTTATAAGGAAATACATTAGAATAAATAGACAGCTGAGCTCAATTTTTATAGGAAAAAGGTCACATAAATTGAAATATTCTAGAACTAATTTCAGAAACACAAATGTTGAGCATGCAAGACTCCTTGAATAAGTCAAAAGGGCGAATAGACCTCTTCTGCTCAACATAGACATTATCAGGTACCAATATGATATTGAAAAGAAACACTATCAAGTGTTGGAAGCAAATAAGAAAGCTGATGCTTCAACTTTTAGTCTAGCACAAGCTACAACTTCAACACCTCCAACAACCTCTAGTGCCATGCAAGCACCCAATCATCCTTAATTTATAGGATAATTTTGTATGTAAACATTTAGATAATACTTATCTTTGTACTTATAATTTACTTACATTTATCACATAAATGTAGAGTTATTTGAACTATATGTAAGTATGCACACATTGCATTGCATTATACAAGCTAACTGATCTTGACATAGTTGTAATTAGTTATGAACATGCACATGTAAATTTTATACTAAAACTAGAATTAAGGTTCTAATTGTGTAATGTAACCATGAGTTCACATGCACTTGGAGGATGAGACATCCTCTCCCAAAGTCTATATATTCATGTAATTACACATTCCAAAGGGTTGGAAGTTTTATCAATACAGGAAGAAATTAGTTTTGATTATCATGCAATTGAATTGGTGTCCTATCTTTCCATTTTTGTGTTATTAATGTTTTGATTTTTGGGTTGTATTAATACAATTATTAAGGTTTTGATTTCTTTCTTTGTATTCACACTGATCTTTTTTATTCTTATGAGTTTGACTCTACCATGAAAATATGATTAGAGTTGATTCATATTGTTTGGCTTCACCAAATTAAAGTCATGTAATTTTGGGATTATAAGAATGTACCTAATTACCATAAAAATTCACAAATGAAAAATTATATGGAATGCCTAGTCCAATCTATGTGGTCTATAATGAGTAGTAGTAGGTTTGTGATGTTTGCCTTTATGCTCATGTAGCCAAAATTGTATTGTGTATGCAAGAGCTTTTGTAAGTTGTGCCTTTACTTTGTTTGTCACTTTACCTCATTGTGTTTTATTTTTTATGGAGGTATGTTAGATATAGGGGAGGCCAATCATATAGGATAAGGCTCTGGTCACATGGTATTTCTTGTGAGAAATATATCCGAATAAATTTTCAGCCTTGTGTTGTTTTTGTTAGGAAAATTTAACAATTATTTACAAGAAATAAATGTTCTTACTTCTGAAATTGTAATACAAAAATTGCCTCTAAGTTCTAATCACTTGACATTTTATATGACTACATTTTCTCTCAAACTTGTTCAATTTTGTTGCACCTTCAAATCTTCTTTCATGTCTGTAATTATTCAGATATGTTTTATGAATTTTCAATGTGATCCTTCAGAGCCAAGATATTGTGACTCTGGTTACAACGATGGGCTTATGATAACTACATATGAATATGCACTAAAATTTGGTGGATTGGAAAGTGAGAAAACCTATATGTACATCAGAATAGATGGCACTTTCAAGTTTAACAAGAGCAAAATTATGGCTGGGTTTTCCAATTTTAGTGTTATTTCAATTGACAAATGTCAAATTATTGCAAATATAGTTAAACATGGACCTCTATTATGTGAGTTAATGCTTTATATGTATTATTTACTTCCTTTACATGGATCAAAGGTTCCATGGGATCTAAATTTCATAATTCCTTTCAAAGGATATTTTAGTTTAGAACTTGCTAAAGGTAGCAAAGATATTTAACTATCCAGGACTGCAGTTTATGAAAAGGCAAGTTCAGATTGAAGAAACCTTGCAATAAATAGAAATAAGTCTAGTAACATCAAGAATTATATTCTTCTTTTGAGAGGTTAAATTTTGAATTATTAATCAAATTATAACTTGGAATGTGATAATGACTGATAATCTATTTTAACCTTGTATATTATACAAGCCTAGTCTTTGGTCTGTAATTTTTAACTCTATAGCTACTACATCTTCAACTTAACTTTTTTTTAACATCAGATCTTACAATTTTTTATTTTATAGTTACTTATTTTAGGTCCTTTTCACTTACTATAATGTTGTGTGTAGTGAGAATCAATGTTGTGTGTATGCAAACATACATTGAAGGAGTATCTTGCTCATACATATGCAACAAGCTCAATTTGGAGCATGGAGTTCTAGTGGTAAGATATGGTGTTGAAGACTATGCCCCCGTCAAGATTAAGAACATGCCTTATTAAATCATAAATAACTTATGGGGACTTAACTAGGGATAAAATGGATACTATAAGCTCTATAGAGGCTACAATGAATGTGGGATCAACAACATGGTTTCCATTATTGCAAATGGTACTTAAGCACTAAATTATTTCACTTTCTTATTCTTATGTATGTATTAATTTTATTCATGGAATAATGTACATATTATAATTTCATAACTTTACTAGTATATATGTTCATCAAAACTTTAAGCTTCATGATTAAGTCTTAATAAGTTATTGACTATACTTAACTGGCAAAAAGTAATATGTATTTAAAAACATTGTATACATTATTATAACATATCTACATTCATTACTGAGGCTCCAAAGTTGCTATAATATTATAGTTTTTAAAGCCCTAGAAGCTAATTTAGAAACCATACTTTTTATGGAAATTCAGTAATTGATTCAAGTTTTTGATCTATTTTAGTGATTTAATTTCCACGTTTTGTTAAATTCTTAATAATTTATTGGAAATTTGATGTGCCTAGTGTATTAATTATTACGAAGTTTAGTTTTTTTTTTACATTTAGATTTTTAGTTCTAGGTTTGACTTGTTTATGGCTATTTACCTCTTGCTCATTAAATCTTTTAGATTTATAATTGTAAAATTTATTTTTTTAAATATCTTGTAATTGTGCAAAGCACATAGTTTAAATTTCTTAATAGTTAAACCATATTTATTTTGGAAATTTGTCTAGTGTGTGGAGCTACACACAAAATGGTCTAGTGAACCCATAGGTTAGGGCATTATGAATAAATGGATGATAACTAAATTCATCATGTTCAAATCAATTATGTTAATAAAATATCATTACACATGTTATAATAATATAACGTAGTTATTCCAAATCTAGTAAGAGGGAAAACATAAGGTTTTAAATTGTTATAATAATATAATTTAATTAATTATTCCAAATCGAGTAATAGAGAAAACATATGGTTTTAAACTAGGATTTGATTGTAATTTCTTGAATTTGATCCTTTAGATGTATATAAATTGTGTCACAATTATGACCTATAAATTTAAAATTGACAAATATATATAGCATCTAGGGTGTGTATCGGATAAGTGAAAGGCAAGTTCTTATATAACTCACTATTAAACTTGATGAAAAGATGGAGACTACTGAATATAGATAAATGCATTAAAATATGTTTAATTTAGACTAATAATTGACAATTATGAAAATACAATATTACATTAATAAAACATCACTACCCATGAATGATATAAGAATAGAGCTTAATTAATTATTCCAAATCCAAGATAGGGAAAACACGAGGTTGTAATTTGGGTTTTAGTTTTAATTGATTTAATTTAAACATTTGGATATAAAATTGTGTCACAATTAATTTGCCCATAAATTTAAAATTGACAAATATATGGAGCATTTGGGGAGTGTTTAAGATAAATGAAATACAAGGTCTTATTATAATTCACTATAAAACTTGACAATAAATATTGGAGCACTAAAAAGATCGATAAGGACTATCAAATATTGATAAATGCTTTTGGCTCTTCATATTAATTATATTGGTTGTATTTTCTAATTCCATTGAACTATTTTGGTCATATGTGGATAATAATGTAATTTATATCTTGTATTGATTACTATTTTCTAATTCTATTGAACTAAGAAGACCAAAACACCACTAAGAAAATAACCAAAACACTATTGTATTGATTACTATTCGAGATTACAATAATTTGTTGACTATACATCCAACCTTACTATCACAAACCCAAATGATTAAAACAAACAAGAACCATCCTTAATCAGAAATATGTACCACCTCTAAGAACAAACCACTCCCGCTATAGCTTTTCACTTTGTTGTTCCACATGGCCTATAGCCCTAGCTGAGAAGAATGAGGTACACTACCAAACGACAAGCTTGATCCACCAGCTGGAGACAATGCTTCCACTTTTTGCTCCTTCAATTTCCCATTCTTTTCATGATCTTTGTGTTGCACTATAGATAAATAACCTTAATTTTTTGAAAGCCCTAACCGCCTCTCTGTCTGAAAAAACCAACTCAGAGAAGGAAATTGACCATGAAAAAGCCTTAGGCCAAGAATTTTACTATTGCCACCTACTCCTTGACCTTATAACATCATTTCAAACCTAAAAATCTAGAAAATGAGCCTTAAGAGCTTCAATGTCTAGTAAAGACACCACCTTGACCACCTCCCATTCCTCGATTTTGATTGCCTCCAACTCTTCAACCAAATGTAGAAGGGAAACAAAATGAGACTCTAGCTCCCTGAAGAATGCTAAAGGAACAAACCCCAAAACATACTTACCAAAAAAAGGAAGAGAAACATGGGACTCACTATGAAATTCTATCAATTAAACCAACAATTCCACCCAAAGTTTAAGATCTATAAAAAACTTGACCAAATCTATCACGTACTCTCTACCTGAGATAATCAACAAAATATTAGAAGTAAATAGAGATGCAATATTTGTATTTTCCCTCCACCTCCACCTCTTCTCTAACACCTCACCACCCATCATTTCCAAGATGGTTTGGGCCACATTCAAGGTAGGAATCTAGAAAATGTGTTTCAGTTGCACCATCAAAACAGATCCTACAAACCCAATTTCCCATTTAGCCCCTCACCCAAAGACCACAGTCAAAGCCAAAGACTCAATAGTGCTCTGGTCTATTTCATCAAAACCCCAACCCAATGCTATGAAAATGAAGCATGGAAAAAACTAAAAAAATAAAGCTTAATAAGAGAGACCACCACCATAAAACACCAATTATAATGATATTCAGGCAAACTATTTGCACGATCCCCATAAAAGATAATAAAGGAGGCTCATCATATCTTGTCATCCCTTCAAATGCCACATTCATAGCCTGAAAACTTATGCCATTCAAAAATTAAGGTTTACCACCTCATTAAAATCTTCATAAGCTTCCCTAACATTATCCTCCCTTCTGATTTCTATTTGCTCAATCCCAGTGTTGGCTAGAAAATTAACCACTTGAATAGCCTCTCTATAATAGTGTGAACACTTCATGTTTTGAAATTTAGAGACTTCACCCCACACTTTCATGCTAGGGGTGGAGCTTGCCAAGCAATACCAGCCCTATTCTTTTTCTTGATTTTACCATTACCAATTACCATTGACCCATTAACAAGGGATAATGATATAATAATATTATTATAAATAATTATAATATTATTATATAATAATAATTATTTAATATATTATATAGTAATAAAAACTATTATAATTAAAATACTATTATATAATATATAATTAATGTATGATCATATAATATTTAATTGCATTGTATCATAATTATATATAAGCTCTTATTATTGATTTGGAATTAGTTGTCGAGTGTGGTCATGAAAGACTAATCATTGAGAATGATTCTCAGGTAGTTATTCATTCTCTGATCAATCTAAAAGTCAAAGCCAAGAATATCAATAATATCCTGGAAAAGTTCTAGTCACTTCTTAGCCATTTAAAAACTTGAAAAGGATTACGTTGCTTTCGTCAGTCAGACATGATGATGGATTTTTTGGCAACTGCAAGAATGGATCTAGCAAAATCTAATCGAATTAACATTTTCAAAGCATGATGGTTGGACATTGATAACTAGCCAATATTGATTTATAATGTCATCATTTTAAGTGGAGTATGAAAATTTTAAGTCAGGATGATTTCAGGATGATTGTAATTAATATATAGCATGGGAAATCAAATCTTGCACTTATATATGTATTGCAGTGAAATTTGTCGATAGTTGTTTTGGCCTAGCATTTAGTTCCTAGTTTACATTAAGGCTATAGCTCACATGCATGTGTCAGTTAGGGAATTAATGGAGAAAGAATTCATCAAAATTATTTCTTTGCCCATGGTGTTTGGTACTAGCTCCAAAAAAGGAATGGACTTTCTTAGTTTGCTATCTTCTTGCCATTTGCAACACATCTTCTAGGTTCCATCGGTAGAGGTTACTCAAGTTATAGCCCAAATGATGGGAGTGGAACACATGGGTCTTAGCCTATGTTGGTGACTAAATTTTGAATTGGTTGTGATTTTTTCCACCATTTTTTTTATGTTGATCCCTAAAAAAAGTAAGGTGTCAAAAATGGGTGAGTTCTTTATCAAACCAAAATACAGGTTGGATCTCCTTGAAAAAATGGAAATTATTGACTTGGGACCGTTTGTGGAACTACCTTTCTTTGTTAAATATGGTTTTGGTTTTATTTTGGTCTCCATCTTTAGGTCCTTAGAGAAGAATTTTGTAAAGCTTCTTGGCTTTGTTGAGGAATTGGAAAAATTCTACACAGTAGTTCAAGAGTAGGATATTTAAAAGAAGGTGGTTTTTTAAAATATTTCTAAACTCTGAGTCCCTATCGATAAACTATCTTTGTGAAGAGTTGCTCAAATATCCTTGGAATGAATTGAGGTAGTGAAATTCCTTATCCATGATATTTTTAAGGGTTACTTCTCAGTGCCTAACTAGTTTGATAAGTGGGTCACAGTGCCAATAGGGCCTTTAACCTTGATTAAGGAAGACCCTAGTGGTGTTGTTCATATTTTTGATCTATGTCCTATAGACTTTAGGTGATCATCTGATTGAATGGAAGTGGTAGTGGTGCTGGTCAAAGTGGATGATCATGGTTAGTATTTGGATGCAAAAATCTCCCCTTTGAGTAGAGATCTAAGAGAAGTGAGTTGGAGTGTAAAACCCCTTATTATTCTTGATGTTTAGTAGGTGGTCATCTAACTTTTCTTTTCAGTTGGTATTTTGGTTTTTTGTTCCTTTGTATGCTTCTCTTGAGAAGCCTTCTACACTCTCTCACCTATTAATGTATATGAATGCTCTAATATTATAATAGAATAGTTTCATATTTTCATTGTCTCCTATGTTTTTAGTCACACACATTATGTTTTTTTCCCTCAAGCTTCTAATTTTTTGCTTATACTGGGCAGGGGTCCCACGAACCTTGAAATCAATTAAAATATATATATTTAATATCTAATATAATTTCTCAACATTAAATACCTTCTGGCACAACTCACCCTCTAAAATAACTATTAGTTTTACTTTCATTGTTTACATGAAACAAATTGAAACCTTAACTCCACAAAAAAACAAACATAGCTTCTTTTTTTAGCTACAAGTAGGTACTAAAGCTGCTTCATGACCCTTATTTTGTTTGCATTATCTATATAGATATTTCACATTGTTAGCACTAACCAAAATACCCATGAATATTTCATTTGCTATTAATTTTTATTAATAACTAATAAGTAGAAGGGTTATCTTATTTCTTTTTTAGGGTTTGGTGGAGTGATTAGGGTATTTAAGTAATTATTTAAACTAATAATTTTTTTAAAAATAAATATAAAATATAGCTCTAGATATATGATTCCAAAGCTCTCTCTCTCACATGAATGATTGTAGAAGATCAAATCATTTCTCTTCTTTTTCTTTATTTTTTAGATAAACATTTTGAATCTTAAATATTATTTTGTTTAGATTATGTGTATGAAAATTTTACATTTTTAGTACTAATCAAAAGGTTCATGAATATTTCATTTTCTTAGTGTTTCAAACTAATAAATGTGTATTCCACAATACTTGTGATGAGGCATATGTATTAATAAGAGTGTTTTGCATCTTCTATATAATGTTAAATATCATTTTATATAAAATTATATAGACATGAGTATCCATATCATTGGGAAACATAATAGGATAGCTGTCCAACTCAGAATAAATAAATACAAGTGTCTTGTTTGGTACCATAAGTTGGGATTAGCAAAAGGCTTTTAAATCCTATGATGCTTTCCTAACACATCCCTAGTTAGACTTTAGACTATGTATATAAAAGGTTTTTTAAAGTAAGTTAACAAGGGACCCCCCATCCTCCTACCCCCGCCAGTGTATTTTACTATCTAGCATAATATTCTAATATTTATAGGTAGGAAACACCCAACTAATTTATTTAATTACTAGTTTGTAATTTACATTTTTTATAAAATTTTCTTACATGATTTTATTATTTATTGAAAGCATCTTACATCAAGTCATATTGTTCATATTTATACAACATATATGTAACATACAAGTCATATTTTTTTATTTAATTTTATATCTCTTACATATTTATATTATACTTCATTTGTGTATATAATAATATTTGAATTTCAAACAATTTTGTGTTTGTCTTTATAACATGGAGCCAATGAAGAATCACTATGGGTTGATTGATATATTAGACATAATATCCACTAACTCAATTTTTATCCCATTTAAAGAGGTAATATTTATGATCCCTTTTAAACTACTACAATAGATATCAATTATCATTTTATGACTCGACCGTTGTAATCAATACAACTCATGCTTTGGTGCAACCCCCATTTCTGATGGTGAAAGTTATACAAATCCAATTCAATTGGCAATTACAAATAATAATAATAATAATGTCAAAATTCCCCCCACAATGGATGCATGTATTTGTTTTGTATCTCATATACAATTTCTTTCAAACAATGTAATTATCACATGTAGAAACATTTCCAATATGACAGCAATGAATCTATTGCATGACCATATTGTTAAAAATGAAAAAGTTTGTGTGTTGTTTGACCTTATGAATAAGGTCCATAAAACACACATGGATCTCAAAATAATTTACAAATGCCTTTGTGAAAAAACATTCGATCAACATATTGAAGGACCAATTGACCTATAGGTTATATATTTATGTAAATTTTTTGAGGTCCAAAAATTATTGTACTTTATTTTGTTTTTTTGCTCAGTTAAGAGGGTTAAAGGGGCCCCTCACCCAATTTATTAAATAAAACTATCTAATATAAAAGAACAAAAAAGACCCAAGATAGCCACCAATGACCAAAGACCAAAGACTAAGCCTAACCAGATAAAATGTAAGTGAAACCAAGACCAATATAACATAAAAATAACCATTTGAAGCCAAGATAAAGTGACACAAAGAAAGAAACCCAAGACAAAAGTTGTCACCACCACACCATCCATACACTAAACTAGAGTCATCATGGTGATTTATCTTGATCACCATCTCCAACACCCATCAGAGGCACCACCATCTCACCACTACCCATCTACTCATCTCCACACAGGGACCCCAGGTCCACCACATATTTAGCAATAGTGACCTCCATAGCAGGGGAGCTAATGCCAATCTAACAAACCTACCACCATGACTATATCCTCTACCATGGCCACCTCACCTATCCTTGACACTCTTAAACACCATACAATAACATAATCTTATAGAGCAATGAGAAACAACAATGCATCCACACATGGCCCCATAAGTTGCATGTCACTGCATAACCTACCCACCTCCCACCAAACTAGAACCCACAACACCATTTGGGGGAGGAAAATCTAACACCAATAGTCCATACAACCTTATCAAAATTCATGTCATTGAGATCACATTACTCAACTGCTAAAGGTCTAACAATATAGTCAGAAACACCATGGGGGATTTACAACTTGGATGTCCAAAACTAAGATAAAGCCCCTTGAAGGTGAGGCTTAAAGAAGAATTGCTTGAAGCTTATTCATAAAGCCCAGAATGGTTATATAACCCTCTTTGAGATCACA
Source organism: Torreya grandis (assembly GCA_037957365.1). NCBI lineage: Eukaryota > Viridiplantae > Streptophyta > Pinopsida > Cupressales > Taxaceae > Torreya > Torreya grandis. Next base: position 190,418 of record JARHVA010006771.1, read on the forward strand.
AAAATTGTCAAGGGTAATAATCCCCACACTCTCATATCCAAAAAAACATGAAAGACTGTGGGGATAACCCCCAAAATTTCTCCACATCCCTAGTTAAACCAACCCAAAATTGTGGTTTAACCAATCTTTCAGTGATTATGAAAACCAATGTCTTATCCTATAATGTGAGAAGAAGGTTACCCATGAAAATAGAGGCCATTTCATAATTAACCTTAGATCATCATGCAGTTTCCAAATAAAAAAGACCAATGATCTCATGAACTACATCCAACACAATGCCAGATTGAATGAAGAAGACCTTCTTGAGATGGGTGTTTATCATTTGACCATCAAAGGCCATTTCTAGTTTCATACCTCTTAGATAGACAAAAGGTGTGTTGAGATATCATTAAAGTATCTCATCCATGACTACTTGAAACACAAACTTATACCCATCCTGTTGAGAGCCATATATACAACTCAATTACACCTACATCATCATAATGTGCAATCAACTTCCACTAAACTTTAAGCATCAATACCAATAGCTTGTGCATGAGAGCCACATTAATGAAAACCAATTGACATGATGTTCAATAAAACTATGTCATGAATTAAACATGTCCACCCCAAAGAGAAAAAATAAAATGATTTCAGGTAGGCAACTCAATATCAACATTGGGCCAAGCCTCCCAAGAATTATTAATAATTAATTCCTCCTACTAATCAATACCACTATTTGCTAATGAATCGATTATATCATTTGCCTCTCTAAATCAATGGGAATCCCCCAAGACCGAGAAAGAATCCAAATCATCCCAGAATCACTTTAAGATGTTATTAATATTCTAAGTGTCAACCTTATGCTTACGAACAACACTGATAATAACTAGTGAGTCACCTTCAATGACTAACTTCTTGATACTGCACTGGATTATTAGTTTGAGTTCTAACATTAATGCTTAATCTTAGGTCTCATTATTGGTCCCATCCATAAGTTTCATGGATGTTGATCTAATCAAGGACCATGAACAGTCTTGAACAACACATTCAGCCCCTAAATCCCCTAGATTTCCTCTAGTTTCCCCATCAAAGTTCAACTTAAACATACATTGTAGAGGGGGCACCATGATGAATGATTAGCCCTCTTATGAACCTTATTTGATACGATCAATCCACTAATGGGAATTTTTTTCAAAAGTCTCAAGAAGCCATAATATGTTTTTCCCACTTCATCAAAGTCCTAACCTTGTTTTTAGCATGTTAAGAGCCAACTTCATAAATGGCCACTTTTACCTTATGAATGATAGCCTCCATGGAATTTTCCTTACCTTCAAAGATGTGTGAATTATGTTCCTTCCAAAGATTCCAAATCTTAATATTTGAGGTAGCCAACCAAATAAACAAAAAGGTATCCCTATGTTTTCCCACTAACCATGAAGAGAATATAGACAACAAGGATTTGGGATAGGCCCACTTCCAATCCAACATGCCACAAATCCATGACTAGCACAAAGTGGAAAAAGGGAAAGAAAATAGGATATGGTTAGCATATTCCTCCTTAGAGAAACACATAGGGTAGCAAGAGGGACCATGAAATATAATTTTAAAAAGTTTGTTAGAGGTAAGGATATTTCCTTGAATAACTATCCAAACAAGGGACCCTGCCTTCAAGAGCCCAATATTATTCTAGCTGAGAAATTTCACCCAATAAAAAGAATGTTCTACTTGTTCTACCATATTATAGTCTAAATTGATGGAATAGACTCTTTATTTAGCATCTGTCTATTAAAGATCATCCTCTGAGTTACTAATAAAAATCTTCCTTTTAGTGAGCAAATCCTTTGATATAATCTATTGGTTCGACAGAATAGGGAGGTCACCCCAATTTCTCCACTTATAATTCACTAGACCGAAGTCCAACAGGGTTCTAAATAATCACAAACTTTAATCTTCAAAGCATCAGTGAGAATGAATCTTACCTCCTCCATCCTAAAAATCTCCTAAAGAGAATGATGTCCATTCCTTGAATCATTATAAAAATCCATAGACTATCCATTGTTGATCACCTAGGAAACATGGTCCTTGAAAATAGACCTACATTTAAGAATGAAATTCCATAAATGTGAGCCAAAGGGAGGGTTCACCATCATGAAAATGTTAGAATAGGAAAGTTTCCCAAAATATTTACACTACAACTTGTTCCATACTCATTTGGCTGAGAAATCATACTCTAAACCAATTTAGCCCCATGGGATGGATTTTGGATGCCTGATATTTTGACTTTGACACCACCTTTCTCTCGAGATAAACAATATATATCCCATTTTATCAATGGGATTTTCTTTTTCTCACTCAAACCTTTCCACAAGAATTCCTTCATGATATGGTTAAGCTTCTTAATAACTTTAATATGAGGCTACAAAACATAAATGGCATAAATAGGCAGTGCACTAAGGACCAACCTGATCAAAGTGATGTGTCCATCCACGGACAACCAACGACCTTTCCATGAGCATAATAAAAAAATTAAATGAATTGATCAAATTATACCACATGGATGCTTTGTCATCTCCAACAAATAAAGGAACACCTAGATAGTTCACATATAATTTACCAAATTTAAATCCAAGTTTAAAATGATATTCTATTGTGTCAGGCTATAAAAATTTAAGAAAAAAACTTGTATTTGGAAAGATTCACCAATTGAATAGAGGAAAATTCATATTATAAAAGAATGCAATTGAAATTCTAAGCCTCACATTCTGAATCCTCCCCAAAAAAGGGTGTCATCATCAAATTGTTGAAGAGTAATATTATCCAAACCTTTAGTGGCTTGAATACCCCTAAGCCTTCCAACAACAAGGGCACCATTCATAGCGCTACCCAGAGCTTCCTCCATGAGAATAAAGAGAAAGGGTGAAAGAGGATTATATTTCCTCAACCCACGTGAAGGATCAAAGAATCCATGTGGCTCACCATTCACAAGAACTAATAAACTAGGAGAGGAGATACAACTAAATGTCTAATTACACCACAACTTATCAAAACCAATATTCTCTAGGGTTTTAATCAAGAAATGTCAATTCACTCTATCATAGGATTTGTTGATGTCAAGTTTGAGAATCATACCTTTCCTGTGGGTGGAAGTTAGTGAATGAATAACCTCAAGAGTGATAATATTACCATCCTAGATGTTATGTGCAAGAAAAAAGCCACCCTTCTCCCAAGAAATCAGGGTTTCCAGTAGAGGTTTAAACCTGCCAGAGATCACTTTAGAGATGATTTTTATACCTTATTACAAAGGCAAATTGGTATAAATTCCACAAAATCAAATTACTTATCACCCTTAGATGAGAGTTATAAGGGTATAATTAATATCTAGGGACACTTTCTATTTACAATTAAATTTTCCACCATTTCTATAATATCATCCTTCACAATATCCCAAAAAGTTTGAAACAAAGTTGTTGGGAAGCCATCTGAACTAGGTGATGTATCCTTACCTAAAGACAAAACAATAGCCTTGACTTCCTTTCTCAAATATGGAACCATTAATTTAGCATATTGTTAGTTTAAGATAAGATGGGGAATTTTTTTCCAAACATCTAAAATGTGCCCCTAAATTAGAAGCCTTCTCATAGGCCAGTAGATCTCAGAACCAGTGAAAAACTTCATTTATAATTTGGGAGTTTGAATTAAGGACATACTCATGCCAATTTTTAATAGATAGAATGTGGTATTCTTTTTATCCTTGTATAATTATGAAAGACATGAGTGTGTCTATCACCTTTTTAAGCCAAGTTTTTCTAGATTTTTGGTGCTATAAAATTCCCTATATGATTAACCATGCCTCCAAATCTACCAACATCATCTTATCTATCCAATAAGTGTTTGAATATATGCTTGAAACAAGAACCATCTAAGTGATGGCATCTAGCTCAACTTCAACCCTAATAATCTCTTGGAATATGTTTTTGAATTCTCCTTATTCTAGGTTTTTAACATGATTTCAAAAAGGCTAGATTCTTGCTAGCCCTAAACATTTTTAACCTAGACCTGTGTGGGGATGAGATCTAAAATACCTTAATAAGATCACGGATGTGTGGGTCCCTAAGCCACATAAGCTCAAACTTAAAGGGACATTTTTCAGCAATCCCATCTTCAACAATCCTTAATTCAATGCGAGCATGATCCAACATAGAGATTGGTAAAATATTTCTTTCCATGATCCAATTCAAGTCATAAAAATTAGGGGAGACTGTGAAGTGGTCCAATTGTTTAGAAATATTAATATACCCAACCCTCCTATTAGTCCAAGAAAAATAACCATTTTTGGGAATCATGTCCAATAGACCCATGATAGAAACAAAGTTGGAAAAATCCATTTGGGATTGGGATTCCTTACTAACACCACCTTTTTTATCATATCTAGACAAAATAACATTAAATTGTCCCCTAAGCACATATTTGTTCCCATTTAAGCCAACCAATTGCTGATGAATTTCTTCCTAGCATCAAGCCTTGAGTTGAGTAGAATTGAGACCATAAACATTATAGAGAAAAATAATAATATCAAATGCAAAATCATTAACCTTACACAATTTCTAGTTGCTTCAAGCCCCACATTATTCCATGCCCATATTGAAATGTGACCAAATAACATCTAAGCCCCTCAATACACTAGTCGACTCAACAAACCGACCCTTCTAATGACACCAAATCTTAGACATCAACCCCAAAGGTTCTTCCCTACTCAACTTAGTTTCATGTAATATAAACACATCAAAGCTATGATTGATCAGTTGTTGCCTTACCAGGAAATATTTTTAGTAGAATTTAAGCCCTTAACATTCCAAGAAATAATTTTCATTGGGATAATGAGGGGGCCTCTTAATCTTGCTTTTCTAAAGATAAAAAGTTATTTATGGCAGTATAAGTGCTTGTCAAAACTTTTCCCTCTATGATTTTTTTTAACACCTCCTTTTTGTTCTTCCTCCCTTATCTCTTATGATCTCCATAGTTAGGTAGGTATTTTTTTCTCACCTTTTGTGATAAAGAGAGGATCTTAACCTAATTTATCTCTTCTTCTTCCTCTACATCCTCCAATAAATCCTCAACAAGAGGGCAGATTTAGATATCCCATGCCATATCTAAGGGTTCCCCTTTATCTTCAAGCCCAATAATCCCCAAAGATGGGATATCCTCCTTTCCAAAAGTAAGAAGGGTGAAAATATTATTAGCTTCTATCGAAATGAACTTGCATTCATTGAGCATCATGGATGGTGATAAAACCAAGTCTCCTTCTAGCTTGTCCTTAAGAGCATCAGTGGCTTCAACATTAAGGCTCATAAACATTCTACCCTTATCATAAGGTCCCTTGTCATTATGCCTCTACAATAGGTCTTATAAAGGTAGACTCATCCTAGGCCTTGAAATTGAGGTCAGAGGCTTTTCTGAGGAGATCAACCTCCCATGGGAGCAGTCCTTCATAATATGACCAACTTTATGGCACTTGAAACACTATAAAGCTACCCTTTCAACATCAATCTTTTATTCCTAGGATCTACCTAGTGAGTTAATACAAATGGTGCCTAGAATGACCTCCTCCAAATCCATAAATAAGCAGATTTGAACATAGGATGATAAAACCCCTTCACTAGTTACATGGTCTATTTTAATGAAATCATCCAACAAAGACCCTATTTTCCTAAGGCATTCATACCTCTAGTATTCGATAGGGAGACCATAAGGTTGATCCATACCATAAATATTCCTTTTCCTTATAGTAAGTGTGTCAAAGTTGGGATACCATTATTAGAGCCAAAACCCCACTCCATCCATTAGCCATGGTCCCCCTTCCAATATCTCTTGTTTATTACTTAGAGAAGGGCACTTGGATATAAATAAACCTTTAGGAAGAACATTAAGACTAATGCCCAAACCCTAATAATTATTGATATAACTTTCAACTGCTCCAATAGTTGGCCATTTGCCAATTAACTTTCTAATCAATCTGAGCTATATTATCTTATGGATACTTGACAAAAAGCTCTCACTCTCAATGGATACAACTTTCACTAGCTGAACCAAATCTTGTTGAGAGTGCAAAGATATAGCTATTTGGTTTGAAGGAATCTCTATAGGAGGTTGAATAGATGGTTGCATCCTATCTTGCTCATTCAAGATTTGAATAGATGTATTGACCCCACCCAGGCCCCTTGACTTTTTAATTAACAAGCCTTTCCTTTTATCCTGAAAACCCTCCAAACTTCCCTCATACAAATCACTAGCCTCCCATGCCTTTGTGCCTCCCAGATGTCATGTTGAACCTCCTATTTCCCTAATGTCTTTGAGCATGAGGCTAAGGCAATCTCTAAATGACATCGTTCCCTCTACTGCCCCCTGGAGTGTGTCATTTTTTTCTTTGGCATGTGAATGTAAAAAAATAAATTATTATATTTTTTTACGTATAATAAGTTTTAGAATTAATAGCATATTATTAATACTACAATATTCTTACTTGATAGTTTAAACTAAATTAAAACAATCAAATTTCATATAGAATGTAGTTTAATATGTACATAGATTAATTAGATGTCATATATCTAAATACAATAAACATATCATATTGTAAATAATTTAGCTTTTGCTTATACATAATATAATATTATAATACAACACACATGGAGGTCGAAAGAATGTTCAAATTTCTTCATGAAAAATCATACGACCAATATAGTGAAGGACCAAGTGATCCATAGGTTATAAATTTCCATAAAAAATTTTAAGTCCATAATTTATTATACTTTATTATGTGTAACAGGTTTCGACAATAATAACATATTCTTAATACTACAATATTCTTACGTGAGTTTTTCCACTAGATTAAAATAGTTACATTTAATATAGAATGTATTTTAATATGTGCATAGATTAATTACATGTCATACATCTCAATACAATTGACATCTCACACTACAAATAAATTAGTTTTTGTTTATACATAATACAATATTATACTATAATACGACAAAAATAATATATATAAATATAGTATAGTGTATTATAATATATTATAAACATATTATACCAAGAAAAAATAATTACGATTAAATTTTAAATTAAATTAAATAACTATTTTAATATCATATTTTTTACAACGAACTTTATTAACATCTTGTATTATAAAGTATGTATTTCGATTTACTAAACTAAATCAATGTTTGTAATACTCTGTTTTTAAAAATTGTTTATATATTTTTGTGCATTCATTTTAAATTTAGTAGATCATTAAATATTAAATTAGATCATATCTTTTAATTAATTACAACTAAATTCATGCACATATTTCATTTTCATTATACTCATATTTATTTCATATTGCTTGTTCTTTTTGCCATATATATTTTAACAACACAATAACCAAGAGCCAAAAAAGTGCAATTAAACGAAATGAGACTCCAACATGATCTTTAACTATCAAATAAATATAATGTGAAGAAATTTTTAATTGAAAATAGTTTGTCATTCATATCATCTATCATAGAATGCCAAAACTTCTTGTCATTCATATAAAATAAAACTTACTGGAGCATTTTTTAGTTGTAAACCCTCATTTAATTTTTATCATAGTGTTTAAAAGCAACAAAACATATTATAAAGGATTTGGTCTCATATTGATACTATTTAGGATGACTTACAATATGAGCCAGGTCATATGTTAATCCAAAATGGAATCCATGTTCCCAATCCTAGGTCCAAATCACATTGCCCAAACAGAGAATTTTTTTTCCGCAATATTAAATAGTTTAAACAGGTTTGATTTTGTTTTAAAGTTTATATGTAAATAATAATGTATCAAGGTTAGCTATTTTGTATTTAAATAATCCTTTTTTATAGATTTAGTATGCTTATATATATAATCATACTAAATATATGAAAAATAGTTATAATATTGTAATAAATAATGAAAATTGGAAATTATTACAAGGTTATCCATTAGTATCATGAGTTGCAAATTTTAGAGATATTTTAATCCTTACAATGCTCTTTATATGCACAAGATTTATAAACAAATCTCATCAAGAACCGTCTCTTTGTATCATGTTATTTATATTTACATATTTATATTGAACTTAATTTGTGTATAGACTAATATTTTAATTTTATTTATTTTTGTTTTATCTTTATATTATACAATTTTGTGACGTCAATAAATTATTGTATCAGTGGCTTGGAATTCATATTATAATGTTATTGCTTAGAAATATCCAACAAATTTGAACTGTTATGTTTCATATACAATGTATTTTAACATTTCTTAACATATTGATACTACAAGCCCAAATACACTTTCATATTCAATTTTCATGCATTGTTTTATCTTGCTTACACTTAATAAAAATTGACACTCATTGTTTTTAATTATTTTTTGTTTTATAGGAAGCTATCCACACCAAAAAAAACACATCACACTTTCTCACATATACACCAACTTTTGATTTCAAACAATGGGAAATCATGGAAAAGAAATTGGAATGAACAAAGCATCAAGATCAACATATAAAGGAGAATGGATGCAAATAATTCCATACAATGCAGTTATAAATTTAAATTCTTATAAAAATAATTGGACAACAGAAGGTAGAGTTCTTAAAAAGGGGATTCTACATACACAAACAATAATGGTTCAAGGTAGGTTTTCAGCTTCAACATCATCAACAATGAAGGAGATGACACCATTGTGACTTCTTTTGGCCAAGCAACAAATCCATTCTTCAATCAAATTCAAATGGGAAAAATATACTCAATTTGAAATGGAACTTTAAAATATGTAAACAAGAAATAAACAATATTTTTAAGTCCATGGAAGATCATCCTTGACATGACATCCTCTATTAAAAAATATTTTGAAGAAAATCTCATTGTCCCATTGTACCAATTCAACTTCAAAACAATTAAGGATATCAAAGGTGCAGCTGCAAACACAAATATTGACACTATTGGCATTGTTCTATCTATTATTATTGCCTCCAATTTCACAAGGCCAATTGGAACTTTAATAATGGAAATAACATTAATACTACAAGATAACTCTGAATATAATATTAAAGTAGCCCTTTGGGGAAGTTATAATGATGAAGATGGTAAACTTTTAGTTGATTTGTGTGATTCCAAACATTGTCGGCTCTAGTTCTTGCCATCATAAAAGGCAAACTTCAAGCATACAATTATAAAATAATAGGGACCAACTTAGATACACAATTCTTCATCAATCTAAATATATCTAAGGCACATGAAATGGGAGATGGTATGAAGAAAATGGTGCAAATATGCCAACATCATCACCAAGTACAAGTATTATTAAACATAAAACAATTGTAGACATCCATAAATCAGGGGTTCTTGGGAATTCATTAATTTAAATTAGATGCAATATTCATACACATTAAAATAACAAATTTTGTTATCTTTCTTGCATTTATCTAATTAATAATAAACAATGTAAAAAAAAATTGATTCACAAAAGTGATACATCTTAGCATTGTCAAAAATGTAACATTGATGTAGAAGATTGTGAATATAAATATACATTGAATTTCATATTAGAAGATGTCATAGGTATAATATGGAACACAATATTTGATGATGTTGTTATTGAAATAATAGGTATCACAACACAAGATCTACATAAGATATCATCTTCTCCTGATGAGATTTGGGAAATTGTAAAAAAGGTGCTCTTCTACAAGTATCATTTTACACTAGCAATAAAATTGGATATGTACAATGACAAGGAATAAAAGTATTTTACCTTAATAAATGCAACTAAAGATGAATCTACACCATAAGATGCAATTTTAATTAATGCATTTGATGTAATTTAATACATATAAATTCCAACTATTTGTAATTTACACGTGTTTACATATATGCATTTTGTAAAGAACACAATTGTTATTACTAGATTATATTTTCATAAAATGTTTTCAAAAGCACACTTCTAAAATTTCCTATAGTTTTACAATTACACCCACAATGATATACACCTATATCCACAACTTCTTCATGTTGATATCCATATAAATATCCCCATTATTCACTATTAGTCATTTTCAAATAGTTACATTTCTACATGGTATACTATTTTCATTTGCAAAAAAATGGGCTATACATACCATTTACAACAATTTAAGATTTAATTTTTCTATGATGATCATTGAAGACATTCATTGGGGAGTGAAAAATCAATTAAAAAAGCTTGTTTGAGCTATACAATGCACAAGGATCAAATAAATGCACGTTGATGACTTATTTACCATGCATGAACAATAAATATTGACCCCCACTTACTAATTATGTTATTAATAAATCTCAAAAACAAAATTGTGAAAGGATAGATGGTGTTTCCTCAATACATGCATGCTTCATTTTCAAGGAATTATATCTAGGTAATCAAATAAAAAATTACCGTGGTGACCATACTTATCACCAATCCATTGCAAAGAGAAATAATAATCGATGTTGTGCTTATAATAACATGGACCCAAGTATACAACCTAAAGTTTTATCTAAACTCACTCAAGTAGAATAAATGCTTATCACAAGAGTTAATCCAATATTTCAAGTAATCCAGGCATGTGGTGGGCAATACAAATATAGTATTCACACTATAAACTTCCCCAAGATATATCTTCTATTGTTAAGTACCTATCACGTCGAGCTGAAAATATCAACCTCTTAGTGTTAAGAAGAATTGGCTCGAAAAATAAATCATATGATTGTTTTGTAAGTATATCCCATGTCATGCAAGCCCTATAATACAAAATGGAGAATGAATCCTATTATAGAGACATCCAACTTGACCATCAAGCACTTGTGCCCTACCATCTGAACTTATTAATATCTCATTCGTCTTTCACCACACTAAAATTGAGATTATAGACACGTAAATCAACAATCTAGACTTGAATGAAGATACAAATACACCTACAAATCTATATTATCATCAAACATCATCTTTTGTAGCTTCTCTTCCAAATGCACAAAGATAAGTAGAACAAATAAGAAACTATGTAAACAATACCAATAATAGTATTCCATTTATAATAGATTTGGCCAAATGTTAGCATCTCACCTATCAATGAATACAACATAGAGTGCTTGTTTTCTATGGCATTTCTTCCTCTTTTTCCAATAAGTATTTGCATGTACCAACAACTTCATATTAGAAAATTCTAACTGCACAAATATGTTGTGCACCTACTTAGATATCAGGACAACCAATTTGGAAGCCAACCATGATTTCGTTATGTGTTGTTGAACCTAATGATGTGCCATGGAAGCCAAGCAACATCTTGAGTATTTGAAAAAAAAAACATTGAAGACAACTTGCCACTCACAATTTTAGACTTCCACCAACATCTAGCAAAATTACCTAATGCAATTATTGTAGATCAAAAATGCATTTTGGATCATCACTTAGAGGTACACATTTATTTTGGTCCAAGTGTAGGCATGGATTAATAGATATGATTACACAATTGGGATCACCAACATTGTTCTTCACCTTGAGTGAAGTAGACACTAAGTGGAAATATCTACATAAATTCATGCCATGGGCCCCTACATCTCTCCTAGACAACAATTCCAATTGGAAAAATAAAAACTTAATTGTGAACCCACATCTTGCATCTTCGTACATGGATAAAAGATTTTCAATCTTTCATGAAGAAGTCCTTTATAAACATCTCCACAATAAGGACTATTGGTATAAGAATTCATACTAAAAATATGTTTTATTACACTCAATACATACAAAAAACCTATCCAAAATCATAATTATCTAATATATTTTTTGTACTCAAGTAAAAATGGAAACACAAAGGATCAACACACATCCATGGATTTATATGGTTAGAAAATGCACCCAACACGGACACGTTGGACTAGGAAAATGCACTTCAAGTAGATTTTGTAAGGATATTCTTTGACTATCACATAATAACATGGAACCCACACACCAATGATATAATCCATGATAGAAAACATCATCCTGTTATTTACAATCCATGCTTGCTCACCATTGATGAAATACTTGGTGTCAATCCTCAAAAATATGATGAGGACCTTATTAATTGAGTTCAATGTCACAATAAATGTAGTGAGTCTACATGTTTATGGAAAAAGGGAACCACTCTATAATGTAGATATAAATCCCCTGGCCACTACAAGTGAGCTCAAACATGTTTATCGACAACAAAGGCCAAAAAATGTACTTTTTAACACGTAATGATGAAAGAGTGAACACCCACAACACAAGCATGTTTTCAATATGGTGTGCAAATGTAGATTGTCAGTCAGTTGTTTACCACCACATTGTACTCAATTATATAACAAAGTATGTAACAAAGATTGAAAATAAATATGAAAGCTACCACCATATGCTAACTAAAATATCATTTATAATTGTAATTGAAATCCTAGCAATGATTGCATACAACAAGTTCCTCATATAAACTATTGTCAACCATGACATAGGTGCACAAGCAACATGCTACATGCTGTAGAAGCTCCCTTCAACAGTTTATCACCAAACATGTATTACCCTATCTATTGCTAAACAAATCTTCAAATGAGCTTTTTAAAACACATCTTATGAAGATAACCTACCATCTTTGATTGATGCATATCTAAATCACCCTTCTTTCTTGTACACAATGCCATTCATTGAAGCTGCATGAACATGGTCTTACAACAATAAAATGAAAACTAATCAATGGAGAAATAGAACAAGTCAAGAAATTGTTTAAATATTTTCTCATTTCTCTTCCAAACCTCCTATTGATTCACCATTATATGAAGCTTTTTGTAGGGTAAAGATCTTAATTTAAAAACCATTTTGAAATATTGCAATGGACATTGGTTTAACTAGAGAAGACATTATTACACATTGAGAACAAATCAAGGATTCTTACAATCTATAACACACTGAGCAAATATCTATAGAAGAAAATAATGTTGAATCAAGCACTAATGATAGTGACATACACTAAGATATACAGATGGAAACAGAAATGACTGAGTGGGAACTCTTTTCCGATATGGACCCATTAGGCAACACTCAAATAGATGACATTAACATTCTTGGGCTCCGTGACTTTGACAACAACCATAATTATAATCATTCTGAGGTATTACTCAACCTACACATAACAATGCAACAATTTATAGATTCTCAACACACAATTGCCACATATAAAATTACTGAGTGCATAAGCCAACTAATGCCAAATGAGCTATCAGGTAACCAACAAATAGCCTTCAACATAGTTCAATAGCATGCCCAAAAAAAGACATAAGCTACACCACTCTAAATGATTATACAAGGAACAATGGGTATAGGTAAATCTTACTTGATTAACAATATCAAACATAGCCTAGATGGACTTGCAGGCATAAGTAGGTATCCCCTATTTCTCCTTGCTCCAATTGGTGTCGCAACATTTAACATAAATACATCAACATAGATTCAAGGCTCCACATTCCTATCCAAAAAATGAAAACACTTGAGGGACAAACACTGGCAAATTTTCAAGAATAAATGAGACACATTGAATATGTGCACATAGATGAAATGAACTTTATAGGCCCAAAGATGCTCAACAATATAAATAACCAACTGTGTGAGGCATTTCTTCAGCAAAATAACAAAGACTTTGGCCGCTGCTCAATTACTCTTATTGGAGACCTAGGACAACTTCCACCTGTAATTACATTCTAATGTATACAGGGAAGTTTTTTGGTCACACACTATGGCGAACATTTGACATAGTTGTAACATTAGAAATGAATTTTCGTCAACAACAATGCCCATAAAACTAGCTATTGCTCAAAAATTTATTAACCAACATTAGAAATGCAAACCCAATAGAGAAATATTGAAATATGTTAATGCCAAGAACATCCTTCATATCTCTAAAAGAATAAGAAGATTTCAAATGCTTGACACATTTGTATGCAACTAACATATTGGAAACAATGTATAACAAATAAATATTAAAATCATTAAACATTCCAATCGTAATATGTAGAGTCGAACAAAGCAGACAAACAAAGACACCTAACTAGAATGACACTCAACTCAAGCCAATCATGCTTCTATATAAAGAGCCAAAAAATATGTTGACATCCAATCTACGGGTGAAACATAATTAGTTAATGGAGGTATCAAGGAAATTGCTCACATTGTGTAAAATTCAGATTCCATATTTTGACATCCAATCTATGGATGAAACATAATTAGTTAATGGAGCTATTAGGGAAATTGTTCACATTCCCACAATTTAGAGTCAAAGCCACCTTCCTTACCCATATATGTGGTTGTTGCATTCAAAAATTACTCTTGTCCCCCATGGGATAATTGCAATCGTACACATTTTCTAATTCCTCCTATTACATAAGGTAATTGTCGATGAATGCCTATCAAAATAACATGGGCTCTGACTATACATAAAGCACAAGGAATGACTCCCAATAAAGCAACAATTGATATTGGTAACATAGACCGTCAAGGGTTGACATTCACTGTTGTATCAAGAGTATGCTCAATCTATGCCATGCATACCTCCCTTGCATTTATATTCAACCACTTTGCAAGAATGATAGTAAATATGTAAACTTACGAAAACCAGAGGAAACAAGACTCATAAAATTACCTTTTCCACAACATTTATAACAATTGTAACTTTATTACTACTGCCACACAACAAAAAAAATGTCTTGTACAATTTGATTCTTATCAAGCATTCTTTATTTTCTTTTCTTATTAAGTATTTTATAGTATGTGTAGCCTTCTTTTGCCGACATTTGTATCATTACTCACCATTGGTCTGAAGTAGAAAAATATATTCAGCTAAGTAATTTATATATGTAATATTTGACAAACTATTATTCCTTAATTATCATCACATTTAAAATTAATATTAGTATCATTTCCTTTCTTTAACGTTACTTTAATTTTGAAGATGACTTCTACTAAATCATGTTCAATTCTTAGCAATCTCATATTTTTCAGCAATTTATTTTTACAACACATTTGATTATTTTTACACTTTTAATATTGATTTGTAAATGAGAAAAAATAGTTCATAATTGATTTCTTGATCATTATAAACAATTTATTTTTCTAGTTGTATATAACTTAATATGAGGTATACGTATTAATAAGTTTCACTAATATGATTTTATGCTCCTTCTAACTTAGGTATAGGGTATGGCTGTACATCATGCATCTTCAACATATAGAAATGTTTTGTTTCACGGCATGTCCACGATTCTTAATGTGAGAGGATAACCCTCACCTTTAAACTAGTATTACAAGGTAAGTTTATCAGCAATCACAAACTCAATAGCTTTAGTTGTACAACAAATCACAATTTTTTTAATATTTAAAACTTTTTAATATAAATTTTATGATTATAAATAATATTAATGCTAGCAATTTATAAGTACTCCAATTTGTAAAAACTGATTAAACTCAGACAATACTACATAATAAATATATAACTATCAATATACTCTCTCCTTTTTACCAATAATAAATTAATTAATTAATTGCAACAAGAAGCTACCAAATGTCACTTGGAAGGACCCAGCAGGTGGGCAACTGCTACTTAAGAGTCTACACTATAAGCTTTGCTACTCATCTGCTTTTTATAGCATCCGTCCACATCTGCTTTTTATAGCATCCGTCCACATCTGCTTTATAGAAAACTGAGGGAATTAGAATTTAGTAGTTGCGGTTGAATGCAGTCGAGTGTAGTTGTATAGAGTAGCATGCTAACGACACGCTCCTCTGCGTGAACTCCACACTCCATTCCACTAAACATTACAGCTCTGATTCAACGCACTTACAGCAACCCCACTACTGCAAACAGAATCTTATGACAAATCCATATAAAATGCAATGCACCCTCGTTCAGACAGACACATCCCTCTCTGTCTCTGCAAGTTGTGCCCACACTGTGTTGTCTTCATCAGGTAAATTCTCTCTTTTCATTTCACTTCATTCCCCCTCTTTTGCTGGAAGAGAATCTGTTACATGCTTTTTTGTTTGTGGGTACTCATTCATTCCATTGATTTGATGTTTTTGTATGGTTTCTGTCATTAAACTGAGATTATCGTTTTAGTTTGTCTGCTGTACCTGACTTGAGATTATCATTTCAATTGGAAGCTGCTTTTGGATTTTCTGTTACTTAAAATATCACTCTGAGTTGTACCTGCCCAAGTCCATTATTTGTCTGCATTATTGCCGATGTTTTTTCGTTAGGCCATTATTCTGATAAATTTCAGCGAGTTTACGTTTGCTGTTTATTTTTGTTTGTGATATCTACAGTTTTTAACTAAGGTTATTTGTTTTATAGCATAATGTATTAACTGAAAACTTACCCATATTTTACCTGGCCTAGTTCCGTTTTTTTGTCGGCATTATTACTTCAAGTTCAGGTTGTAATGCCAAACAGGGATTGAATTTTGACAATCATGGCAATTTTATTTAAATTATGCTTTTGAATTAGAAATTTAGAAGCAAGTTATAGCTTATTTATACTGTAAAAATCCACCCAGGCTTGTAGCTGGTCTGGTCCCCTTCTTTTCTACCCAGTTCTGTAACTCGCCTGGTCCCCTTCTTGTCCACCCAGTTTTGTAGCTGACATGGTCCCCTTCTTGTCCACCCAGTTTTGTAACTGGCCTGGTCCCCTTCTTGTCTGCATTATACTGCAGGTTTTACTTTTTAATGGAAAACCAGGTTTGAAACTATGTAATCATTGTGAGAATTGCTCTGCCTTACCACTACTGATAGATAGTTAACTAGAATTTGAATACAATATTTTTCCGAGATTTTACTTAGTTTATTGATTTAGAACCATTTCCCGAGCTGCGTCAGCTTTTTATTTTTCTGATGTCTAGATGACTTCATCCAATGCCTTTTCCCCTATGTTTTTAAAAGTTTTTTGGTTTATTTTCTGTAGTTTATCGATCTCAGACATTTCATGACTAGCTATTTGGTATTTTTATTTGTGACGTTTGAGTGAAACTTTGATGCTTTTTTTATGTTTTGTTTTTACATATTTGATTTTGAGCTGGGGGTTCAAGCATAATACTTACTATTCATATATGTTCTTTTTTTATGTAGTCCAGATTGTGGAATGTTATATAGGTTGATCCATTTGGTGTTTTGGTCAAGATTTTTGGTTTGCTGAGATTCAGTATTGATTTGGAGCAGAGTACTCTTTAGGCAGGCACAATGGCCAGGCGTGTGATGCATCCTGCTCGGGAAGAGAAAGAGGTGGAGGCTCAATCACCAATAGAAGAAGTGGCACTGGTGGTGCCTGTTACTGATGACCCATCTCTGCCTGTATTCACATTCCGAGTATGGATACTGGGTTTTGTGTCATGTGTACTGATCATGTTTCTGAACACTTTCTATGCCTACAGAACACAGCCCTTGACCATATCTGCCATTTTAGCCCAGATTTTGGCCTTGCCACTTGGGAAATTCATGGCAGCAACTCTTCCAACCAGGACGATGCATGTGCCCTTTGTTGGGTGGGAGTACAGCCTGAATCCGGGCCCCTTCAATATGAAAGAACATGTCCTCATAACCATCTTTGCCAACAACGCAGTTTCCTCAGGAGGTGGAGATGCATATTCAATTGGGGCAATCAACGTCATGAAAGCTTATTACAAGCAAAATCTTAGCTTTATTGTAGCTCTCATCATCGTACTCACAACACAGGCAAGGTTTCACATCTACTATTTCATGTTTTGATATATATGTTACTTGCAAAATATTTTATCGTGCGGGCTTGCATGAATATCAAAATTTTCATGTAACGTATTAGTAGTTACAGAGAATGGTATTTTGGTGTCTGAATACGGTGTGCAGAATGCTTGACAAAGCCAGTTACATATTGATAATAGTTTATACCTTTTCTCCATGGAAAGAAGTCACATGTACAGTTCTCATGGATTCTTGTGTGTGTGTTTTTGTTGGGAGAGTTCGGGGCTGGGATGGTGAAGGGGGACCATGTACCCACAAGCTCAATGGAGCTGTTTGGGAATATGGCCAATTTGCGAGGTCATTCCCAACAAGGGTAATTGGCAGAGGCTTCATCCTGATCAAATGGGCAAGGCCTGCATTATTAACAATGAACACAGCCATGCTCATTTGATTGAAATAAATTCCTCACTTATATTACATGGTCCCTTGATTTAAATGATTTGCAGAAGCAGAATCTTTAGTATCTTAATTCAGATTTCTTTATGACTTTTGCTTGATTATCATCAGTACATTGAACAAGATTAATAGTATATTTCCTTAGATTGTATATTATTGAGCTATCACTGACAAACATATTTCTTTTACCTTTTGGCTTCTTCCAGATCTTAGGATATGGATGGGCTGGTTTGCTGAGGAAATATCTAGTTGAGCCTGCAGATATGTGGTGGCCTTCCAACTTGGCACAGGTCTCTCTCTTTAGGTAAGCTGATTCTAATGCCTTCTACTCCCCTCCTCCCTGAAGAAAAGAAGAAAATACAAGAATTTATGTTTGATTTTATACAACTCAAGAAAATTAACTAACAAAGGGAATATTAAATATGCCTTGAAACGACTAAATAACTAGGTTTAGATGAACATGATAGCAATTGATGAAACGCAAATAACAGACAAAAAGACTGAACTGGATATAGAGGAATAAAATGTTAATCCTCATTCTAGTCGGGATGAAGTTTTTTTTACCTGCCCTTGTTTGAATCGGGATGATTTCTTTTACAATGAATTTGCTTTTTGCCACTCATTGCGTTTAATATCAAATTTTAATTTTCTTAGATGTGTTCTCTTATGCATTGTTTCAAAACTTGACTGGTAAAGCAGGATAGTCCAAGGGCACAATGAAATTCAAACAGTTTTATAAATTTATATATTAGTATATTGACTAGGGGCTAGAGTTCCTTTCCACCTTAAGTTTGAAAAATACTGAATAGCAAAGAGTTAGACAAGTTCAAACATTTGAAGTTCATTTCCCCATTTTCACCGCATTATCATTTATAATTGTAACACTAAAGTTTCCCTTGTATGACTTCAAAGATGTTTCTTGACTATAAGAAATTTTACGAAGGTATGAGCTTTTGTTAGTTCTAATGTGGATACCTGTTTGAATGTGAATCAGGGCTCTCCATGAAAAGGATCATTCTAGGAAGAGACTGTCACGTATGCAATTTTTTGCAATATTTGCAATGGCCAGCTTTGCATACTACACATTGCCTGGATACATGTTCACTATTCTGACATTTTTCTCTTGGGTTTGCTGGATTTGGCCAAATAGTGTCACGGCAAACCAACTTGGTTCAGGGTACAAGGGTTTGGGTGTTGGAGCCTTATCTTTTGATTGGGCTGGACTTTCAGCATATCATGGAAGTCCTCTCGTGACACCATGGTTTTCGATCTTAAATGTTGCTGTGGGATTTGTTATGTTTATTTACATAATTATTCCTTTTTGTTACTGGAAATATAATGTCTTTGATTCGAGGAAGTTTCCTATCTTCTCTAGTCATTTGTTTACGGCTAATGGTACAAAGTATGATACCACAAGGATCTTGACACCACAGTACGATTTAGATGTAAAGGCCTACAATGAGTATGGTGAGATATATCTCAGTCCCCTTTTTGCACTTTCTATTGGATCAGGCTTTGCAAGGATTGCAGCAACAATTACACATGTGCTTCTCTTCAATGGATAGTGAGTGCCTTCGATTGTTTCTTTTCCTTAATATTTTGAAAACTTAATAAAAATTAGGTGCCAGTTATTTCAAGAAATGATGAAGAGTGAATTTTACTACTACAGTGACATTCTCAAGAGGAGCAGATCTGCTATGAATGCTGGCAAACTGGATATACACGGGCACTTGATGAGGCACTATAAGGATGTCCCAGAATGGTGGTTTTTAGTCTTGTTGGTCGGTAGCTTGGCATTTTGTCTTCTATTGTCATTTGTATGGGAAGATGAAGTTCAACTTCCATGGTGGGGCATGATACTAGCTTGTGGACTGGCATGGTTCTTAACTCTTCCAATTGGAATCATTCAAGCAACTACAAACCAGGTTTGGTTTCTTTCGTTTCTTCGTAGATATTTTTGTTGCTAAATGCTGCTTAAAGATGTCCTTTTCAATGCTAGTCTCCATATTAGTTTTACAAGTTCTGTAATGTTGATCTCACACCACAGGATATTTTATATCCTCCCACTATCTTTATCATCTTTTTAAGGTTTCATTCTGGAATTTGTATTGAGGCAGGAAGCACAACCTATTCACTACAGAAAAGTTCCAGAATTATTTTTTTATGCATTTCACCACAGTTTCTTTCCATGTTTTCCTTTGCATTAGGAGAATACATATGACTGCTTGTTTACTTTTTAAAGCCCAGTAGACCTACCTTTGATTTCTCCAATTAGCTTGTCAGTTGACTGAAAATATTTTTCTGATGTTATACATAAATACAGCAACCAGGTTATGACATCATAGCACAGTTTATATTTGGTTACATTTTGCCTGGGAAGCCCATAGCAAATCTGCTTTTCAAGATCTATGGCAGGATCAGTAGTATACATGCACTCTCTTTTCTTGCAGACCTTAAGCTCGGCTACTATATGAAAATTCCTCCACGTTGTATGTACACTGCTCAGGTATGATTGATATTGCTCTAATTAGGTTCTTACCTTTAATTATTGGGGAAGATTCAGCCTGTAGCTTGAAACTTTGAACCACTTTTTTACTTATTTAATATCTTCTTTAAATGTCTTTATTCATAAACGTTTTGGTTTTTTCTCATTCTCAATTTTGTTATTTTATTTTTCTACAGCTGGTGGCTACGGTTGTTACAGGAATAGTAAATCTTTCTGTCGCATGGTGGATGCTGGAATCTATAGAGAATATCTGTGATGTGGATGCTTTACCCCCTAGCAGCCCTTGGACATGTCCAAAGTACAGAGTCACATTTGATGCATCTGTTATTTGGGGTCTTGTTGGTCCAAAGCGCCTATTTGGGCAGCAGGGGATGTACCGAAATCTGTTGTGGCTTTTCCTTGTGGGTGCACTTCTCCCTGTACCAGTTTGGATTATGAGTAAGATTTTTCCCAAGCAAAAGTGGATTCCACTGATAAACATACCAGTCATTACATATGGCTTTGCTGGCATGCCTCCTGCCACACCTGCCAACATTTCTTCCTGGATCATAACAGGTACTATTTTCAATTATTTTGTCTTCCGTTTCAGGAAGAGATGGTGGCAGCGGTATAACTATGTTCTATCTGCATCCTTGGATGCTGGTACAGCATTCATGGGAGTGCTACTGTACTTTGCTCTTGGCACGGGAAATAAGAATCTAAGCTGGTGGGGGACTGAGCTGGATCATTGTCCACTTGCTTCTTGCCCAACTGCCTCAGGCATTACCGTTAAGGGATGCCCAGTATTTTGACTGCTCTCTCTGAGGGTAATCACTTCCGCAAATTCAGCCCAATAAACTTGAATACATAGATTCTCCGTATAGCAGCAGAATCTTAATGCTTGGTATCGCATGACAGAAAGAGAGCTTTGAAGTCGCTCCAAGCCTAGGAATATCTCTTAACTCTTACCATGGTTTCAGAGTTGCACCATACTCTCTTGGATGCACACCGAGGTTGAGAGTACCTCTTTGAGTAAATCTCACAAAATACTCTTATAGCATGGAGTCATAACATGGCAAGAACTAGTTTATTATGCATAGCACTTCAGTGAAGTATTTAAGAGTGAATCCCAATACTCTACTGAATGTTGAAAGTAAGTTGAAGAAATGATGGTATATTTCATGAACTCGCTAAAATCTTTTGAAGACAATAAAGCTCAAGGAGTGCTTGAATTTCTAATGATAAAAATGAAATTTAAAAAGTGAAAAGTCACTTTGTTTTCATTCAACCTGCTCTATTTAATCAAAGCCTGTTTAAGTCTCTTTCATTTATTACTAGTGCCTATGCTTTTTGTCACTTACAATCTTGTGGATATGCTTAGCCAATTGAGAATTATTAAATATTATTAAGAATTATTCGGTATTATTTTTTAACACTGGTGACTATATGTAATTTTGCTTTGGAAAAATCACAGTACGTTGTGTGGAAAAATCCAGATTTATATTGAAATAAAAAATTGCTAGATTTGTAGCTCCCGGGGGTTAGTCTAACTGGTTGGGAGCGTTGTGTTAAGGCACATGTACCTGGTAGTCATGCGTTCGAATCTTCAATTCCAATGTGACATGGGATTGGGTCTTTGTGGTGGCATTGGGGTTATAGTGGTTGGTCAGTGGGCAGGTTCAAACTCCTGACTTTGGGTTTCGGGTATGCCCCTGGTCACTTATTTCTCACATCAAAAAAAAAAATGGCTACATTTGTTAGTGTGAAAGCTTTGAAAAGTTTCAGACAAAACAAGTATGTAAATGAACATAGAATCTTCATGTCTTTGGGTACGCTATGACGTAGTCAAGTCAAACGTAAATGCCAAATAATAGTTTTAACCTCAAATCAGCATAAGAGCTATAAAATTGACCCTCGTTAATGGGGTAAGAGTAAATAAGTCATTGAGACAGAAAATTTCCTGGCATCCTACTCAACAGGGTTGGGCCAAGTTAAACATTGATGTCACTTTGAAAGGGAATCCTGGGCATGCAGGTTTGGGATGCATTCTTTACTCAAATTCAGGTTCTTTTATTGCCATCTCGGCCTCTTTTTTATCAAGAGCCATATAATGAAGCTGAATTTCAAGCTCTTATCTTGGGCCTCAAGGTTGCAAAGGACTAAACATTAGTAACTTGGCAATTGGAGGAGATTCCCAAATAGTTGTCAGTGCTCTATCCAAAGGTTAACTAGCAGTTGGAAGCTAATTGCACTGCTCCAACCAGCCAGTAAACTATTACAAAGCTTTGCTGATATCTCTATCCCCCATTGCTACTGAGAAGTCAATCGGGCAGCAGACCACTTGGAAAACCTTGGTCCTAATCTCGACATTGTCAGTTCAGTTGAAAGCTTACATGATTCCAACTTCAAAGTTTTGCAATCCATTATAAGACAAGACTGCACTTTTGAATCCCTGCAGGATGATTATTTCCCTCTCATCATTCTCCACTCATTCTCCAAATCATGTGCATCACTACTTGTCATCATCGACCAGATCTTCCCCTCTCTGCCACCTTTTTTCATTCATACTGCGTTCATGACACAATAACTTAGCTCTGTGTGCCAAATCCTACTTAGGTCTTTTCTTGGCATGTCATATCATAATTTATGGCTCCCTCGCATGCTTCCAATTTATCCCAATTTATCTCTTCCTTCCCCTTCCCCATCCAACACCTTCCACCATTTCATCCTACATTCTCTCTTCCAGTCTTTCAAGAGACACCTGTAACCTGTTCGCTCACAAATGGCTTCAAGTGGCCCTTCAACAATGGGAATTGAAACAACTGGTTTGGTAATCAATGTTTCAAGGTAGATGGACTTGAAGAGGACTTCGTCTAGCATGTACTGGGTCAAAGTGAAACAATGAATGGTGTGCCTTGGTCAATTTATTCAATATGTGATGGTTTTATGTCTAAATTAGCAGCTATTACACCAACATTTTTGCACCTTTCAATTGATTGTCAGGGTGATCTTTCCACCCTAGCACCTTTCAAAGGTAGAAGAACTGAAGGCAGTTTGGCTGGTATACAAACCTACACTTGTTCTTACTGAGCTTGATGAAGAAGTGGACTTCTTATGGCTGGCCCCATTGGAAGAAGCTCTCCTAGATTGGAGACTTCCTGCTTTGGACAAGGGTAAACATCCATTGAAAGCTGCCTCGCCTTTTTTGGAAGCCAAAATATCAATCCTGGAGTGCAAGGTTAAGCAAATTACAGTGCAGATGTATTCTTCTTTGCTGTCTGCCATTCCTCGCAAGCTCCGCCCTCAGCAAAACAAGCTTCAGTGTTTCCCACCACACCAGCAAGGCCAGAGAAATGCAAGTGGCCTCTGGGAGCCGGAGCATCGAAGGTGAGGAATGGATGCGTACATATGAGGGTAAGCCACCTAACAAGCGACACATTCTGGGAATTTTAGCAGCCCCACTTAAAACCCTTCATCAATTGATTGTGTTGACATGACTACATCTTTTGCATCAGAAGTAATCTGTGTTGGTTGTGTGGAAAACCCCAATGGAATTCATATCTCGCAAGGAGTTCTTGGAAAAATATGCTCCCAAGAGAACGACCTCTGTTGTGGATCCTTTAAGCAGTCGGAAGATGGAGGAGCCAGCAGTTTCTTTTCCAATGCAGGAGTAAGCTCCCGTTTTCTTTCCAGAAAGTGGCCTTTGTCTGGTGTATATTTTCAGTTGTTGCAGTCCTGGGCTTAGTAGGATGTTTGGCTCAGTTTGGTTTTAGTTTTTTGAATTCCTCTGGAGTAGTTCCTCAGCTCTTTTTTAAGTATTTTCTTAAGTTAGTTTAAAGTTAGTTTTAAAATCATATGTATATGAAGAATGGCCACCCTTTTCTTTGAACTCGTGTCTTTCCACTTTCCTACTCTTCTCTTCACTCTCAATATCTCTCTCTTCACTTTCATATGCAAGATATATCCATGTCATATATTTTTAATTAAAAAAGGGTGAGGCCCCAATAGAAACCCTCAATTTACTCTTTAAAAAAATTAGAAATGCTATCAATTGAACTTCCCAAAATCATGCTCGTTGTTTTCTAAATACTCATCTTTATCACCGTCAATAATAGCATTATTACGAGGATCTACAATATAGTATTGAGGTGCCTCTTCTAACAAGTTTTTACTAGTCAAAATCCAGTTGCCATGTATCCCATGCTTGAAAAATGAAATTAAACTTTTTGGTTTTAGCTTGTTCATTTCTTTCAACTGCTTGGTTTGCATTGCATGTAGATGAGGTGCTAACCGAAAATGAAATAGCAATATTTTTGCAAACCTCACATATAGATTTTGTTGTTGTGGCAAACAACACACCCCATTTTCAAGCTGAAAACAGGGACTCTCTTTCTTTCAGGGAAAGTTTTACTTTCCCTGGTCTACAGGGCCTCTTTGGAATGTTTTGGGTGTATCTACTTGAGCCCTTCTTTGATTGGCAGTTTCTAGATGCTAAGTTACAAATGACTGCTCGTGCTTATTTTCAGTGTTTTTTTGCATTTCTTCAAGTTCAATTTAAACTTTCATCTATAAACATCAAAGTCTAACTTGCAGGGTTAAGAAGTCTTAGTCAATGATTAAATGCTTCAGTATTCATCCATTTGAATGTTGGACCTAGGCTTTATGCAAGTTTATCTATCTTTTGAGACCTTTACATGGCTTTTTTTTAACAATGCAACCCATGATTATGCTATTTTATAGTAAAAATGGCTTGAATATTTGGTGGACTTCATTTAGATCATAGCTTGCGCATTTCACTGCGCACTCCTTAGCCAAATATTTAATAATCATGATGCTCTTTGCATGTGAATAAAGTCTATTACCCCTTTGTTTTAAATCGTTTTATCATTTTTCTATAAACTTTATCTTTGAATGTTCGGGCTTAAATCTTTGTTTATGCAAATGAATGGTTTTGATTTCAGTATTGATTCGTTGCTTCTCGCATGAATTTTAATTCGCTAAAAACTTGGCTTTCTCAAAAATATTTACTTAGTCAATTTCTTGTTTTCTTGTAGGTTTTCAAATATTCATGGGGCCCTCTAGACTCTTCCACACATCCAAATCTTGTCAATGCACGGCTTGGTGTCAATTTCTTTTGAAAAAATGACTAAGTCCTTGTAAAGCCCTGGGGCCTCGAGATCGCGCCACATGGCATGATTCTGGTGACCCGACCCCTCAAAACCTCAGAAGCATTAAGGCATTAGCCCAATGACCCAGAAATTGATCGAAATTGGTAAAGCTTCATGCCCCCGAGTCCTTGAGAAGATGCCATGTGGCACCCTCTCAGAACCCTGGGAGCTCGGAACAATTATAGCATTAGCCCAAAGCATGAAGAGCCCAAGACGCTGAGACAAAGCCACATGGTGATGACTGAACAAGCACAGACTAAAACCTGGGATGACCGGGAAAAAGCCACGTAGCCACGACGATGACGGAGATAGATAACAAGCTAAAGCCCAAGAATGCCGACAACCTGCCAAGTGGCAAAGTGGGATCCAATGGAGCAAGCCAATAGCCTAGCAAAGGAGAAGGAACGCGATGTCAAGAAAGAGCCATGTGGCAGCGATGACATCAGGGAGCTCGGGAACTAAGATTGACGGCCCATCTGGTCGTCAAAATCCTCAAGAGACCCAAGAGGACCGTGTGTTAGGGCTGGTAAATGCAGTCGAAGTGTAGTCGGTTCCTCACCAACTAAAAGGCCTAGAAGCGATAGATTTCGGGCTAATAAAAAAGTGAACTGATCCAAGAGACCTTGAAATCAAGTTAGGGTTGGCTCTTTCATTTATTCAGCGCTTAAAATTTAATGCATTAGTCTATGCAAGGCATGGTAGAGTGGTAGTCCAAAGAAAATCCCAATGACAATCTGCCAACAATATTTGAATCTGATTGCAACTAGTCCTCCAAATTGAATGAAAAGCAGTTAGTATGGCATGAGTCATCACCTAACATGCACATGGAAGAAGGCCAAGGAAAGACAATGAGCATAAAAGACAAAAGGTTTGTTTTAAAGAGGCGTGGCCTCTAATTGCAATTCGTGGTCAAGCTGGCGAATTTGTCAGAATCTTAATCACATTCCCCAATCATCATTGAATATTTGTAATTGCTCCAGTGGTGGGTTGAGCAAACTTCATGGACAAATTTTTCTATATGAGGGACTTTGTTTTCCCTTTGAAAAGATCAGGGCTTTTGGGGTCGAAGCACTGTTAGGATTGTGCCAGGATTGCACCTACCTTCTCTTGGTGTTTTCACCTTGACTGTGTGTCCACGGGTGGTCGGCATTTGAGGCGTCGAAACATTGTTGGATTTGTGCAAGGGTTGCACCCGTCATTCCTCACGTTTTGCTTTGATTGTTTGCTTGGACTAATGGATTGTAATAAAATAATTTTAGAACGCTAAATACAGATTTTCACGGTGTTTTATTCACTTGAAATGCCTCCAGTGTTTTGATTTAGTTGGTTAATTGATACTAGGATTGATATTGTGCTTGATTGCAAACATGAATGTGGCATCTAGATTGTGCTTATGCTAGTCTAGTTCCTTGCTAATTCTATCCGGTTTCCTCTTTGAATGCCCTATGCTTTATGTGTTTTCAACTATAAAATGTTCCAAAAGCTTTGTGTGCAATCTGCTACAAATCTTTGGGTGTTTACATTTGGTGAAGGATTTGCAAGTTGAGCATTCATACTTGTAGATGAGTGTCTTAGTTAGGATGTGTGATAGCTATTTTAATTGGTCTATTGAATTTGTTCATGCTTTATTTTAGTATTTTCTTAGTCATTCTCTGCAACAACTACAGACTATCAGTTAGACTATCTTTAGAATGGGTTCAATAGATAAACGTCTTTCATATCAATGTCCTTAGAAGTTTGCCCATTGAGTGGCTATAAGTTTGTGCAATTGCTAGACCAGGCACATAGTGGTATAATTGTGGTCAAGCATGCTTTGAATTCTTTAGCATCAAGAAGCTCGTTTAGGTCAAATACACCCTCTTCTTTCTGTCCTACCCTCTCTCTCTTTTTTACTTTTTTGGATGATAACCTGTCGTAGATTAGATATTCAAATGAATTGTAGTGAAGTAGATTTTGATTTTTTTATCACTTGAATTAAGTAGACAACAGGATATAGACAAATAATAAGCAAGTAAATGAACATGAATGCTCATATCAATTGAATCTGTGGTGGTAGCAGTTGTTGCTCTTGGAGTAAATTTGGTTAAACTGCTCGGTCCTTGGATTGAACCAGCATCAATCCTAAAGTTAACGAGGGACTTTTTTATCCCATGCATTGGCCCCCGTTTTTCTCTCTGAAACACTCAATCTCATGAGTGCTTTCGGACCAGGGTTTTGAAGTGACCACCAAATTTCATGAGACTCACTCCATGACCATCCAATAGTAAAAGTTAAACTGCTCTCCATGTAAGGAAGAGCAAGATGCAGACAACAGGGGCTCCTAGTGAAAAATCTAATAAAATTGGCAGACCATGATGAAAATTGAGTGCCCCTAAGAGTCATGATGAAAATCTACCAAAAATAGGATAGCGCAATGGAAATTGACAGCAATTAACAGGGCTGATGAAAAATGTTTGTTTCTTTCGTAAAAAGAAGAGCATAATATCTAACCCTTGAGACATGAGATTTTATCAACATTAATATTTCAGTGTCTTCGAAATTGGTTGATGTGGGGATTGGCTGATTGATCAAGCAAAAAATAATTGTTTCATGTATTTATATATTTTTAAATGTCTATTATGCCAGAGAATGTTTACTTGACACTGATGAAACATGCAGACAAACAAGAGGCTTGATTTAAAACATTTGTTCCAAAAAAAAATGATTGCAAGGCCATTAATAAGATAGATATTCTAAATATCAATCTTCTTAATGTGCATAAATTATGATGATGCCGAGGTCAACAGTTGATGCTTTTTAGGGTAATCTTTTTTAGTACATGTACATTATAATGACAGAATACTAACAATATAGAATCAATTACTTTCTGCTGCTTGTTACCAACTACACATTATAATGTCATTGTGGATCAAATGCATGGAAATTCAACCTAATAAATTATACTGCAGAAAAATCATAAATGCATCGACTGGGTATTCCTGCTACTCAGGTTGTGAAGCGGCTGGCAATGGAGGTAACTCTCTTCTTGAAGTTTAATTATAATATTTTATTGAATTTTTTTTGATCCACTTGATTCATTTGACACTCCAAATTTTCTTGTCTAGCTTATTGTATCAGTATGTTGAAACAATAAATCACTACAGTGACAGGATTTGAAGGCCTTTTAGAATACCATGGTGTTTCTCTCAAGCAATTGAGGATTTATACATGGTGAAAGAAGGCCCACTAGTGAAAGCCGATGTAGATTTTCTCATTCAGGATTCACATTTTCTACATCCGATAAGGTCTGCCAAAAGAGTCGGTGATGTGAAACCTTCAGGTCCGGTGCCGATTATAGATGGCATATGGCATACAATAAAAGCTTTATATGCTGAAGTTGATACATTATTAACTAGGGCCATAGGTTCTGATGGACATGCATCTCTTCCTCCTGAGAGGAAATGCGTGATTATGAAGATGATTCCCCACTTATTGAGGATGAGAAGGTTAAAGACTGGGAGATGCAAGAAGCATTTGGAAGTCATCATACTAGAAAGGTTGAGAAAGCGGATAAATTGGAAATCAGGTTGCCAGTACAGTGGCTGGCTGATCATGCTGCACCACAACCTATAATTTACTCCTCACATGTCCAGAATTCAGTTCTAGTGTCTTTGGAATCTTTTTGAACAATCTCTTAAAAGTTGAGACCAAGCTGTCAGAAGTGGCACCTACTCCTAGTTGTATTTATGCTTCTAATCAGGCATTAGATGAAACTGAAAATGGTATTGTTTTAGCAACAAGGAACAGTCTTCCTGGTTGGCCTGCTCCTGAACTGAAGGATCTTGATTTGTGGATGGAAGATGGATTTCTAGACTCGATTTTGCCTAATTCTAGATGGGATATGGCTTGTAATCTCGAGGCAGTGTAAAATCTACAAGCATTCTTCATTAAACTTGGATCCTGTTTTCTGTGGGGTTGACTTTGAAGAGTTTTCGTCATCAAATTTACATTCTGAAAGTAATGAATTGTATGAGAACCAAGAGCAAATTTCTTTTCAGAAGTGCTTGTATCAATATTTGTTCCAGATAAGCTTTTCAAAGGAAGGGGATTTAATTACTTGGAAAGAAGTTTGTTTTAGTGGTACAAAAGCATAATGCCTGTAAGGCATTGACTTGGGGCATGTCATTATTCCAGAATGGCTTCTACATTTTGAAGAATTTACAATTGGTGGTTAATGCTATTAGTGAGCGAACCTGCTCCTATTGTTTATGCCACATGGTTCTCAGTCCACAAAAAATTGGCTTGTTTGTAAGTGAACTAAAGCAGCATCTACTTTCTTGTGTATGTCAAATATTTATGTTCTCTGATCATGCATATCAAGTGGCACCATCATCAAATGAAATTAGAATTTGGGGCCTAATGTGCATACTTTGAAGGACTAATTCAAGCAGCATGTATAGGATGCAAATTCAGAGTATATGGTGAAAAATGGTGTCACAGATGTTGCTCAGAACTCATATGATTAAAACAAGTTTGTGCCTAAATTAAACCCTGTCATGGACATTTTGTATCAACAAAGCGTGCTGTGAAGGAAGTGAAATTCCAGATTCCTTAATCGACAAGAGTTTCTGTAGAGACCTGTGTACATAGAAATGCAAAGAATCGGCATTTCCAATCTCAACATATGCCCCATCATCGAGAGAACAACGGTGAATGGCATAGTTATTAAGTCTGGAAATCTGGCTCTGTTAGGGAACGCTAAAATATGGGAACATCCGGAGTTCTTGAAAAAGCTCAGAAAAAATCTGGCTCTGTTAGGGAAGGCAAAAATATGGGAACATCTGGAGTTCTTGAAAAAGCTCAGGAAAATCTGGGCCACACTTGAGCATAGTTTTATAAATATGTAAAATTGACAAATCCAAAAAAAAAAACATTAATAACTTAATATAAAATATTAATATTATATAATATTTATGTTGATGGAATTATTTTCTTAGAGAAAATTTTAAAAAATAAATAAATTATATTTTTTTTTGAAAAAAAAAGGGTCTACCCAGATCGAACTTAATAACGCAGAGATAGTGACTTTAGTGAAGAACGGTACAATGGACTACAAGAAGGAACTCTTTATAGAGATATGCGAGGACCGTTGAGCCCAAATAACGACTCTTCATTGGAAAAACACCCTCCCACTATTGGTAACAAATTAGACACCTAATTAGCATGATTAACAATCATTTAATTATTTAGAGGATAATGTAATCGTTAAGTAGCTGGTATGGATATGGGTATGGATATGCGAATTGGATATGAGTATGGATACGGGAATTGAATACGTGAATTTTTTTGGGAGGCTTGGATATGTCCATACAAAAATATATATAAAAAATTAAAAATATAAAAAATATAGTCATATAAACAAAAGTAACCACATAATAATAGAGGAAACAAAATAAGTTAAATAATCACAAAACATACTAATAATTCAATGCCAAATATCATAATATTCAATGGTCGAACTTATATTAGTGTGTAATAGTGTAAGATTAACGAAAAAGAGGAGTTTCACATCTTTTTCAAGGATGTGGAACTTAGATCTCCATCAGTTTTAATGTTAATCTTCTCTTAAGACCTTGTTTATAATTTTATGCAATACAATGAAACTAATTGTTTTACTTAAATCAACGTCATCCTCCCTCTTTAAATCAACACCAATCTAAGTTCCACTTCCTTCCTAGATGAAGGAAGGATGTGGAACTTAGATCTCCATTAGTTTCAATGTTAATCTTCTCTTGAGACCTTGCCTATATTTCTATGTAGTTAGCGAAATTGATTGGTTTACTAGAATCAACATCATCCTACCTATTTAAATCTTTGTAATGGCTGATATTCCTTGATGAATTGCCATTAGAAAAGATGGTCAAGTAAGTACCAGGGCAATTGTTATTCTAATATTTGGTGCTTGCATTGAAGATTGTACTTTTTTTGGTAAAATAGATTTTTAATTAAATTAAGAAAGAGCGGTATATCCAAGAATGCAAGCTATTGCAACCCAAAACAAAAAGCTTAGACACTTGAACTCCAAGTCAATATCACCAACAAATGATTGGAGCTTTCAATAAACTCTGCGAAAGTTGTCCCTGTAATGAAGTAGCTCAAAAAAAAGACAATGAATTTGAAAAATAAAAATAAAAAATGTATTTTCCTACTGTAATATCAAACTGATTCGTAAACTAGGTGGATATTCCACTCTAATTGTCACCAACACATACCCTTTCAAAACAAGGTGTTTTCTCTCAAGTTCTATGCCATAGAAAAATATCCAAAATGTTTTTTTAAGAAGTATCCCAACTCTTATGATTGACATCTATAACATACAAGGGAATATGCAAACCTTTACATGCAATACCCATGTGTTACATCCATTACATTTATTCCTTCACACTCTAAACTTACTATTACCCCATACATGTTTGCAATTAAAATGCTTGCATAGAGGTGCAATATCAAGATGAAGTTTTTAACTTTTGAAAACAAGTCTTGAGCTCTTTTAAATGTTTGTTGTATTAGTTTAGTTGCAAGGAATGTAAACATGTGAGTAAATGAAACAAACATATCAATAACAAAGAGAGATAACACTAGACATACCCTAAATAAATTCAATGTGAGAAAACCTCAGCAAGAGCGAAGTCATGCTTCCTCATCTCCACTATATTTTTCAGTTTACAAGCTTTTTGCCTTCTTGGACTTACAAAGAAAATCAACCTCATAAGCTCCTATACTCGTAATGGTCTCTGTAATGTTCGGTGGAAGACTTGCCTCTCAAACAAGAAAAACTATTAAACTCACCTATCTCAGCTATGTAGTCTTCACCCTATTATCTACAACTGAGAAACAATGAAAAAACAAGAACAAAGAGTCAAACTTGCAAATAAGCAATGTAAATCCAACTTTCATCTATCTCACTGCACTTGTTATTTTCTGATGATTTGTATTATGCCTTGCCAAGCCCTATATTTATAATTACTCAGCCTCAGAACCTGCTAAGAAACTTAATCGAATTGTCAAAGTGTTAGAACACAACTATCTATTGAGACGGGGGTGAATCAGTAGATCAACTAAAATCAATGCTTTAATCCTTTTAAAGCAAATTCAAAAGCAGATGCAGATTAAACGATAAATGCAGAGATCACATACACACACAAATACAAATGACACCAAATTTATACGTGGAAAACCCAAAGAAAAAAACCATGGTGAAAATCGCTGTTAGAATCTACTATTCTAATCCAACATCACAGTCAATGCCTCACTTGGCAAAACCTCACTGTTTACAAGCCTCACTAGCAAAACCTCACTGATTACATTTAAGGACACCAATCCTAAGGAGACACCAATCCCCTAACTGAGCACCAACTCAACTAATATGATGGCATCAACCAATCATATCTATGGAGCTACAACTCCATATTACAATATTGATTCATAAATGAATCAAACTCTAATTCTCTGTTACAAGTCTAATCTGTAACTACTCATTATCTGCACATTATCTCTGTGTGCCTTTCTTCCTCTCTACCCCTCTCTCTCTGTGTCTGTATATGTATCTATTTGACACACTTCATTTCTCTCTCTGCAGCCTCTATGTCACTATATTTTCTATTTGACACAATTTGAATAGCTCCGACCACCTTTGCCTATGTCCTAGATGTCATATATATAAGCAATGGATCTAGGGTTCCATGTCTTAAGTGTGTTCACTCTCGAACTTTAACACATCACACCAGTTCTGGACTTTAGTTCATTATTACTTGGACTGTAAGTTTCCCGCATCTCAATTCCATGCATCACGCCATAATTGCAGGTCTCTTTACTATCTATAGCATCTATTACACTCAAGTTTTGATGCATAGGGTCTTTAATGTAGATTTTATCGGTTAGATCAATCAACATCATTGTTTTTGTCGAGATATATAGCTTATACGCAAGTTCCTGCATGTTTTTCCACTTGACTGTTAGAATTTAAACACTTTAAATACTTGCCTTGATCTCTTTCTTTGCACCATCTCCAAAGCTCTCTTGCTCTGTTGGATCTATGTATGTTACTAAACTTTAATGTTCCACTCTTTAAAACGCGTCTGTCAATCTCCAGATCCTATCTCACACGTGTCATTAGATCTTTGAACTTGCACAAACTTTACCTTAACTCGGTCATTAAACTTTGACACTTTGACCTCATCTTGTTACTTCCTGCATCTTTGGATCACTTTCGCTCCGTCGATCTTCTCAAACCTACTCAATATTTAACTTGTCGCTATGTCGATAATCATTGAACACTTTATAGCATTTGAGTCAATTCACTCCATTGGATCTCCTTTGCACGATCACTCGCTCATCGTCAGATCTTTTAACAAGTTTGATCTTTATATCTGTCCAACCCTTGAGAATATGACACTTGGCTTAAACACATTAACTTAGAGGTCCTTTTGAGAATTTGACTTCATCACGCTCCATTGGATCTCCAATATCCGATGAAGCGTGAACTATTGATCTTCCAACTAGATCAAACTTTATCTTTGACAGGCTCACTCTCATTGGTCCTCTATCTGATAGACTCATGTGCTTGTGACACTTGGTATTAATGCATTCACTCGGAGGGACCTTTGACACTTTGCCTTTGCTTCGCTTTGTTGGATTGTTTGCGTATGATGAAGCGATAGTCGTTGATCAAGTTGGGACAAATATTAAGTCTTAGACTTAGGAAAATATAAATTCATTTGATCATTGCTCAAAGTTAGTAATTGCTAGGTTGAGAGGTCAGTTTCTTAACGACGATATGGACTTAAGTTACTAGTTCCCGGCTATACCAAGTCAACATTAAAAAAGAACTTTGCTTGTTGACGCCATGGCTAAACCCTTAGGATTTTATTGTGAAACCCTATAATGTTCGAGAGCTAAATAAATCAATTATAAGCTCATTCCTTCTCCTCTAAACCTACGGACCATATTTATAGAATGTACATAAAAAACCTATAACAGATCTTCTATCTATTTGACTTTAAACATCCATAAATGGTCTCTATAAAGGCATGACAACTTTGTACAATGCAACTGTGAAACATGCTCTTATCTCCATCAATCATGCCTAATCATTTTAACATCAATGACATCCATAGTGTCCCTTTTGACATCAATGACAATCATATTGCCAACAATCTCCCCCTTTGGCATTGATGGCAAACTAAATGCTCTAATACAAACTTAATGTTATGATCTAATAATTTGTTCTTTCATTGGCATTGTTTGCATTGGCTTCTAATGAGTATGAGCTGAAGTTGTTCATACCAAACTTACTCCCCCTTAGGCAATGGCATATTTGTCTAAACTCATCTTGGACACTTGCTCTGCTCTTCCAAGCTTTTACAGAGAGCATTTGCACTTTTTCTCCAAACTTTTACAAAGAGCATTTGCCCTTTCTCTCCCCCTTTGACATCAATGGCAAAGAGACTCCTCACTATTTGTCCAAAGTGTTCTCCCCCTTTATCAAATAAAGAAGTTTGTCCAAGGAAAAGCAACCATCAACTCATTAGAAATTTGTAAAATATAGATACCTGAGTTGACTTTTCTCTCTTCTTCCAGGGATTAATAAAGCTTCTATGAGACTCCCCCTAGACTCATGCCCTATCACTAGTGATTTAGTGATGTGGTATAGGAGCCACCACTCCCAAATTTTGTCTCAAATATTCAAATTGTTCCTTGGGAAGAGGTTTGGTGAATATGTCTGTAATCTGGTCCTTAGTTGGCACATATTCCATTGTGACCTCTTGATCTGAAACCCTTTCTCTTAAGAAGCGATGATTGATATGTGCTCGGTTCTTGAATGCATCACTGGATTATTTGATATATTTATAACACTTGAATTATCACAAAGAATAGAAATAGATGATTTGTACTCAACCTTGATGTCCTTGATTGTTTACTTCATCCATAGGACTTGAGTGCAACATGCCACTAATGCTACATACTGTGCTTCTGTTGTAGAAAGAGTAATTGACTCTTGTTTTTTGCTCAGCCATGAAACAAATTTGTTTCTAAGTAAAAATGCACCACCACTAGTGCTTCTTCTATCTTCCACACTTCCTACCCAATCAACATCCGTATATATTTGCAAAGTAAAATCTTCACTTGTAGGGTATCATAGGCCATAGTCAATTGTGCTCTTGATGTATCTAAAGATTATTTTCACTGCATTGACATGTGACTCGTTAGGAGTAGCCTAAAATCTAGCAACCATGCACACTGCTTGCATGATATATGGGCTTGATGCAGTTAGGTATAGCAAGCTACCTATCATTGATTTGTATATGGTCTGATTTGCATCAAGTGACTCATCTTTTTTGCTCAACTTGCATCCAATTATCATGGGAGTACTAACTGGTTTGCTATCTTCCATTCTAAATTTCTTGAGCATCTCCTTTGCATACGTGGTTTGGGATATGAATATCCCTTCACCAGATTATGTTATTTGTAAACCAAGGAAGAAGGAAATTTCTCCTAGCATAGACATCTCAAATTCACTTTGCATTTATGTAGCAATTTTTTTGCACATTTGTTATTGCTACCATCGAAAAATGATGCCATCTACATAAATAACAACAATTAACATATGCTTACCTTCTGATTTGAAGTACAGATTGTTGTCTGCAAATCCTTTGTTGAAACCTTGTTGTTGCAGGTACTGGCCCAATCTTAAATATCATGCTCTAGGTGCCTATTTTAGACCATACAATTATTTATTCAGTCTGCATACATAATCTTCTTGTTCAGACAACTGAAAACCTTCAAGTTGTTCTATGTAGACTTCCTCTTCTAGATTCTCATTAAAAACGCTGACTTGACATCCATTTGGTAGACTTTGAATTTTTTATAAATGAAGAATGATAGAAACATTCTTATAGCTTCCAATCTAGCAATTGGAGCAAATGTTTCCTCAAAATCTATGCCTTCAACTTGTGCATATCCCTTGCACACCAATCTCACTTTATTTCTTATAACAACTCCATCCTCATTGAGCTTGATTCTATAGACCCATTTTGTTCCTATTACATTCTTGTTTGAGGGTCTTGGAACTAATTGCCAAGTTTTGTTCTTTTCTATTTAGCTCAGTTCTTCTATGGCTTTTAGCCAATTCTCATCCTTATTGGCTTCAACATAGCTCTCAAACTCAATTTTAGACATTAGATCAAAACTTACTTGCTCCTTGTTTATTACAGCTCTTCTCCTTGTCTAAACTCCTTCACTCTCATTGCCAATTATTTGCTCTTTAGGATGATCCTTTTGAACAAATCTTGAAGGTGCTTTTTCATTTTTTTCCTTAGCCTCTTTACTATCAAATTCTTCTTCAAGATTTGACTCTCCATTACTAGTTTCCTTGTCAGGTTCAACATATTTTATGCCTTCTTGAACCTTGACATTTATGCTCTCCACCATCTTGTGTAGCCTCTTATTGTAACATACATAGGCTTTGATTTGAATGGAATAACTAATAAATATCCTTTCATCACATCTTGATTCAAAGCTTCTGAGTTTGTCCTCCATTCTTCTAATGTAGCATTTGTTTCCAAACACTCTAAATTACTTAACATAAGTAGTCTTTCCATACCATAGCTCACAGGGAGTTTTGTCACTGTCTACCCTTAATTGAACTTTGTCCAAGATATACACCACTATTGAACTACTTCTCTCTAATATCCATCAGGTAACTTGGACTCTTTTAACATTATTTTGGCCATCTCCTTGACTGTCATGTTTTTTCTTTCAACAACTCCATTCCACTGTGGAGTCCTTGCTTCAGAGTAATGTATTTTTATCCCATGCTTCTCAAAATAATTTATAAACTCATTTGAATTGAATTTTGCACCTTTATCAGATCTTAAGCATTTGATTTTTCATCCAATCTCATTTTCAATCATGGCCCTAAAGATCTTGAATCTTTCAAAGGCTTGAACTTTGTCCTTCAAAAAAGTCACCCATGTCATTCTTGAGTAGTCATTTACAAATAACATGAAGTAACTCTCTCATTTAGATCCTCTTATCTTAGTAGGACCACAAAGATCAGTATGAACTAATTGTAGAGGCTTTGTACTTGCATACTCTATTTAAAATCTGACCCTTGTCTGTTTGCCTAGTTGACATTCCTTGCAAGTAGTATCTGTAGGTTTGGTTATCTTAGGCATGTGTCTTACACACTTATTTGAGTTCACTTTGAATAGATTATCAAAGTTGACATGACCCATTCTCCTATGCCATAACCAACTCTCATCAATCTTTCCCATGAGGCAACTATTTTCATTTACTTCAACAAAATTGTAGATATTGCTTTCAGTGTTTTTTCCTTCTGTAACTATTCTTTTAGATCTCCTTAACTTACTACC
The DNA here is from genome assembly GCA_037957365.1 of Torreya grandis. Classification (NCBI taxonomy): domain Eukaryota; kingdom Viridiplantae; phylum Streptophyta; class Pinopsida; order Cupressales; family Taxaceae; genus Torreya; species Torreya grandis. Next base: position 228,704 of record JARHVA010006771.1, read on the forward strand.
TTCTGCATCAATGTGACCTTGTATCCATTGTCACACATTTGGATGACACTTAGCAGATTATGCTTCAATTCTTCAACATAAAGGACATCATGTGTAAGTAGTTTACAATCTATGTTCAAGGCTCATTTACCTTTGATCTTTACTGTTGTGTTGTCTCCCAAGCTGACAGATCATTCCTTACATTTGCTCAATTTTTTGAACTTGCTCTTGTCACCATTCATATGATTTGAGCAACCACTATTTATCACCCACAAATTTTGCTCCTTGGCATGGAGTGCAGTCTGAGCAATCATGGATCGATTTTTCACTCTCCACACATCCTTGGGTTTCTTATTTAGCTTCCTTTCAGAGACTTGTGAACCTTTGTTCACACTGGGAGGCATGTCTTTCTTTACATTGTGTACTTTTGATGTTAAAAAGCTAGTTCTACAATGTTTAGCTATGTGACCAAATTTATTGCAATCATAACACATTACATTGGTTTCTAACAAACGAGCAAATGAGTTTCTACTTACAAAATTTGTTCTCCTTGTAGATACAACTCTATAATTAATAGCCCTATGACCAAACTGATTACAACTATAACAATACCCATAGAAAGATGAGAAATATCTAGTCATAGCATTTCTTGGTGTAACATGAGGAGCTCTTCTTCGATTTGGCTTCTTCAAGTCTCTCATTTTGGTCTATCCATTTGCACCAGCTACCTTTATCTTCTTCTTTTCGTCAAGCTTCTTTTCAGGTTCAACCTTCTTCACATCAGTTGTATTTAAATATTTCTTTGTGTCCTTGCTAGCTTTCTCTTTCTTTGCTCTTGAATTCTCCTCATTTGAAGTTTTCATATAGGTTAGTAGATGTACTAGTAGAGGAACTTTTTTTCTTCTCATAACCAAGACCTAATCTCTTTTTTGAGAGCTGTTGAGAGTTGATCAGTTCATCAAAAATGTCTGATCCTTCTATCGACTTCAAACTTTTGTCTAATTGACATTTGGTTTCCTCAAGGCCACTATCTCTGCATCAAGCTTCACACATTCATCAAATGTAGATTGTAGTTCAATTTTTACTACATCTTCTATTCTTTTATCCTCTTCAACTTGTATCTTTAGGTTAATTACCATTTGATCATATTTCTCAAGACTTTTGGACATATTTTCAATTTCTTTTTGTCCAAGCTTCTTCTACCTTGAGTTCTCTTTTCTTAGCTTGTCAATCTTATTTAGAGCACAAATGAGCTCACATTATATATCCACTTCTCCTTGTTGACTAGCCATTGTGTTCACTGTTCTAAGATCTACCTGAGTTGATTAAGATTCTTTTAAGAAACCCTAGGATCCGATACCAATTATTGTAACACAACTATCTAATAAGAGGGGGTGAATCAGTAGATCAACTAAAACCAGTCCTTTATTCTTTTTAAAGAAAATTTAAAAGCATATGCAGATTAAAAGATAAATGTAGAGATCACATACACACATAAACACATGACACTAGATTTATATGTAGAAAACCCAAAGGAAAAAACCATAGTTAGAATAGTTGCTAGAATATACTATTCTAATCTAGCCTCACAGTCAACATCTCACTTGGCAAAACCTCACTATTTACAAGATTCACTGGCAAAACCTCATTGATTAAATTTAAGGACACCAATCCTAAGGAGACACCAATCCCCTAGCTGAGCACCAACTCAACTAATCTGATGACATCAACCAATCAAATCTATGGAGCTACAATTCCGGATTACAACATTGATTCATAAATGAAACAAACTTTAACTCTCTATTACAAGTCTAATCTGTAACTACTCATTCTCTACACATTATCTTTGTGTGCCTTTCTTCCTCTTTGCCCCTCTCTTTGTGTCTGTATATGTATCTATTTGACACAGTTCATCTCTCTCTGTTGTCACTATATTTTCTATTTGACACAATTTGAATATCTCTAGCCACCTCTGCCTATGTCTTAGATGTCATATATATAAGCAATGGATTTAGGGTTCCATATCTTCAATGTGTTCACACTCAAACTTTAACACATCACACCAATTCTAAAATTTAGTTCATTATTACTTGGACTGTAAGTTTCTCGCATCTTAATTCCATGCATCACATCATAATTACAGGTCTCTTTACTATCTATAGCGTCCGTTAGACTCAATTTTTGATGCATAGGATCTTTAATGTAGATTTGATCAATTATATTGATCAATCTTGTTGGTTGTGTCAAGATATAAAGCTTATACGTAAGTTACTGCATGTTTCTCCACTTGACTATTAGAATATAAACACTTAAATAATGGCCTTTGATCTCTTTCTTCACATCATCTCCAAGCTCTTTTACTCTGTTAGATCTCTATACGCTGTTGAAATTTAATGTTCTACTCTTTAAAACTCATCTGTTGATCTCCAGATCCTATCTCCCATGTGTCATTATATATTTAAACTTGCACGAACTTTACTTTGACTTAGTTGTTAAACTTTGACACTTTGACCTCATCTCGCTGCTTCCTACGTATTTGGATCACTTTCACTCCATTGATCTTCTTGAACTTGCTCAGTCTTTAACTTTTCATTGTATTGATAAACACCAAGTACTTTATAAAGTTTGAGTTCATTCACTCCGTTGGATCTCCTTTGCATGATCACCCACTCATCATCATATCTTCTGACAAGCTCGATCTTTATATCTATTCAACCCTCAAGAATATGACACTTGGCTTAAGCATGTTATCTCAGAGGTCCTTTTGATAATTTGACTTTATCATGCTCTGTTGGATCTCCAATGTTTGATTAAGCACGAACCATTGATCTTCCAACTAGCTCAAACTTTATCTGTGATAGACTCACTCTCATTGGTCCTTTATCTGATAGACTCATGTGCTTATGACACTTGGTATTAGTACATTCACTTGGAGGGACCTTTGACACATTGACTTTGCTTCGCTTTATTGGATCATCTATATACAATGAAGCAATAGTCATTGATCAATCTGAGACAAATATTAAGTCTTAGACTTAGGAAAATATAAAGTCCTTTGATCAATGCTCAGAGTTGGTAATTGCTAGGTCAAGGGGCCAGTTTCGTAATGATGATATGGACTTAAGTTTTAACTTAAGTTATCAGTTCTCGGCTATACTAAGTCAACATTAAAAAATAACTTTGCTTGTTGACACCATGGTTAAACCCTTAGGATTTTACTATGAAACCCTATAATGTTTGAGAGCTAAATAAATCAATTATGAGCTTATTCCTTCTCCTCTAAACCCATGGACCATATTTATAGAATATACATAAAAAACCCATAATGGATCTTCTATCTATTTGAATTTAAACATCCATAAATGGTCTCTATAAAGGCATGATAACTTTGCACAGTGCAACTATGAAACATGCTCTTCTGTCCATCAATCCTACCTGATCCTTTTGACATCAATGACTTCCATAGTGCCCCTTTTGACATCAATGATAATCATATTTCCAACACAAAGGGAAGGATAAATGTTTGCAATCGTTCAACTTCACATGGCACCAGACTATTACAGGGGGCTCTCGAATGCTATAGGCATTGCCAAATTATTTCTTCTAAAAAGACCAATAATTTCTGAAGGTCAAAACTTTTGCATGCGAACTCATCATTATATGCCCTTTTTTCTAACTTGTCTAATTTTTTGAGAGGAACTCAAATATGTACTCAAAAGGTACTTTTGATGCCAACCATATGTTTTTTTAGCCCGTAAAGTAAAAACCAACACTTTTCTAAGACTTGGCGTGATGCAAATTACTCATATTTCATAGTTGATTGTCTTACTAATGAGTTGGATGATATAAATGATCAAAATTTTTATCAATGCCTCCCACATATTCATCAATTTTCATTTAGGTTCTAATTCTATTTGATATTGTGATTATTTTTTCAAGCAAATACAAAGGGGATATGTGTAGGTTATGCCCTGCCCCTAAGAATACTCCCATATAGGAAGAAGATAAAGAAAGCAAAATTAAAAAAAGAAATGTGTTTTTTCCAATAGATACGCAGGATATATGGGGATGATACATCTTGTCCCTTACGGATACATATTGTAATCATACCCATATCTCTTGCCTATCAAGCCCATATCTGTACCCATAATGGTATCATGTTGTATCTCAGACCCTATCTAACATTATCCGATAGACATATCTATAGGAAGCAGGGCATATCCTGTCCATATCCATATCCCCTACGTATTGAACCCATATCCATACCTGTAGCAGTATCATATTATACCTTGGACCCTATCCAATGGTATTCGACAATGTAGAATTATGATTAATATCTAACTCATTAAAATCCCTTCATTGGTGAGTTTCTTAATGAGGGGTCCCCACATTTGGCTTAAAAATAAGCCATCATCCCTAATCAAATTTTGCTTATGCTTGGCAATTTCCCATGATTCATTAATTTTCCTTTTAATCCAATTTTTCCAAAGGAAATCATCCTAGCATTCTTAAAAAATGTGTGATGTTTAGTCATGTCTGAGTGTACAACTAGAGATGATTTGGCAGTGTTGTCTAATCTGATATCTATGTTATACTCTTCCTATACACACATGTTTCTCCAAAAACTATTGTTGATTAAATATTGATGGACTATGGAGACGTGATGTCCTCAATTCTAGTGTTTGTATAGTGATGAGGTGCAACACATTATACAATTTCTTCATACAGATGGAGTGTTTCGGATTAATAATGTAGTTATTGAGTTCTGTGAGGAAGGTAAATGAATGAAAAATTAAGGATTGTTTTGCTAGCAGAAGGGGTAAATAGAATAGATTTTTCAACAATACTGAATCCAACAACATGACTAGTCTTGTCGTTAAATATTTTATATCGAATTGCATATAATTAATTTATTTTTTGTGGATACATACTTAATAGGTGGTAGTTTTCTTAGTAGACCACATGATTAAGTTGCACAACATTAATAATATTTATTCATAATCAATAAATGTTACCTTGAACATAAAATAAATATTATATTAATATTATGTTATCATATGAAAATTAATATACGAATATATTGATATTTTAGAAAATTTAATTAATAATTTTTGTAATATTGTTATCATTAATTTTTTTATAATATGACTTAGTAATTCATTTCATTAGCATATAATTGTTGAAATTTAAAATTTACATTAATGAATTGTTTTTATTATATTATTGATTTAATGATTTTATTTTAAAATGAGAAATAAATATAATTATAGAGATTCAAATTGTTATGATTAATAAGAGTCATAAAAAAAATGAAAGATTTTACAAAATAATTTAAAAAAAAAATATTTTTAAATATTAATGGTATAGTTGAAAATTACAATATTAATATTAGAAAAAAAAATATACATTCATAATTTTTAAAATGTACTTTAATAAATAATTTATTTATAAAAAAAGTAGTATTTATGATAAGATATTGCCTAAGTGGTATTTATGATAAGATTTGCCATGCTCAACAATTAATTAATGTTTTAGATTTTTTTATTAGAATTTACTGAATTAAATATTATTTTGCAATAAAAAATTAAAAATAACTAATGACATAAATAATTATAATGAAAATAAATATAGTAATTAATAATAATATGAGTTGTCATAGTAATTGATTGTTATGATGTTAGCATAAGGGAATATTTCAATATCTATATGATTTAAAAAAAAAAACTTTATAATTATTAAAATCATATGCATTTTTAAAGAAATGATTGGGTAAAAAAATATTAGTTATTTGCCTAAGTGAAACCATTAGTACCATGTCTTGGTAGAGACTAATAATATGTTATATTTAATGTTGATAATATGATAATAGATAATATTTATTGTTGATAATATGACACTAAGTTATATTTATTATTGGTAATATGATAATATATTATAATTTATGGGTTCAACACATCATTAACCCCTTTTTTTGGTATTGTGTAATATGTCATAAGATGAAGGTACATGTAGTTCTATTAACAGTTTGCACCATGTTCCTCCATCTGGGCAACTCATTGAGATCAACGTTCAAATCCTCCAGACCTTGTGACGTGTGATGGACGTTTTAGAGGAAAGGCTACCTCAAGTTCTTGATTTATAGGGAGGAGCTTCTGCATCCCAACAAGGGCAACGGCATGTTGCACAATCCTCACAACAAGATCATCAATGGGTGTGCAAACTCCATCATCAGAGGTTTCATGTGAGACATCATTCATGGATGTAAATAGGACACCTCAATCATCCTCATGAGATAATTCCCTATTGTCCTAGAAGTTACATTGCTACAAGATAATAGACACCACCTTAGAGGGAACCTTTGTTAGGTGCTTATTTTTGTTGTGGAGCTATTGACCACTTGCCTTGAGATTTATCACAAATGCACTTACAAGAATTTATATCCTCAACAGATATGATTCATATACGGTATTGAAGATGTGAATGTAGTTTTGAACGATGAATTTCATGGCTAACTGGTAGCAATTTGATGTTGAACAGATAATTGGTAAACAACAATGTGGATAGTCATTAACAACTGGTAAATAGCGATGTGGATAGTCATTGACAACTGGTAAATAGTTGTTTGAATACTTATTGTTATAAATTTAATATGTGACAACTGGTAAATAGCTAGTAAATAGCTATGTGCTTCTCCTTCATAGTAGACTTTGTTTTCACACGTGAAAAAAGTCCTCTTTCAAATCTTGGAGGTTCCTCCTCAACTAAACAATGTTACGGTTATCCTCCTCATGACCATTATCATCAAATCAGAGCATCTTTGTATGATGCCTACCATCTCGCATAGGAGATGAATAGGGCACATATGAAGTAGAAGCTAATGTTTGGTTTTCCATGAGAAATAACCTTTGTCGCAATCGATCATTCTACCTTCTAGATTTAAGTTTCCCCAATCCTTCATTTGTAAGGCAAGCTAGTTACAATATAATTGAGGTTCTCATCAATGATCTTAGTCTTCACCAGCTCCAAATTACACCAAATTGTTAGTATAGATATTTATTAAAATATAGTCACATCTTACCTTTTTGTGAATTTATTTTGCTCAATCTGCACAATGAAGAGTATATTGTGTTTATGAATAAGATAAATTATTTGGACTAATATTTACAACCATAGATTTTTGACAAGCTCCACCTAAGGAATCTTGATTCACTCATCATATTTCTAAGTTGGTTATTAAAAGAATATTCCAATTTGTACCTTGCCAAGTACAAATATAATAATGCTTAGCGTATGTGTTGGACAACATGGATGTTTTGAAGCAAGAAATCTGACATACACAGAGTAGACGCATAGATTTCATGCTCAAAAGCAACATCTTGCAGGTGGACTATGTGGATGCCATATACCATGACGCCAAAGAGGTCGAAGGTGAAGAGAAATGAGATAGTTTATGGGTATATTCCAATAGTTCTGATATCAACACTCTATAAAGGTAAGAACAAGAGAAGCTAACAATAAAAAGTATAATCTATGAGATCATTTTAGTGGTATAATGCAGAGGAAAGAATAGAATGAGATGTGAGAAATGACAGAGGCCTCATTCCTATTCATTTCTTCATTTGAAAGTTAGAGATGAGTCAACGAATGTAAGTTATAGGTGTCCCAAGGGATAGAAGGTGGTGACAACACTGTAAGCAATGTCATTGAAAAATGCCTACGTGGTTATAAATATAATATAAATATATGTACATATTGTTAATAATATAAAATATTATATATTTAATAATATATAATATATTATTAATATTAATTATAACATGTGAACATATATTAAAATATTAATACTATTAATATTACATATAATATTATTTATTTATTATTATATAAAATATTATATATAAATATATACTATTTAATGCAATATTTTCTTATATATTGTATATAATATATACTATATCAATATAGCATATATTATTTTATTTATTACATTGAACTATCATGGGTTTCAAGTAATATACAACACTCGATTTTTACTCCTTCACTCTACAAAACCCCAATTTATGAAAACAAAAAAATTCATCCCTTTTGATGTAACTTGCACGCTTTAGTATAGTAGTTGCAGCCTCCACATAAACTTGCACTCTTTAGTATTGTAGTGTGGTAGTTGCACTATGTAGTGCTTATGGTCTTGTCATTAGTTTCACGTTTCCTCTATTCACTGAATAAAAAAAAGCAAACAATACTATTGCAAATACAATAGTTGCTATTAGTGTTATAGAGAATAAGAATGGAAAAAAATTAGAAATATTTGTATCCATATCTATTTGCATATGAATTCCTTCATCATTCAATGAGTTTATTTAAAAGGCATCTTTCATTGAATAATATTTTCCATTTTTTTGTCTAGTTCATCTTAGAGTCATTGAATTAGGTTTAAAGTAATTAAAGCAATTATAATTTTGATCTAATGACTTTTAGACTCATCTAAATTGATATGGGTTCATTCTCTACAATTTTAGAGGAGTCATTAGATATACGACCCTTGTTTTCCATTAAGATGCCCCCTATTTGAATCATGTATTGGATAATTGAAAAAATTATGTGGAAGTTACAAATTGCATTAAAAGAAGTGACATGTCATTAAAACTTGCAAGTGTATGTTCTCAAGGTTCAATTCCATCACCTTAAATGTGCATTCTTCATGGAAAAAATTGAAAATGGTGAAAGATTTCAAATCGAGCTTGATGATGATGATGATGATGATGAGGGGAAATTTCAAGGTGGAAATCGGTCATGTTTGTACATAAATTCCATTGGTATTTTATAACCAGTTTTACCTTGTTAAGATTAAGAGTTTATGTCTTATGCAAGGATGGGAGAAACTTGAGGATGCTCATTTCTCCTTCGGAACATTGATCTCTTTAGCAAGAGCTTGGGTGAAATGAGTTTGGGGTAAACGTGAAGGGCATAGAATAACTTAAATGGGATTGGGAAGAACCTGAGGTCTAGTGTACTGAGACGATGCCAAGTGGCATCATCCTTTGAATCTGAACAAACAATAAGTTACCAAATGGCATAAATAGAGGGATCAATAGTGGCAGTGTCCAACTACATTTATTTTTCATAAATACTAAAAAATAAATAGCCTCAGCGTAACTTGCACCCTAGGGGCAACTGTTAGTTTATATTTTTTATTTTACATGTTGAGATAGAAGGAAAGTCACAATTTGAATTAGTTTAACATATGAAATTTGAAATGCATTTAAAAAATTATTATCTAGTACTTAATATGGTGTAACTATGTTATTCATGAGTACACTAGTTATTGAAATGCTCACTTATCATGATGTGATTGGTTATTGTGTGGTAAAAATTGAACAACATGAAAAGGTTTAACAACAATTATTAGGAAGGACAAAGTCAACTATTAGTCATTATGTATTCAAAATCCATTTCAAATACTAGAGTGTGCCTCTCCCCAAACATACATGATTATATTTATCAGTTTGATCAATGAATGGTACGTAAACTTTAATAATTTTTTTTAATAATCTGATGTTTTACAGATACTAAAATTTGATTTATATAGCATATCGGTCTTGTATATTTGACAAATACCTATTAGGACTCTACCCTTTAGTTATAAACTTTTATGCTTCCTAAATATTCATATTTGTCATCTCACTATGCCTAATTATTTATCTTATGATCTGACCTTATCATTTATGATGACCCATATCTCTTACACTACACAAAAAGCCTAAAATTTGATATATATCCTTTAATTTTAGTTTTAAATAACCAACAACTTCCTAGCCTACCAGATACTTGTATCCTACATAGGGATACTTGAGTCGACACAAGTGTCTAGATTCTTATCAAATATCTAGTCCTCAAAAGTCATATAATTTGTAAATCTTTCAAAACTTCAACACATTTGTTTTATTTAACTCTTCTATGAGTTATTTTCAAAATGTGTAGTATAAATACAAATATGAGCCTACTCATTATTCATCTAGAAAATACCAAACAAACACCTATTCAAGATCTCTCAATCAATTACATAACTAAGTTCTACCACCTTGTTCTTCCATATTTTCATATCAATTATAGGAGTAGTCATATTACAGCGCTGAAGCACTCAAAAAATAACCCATGAACAATATGTGTCAAGTTAAAAGCAAGATCATTGCATACCTTTGCATATAGTATATTGCACCCTTGTGCACACACAAGCCAAAACCTAGGGGAGAACTACATATGTCTGAGGCCCTTCTTAGAGTATTGGCTATGTAGATAATGCTCATTAATAGTGGGGTCCTTGAGGTTAGCTAGACATCATGAGCCCATTAACCATGTTTTTATTGGTACAAAGACTTAAGGCAAAGAGTTACAGTTTGATATACATAAATTCATCGACACCCTGTGTGCATAAATAAAATACATTAATAAAAAGGTGACATAAAATCTAGAAGACTCTAAGTGGTTGTTTCAAAATATAATGAATATTTTTTACATGATAGTTGAACCGAGATTTAGATATAAGCATCTATGCAAGTGTCCAAACCTCTAGAAATAATATTTCTCAAATCTGATGATTGATCATGATCTTGTCCCTACATGTTTCCATCTTTGTAATTATCAGATCTATGTATGCATTTACAAATAAGATAAATAATATCTCTTTTTTGTGTTTATGTAATCAACTTACTATTTTGAGTGTATTTTCTATAATTAGCATTACTCAACATTTTAATTTAGAGTATTCATTTATCTGAGTTTTCAATTAATTGGTTTGATTTAGAACAATTTTATTCATCATTGTGTATAGGTTATTCTACTCCTTTAAACCCAAACCTCATATCTTAAAAGGGTTAAACATTTGGTGAACCCGACCATCATGTCTTCTCCTGCAACCACTATTGGCTCTAGGTTTTTTCAGCTTCTTAGGGTTTCATACTTTTATTTTGATCGATTATATTCTTTATTTTACCAAAGTTAAAATTATAAGAACCTAAAATTGGTCACCAATGACCTCCAACCAAGATTTAGACCAATTTCTAGTAAATATCACAATTTGGCCTAAAAACACTAAATCATGCTAAATGGTTTGAACTTGTCATATACAAGTGAAGATTTTGGCTAATGTATCCCTAAGTGGGGCAATGCATTTTATGTGATACCTGTTATCAGATCATTTCGAGTCAAAATGATGATTTTGCACCTGGGTGCTTTGGATTACTCTTTTCTACCAATTTTGTTGCACGAGACACATGCCTTTGTTATTTTGTGTTGGTAACATCCTAAATAGGATAATGGTTCCAATGTATCTAACATCACCTTTCAATTCCACTCCAGTCAAATTTTGATCCAATAATACAACATTTTGACTAGTTTGATTAATTGAGCACCAATTTCCAAAGAATTTTCACCAAAATTGATTAATCATGGTTAAAACTAATTAATTTGAATCAAGAGCTTAAATTGATTTTCGATGGAGGTTATTGATTATTTCATTAATGGAAATTGATTTTGAGTAACTGCATCACTTAATGACATCATCTATAGGGTGGCATCCACAAGCCATAAATGCCACAAATATCTTATTAAGCCCTTCCATGCCTCTTCAATGCCTCTCTATCCCAAATATTTATGAGGGTATGTATTGATTTTATCCTCCAAAACTGAATGGATTCTTAGTCACACATTTTCATCTTAAGATGGATGGTTCAGGTTCATTCTGATCAAATGGAAAAATCTATAAATAGAAGGCCTCACACTCATAATTTTAAGCTATCATGGTATAAAGTTATCATGCTCAAATGATTTCAAAAGTGATTTTGATATAATGTTATTATGTCAAATTATTGAGTCAAGTTTCAAAAGCCTAAGACACAAATCCAATGATGCCAAGAGGAGGTGGAGAATAGCCAAAGCTCTATTGATGAAATCCTTTGAAGCACAAGCCGAGTAAGCCAATGAATACAACCTTTGGAACAATCAAGGAAGGTGAGGAAAGTTTATTATTTCTTTACATTCTAGTAGTGTCTTCATTTGGTTTATTCACCAAGCTCACCCTACGATCTAGGCTTAAGGTTTTAGTCCATTAGTGTGTTTATATATTTGGATTTCATTTACTAGCACGATACTAATCTCCCCTTATTGGATTCTGATGTTCACAAAAATAAAGCTTTCCCCCATGGCACCATTTGTAAGTTCAAGCATAAACTATGATCAAGAAGAGGTATATATTTATAAATCCATAAATATTTACACTTATATATTTATGTTTGAGACTAAATGAAACTTGAATAGGATTTAACCAAACTGAGCTCAAATTTCATACACATTTATTCACAACCACATTAGCAGACCCAACCAATCTTGAGGAAAATTGATGTTTAACGCCTCCATAGGCATAATCACACTTTAAGATTTGGTATAAATGGTTATAATGAGTGTAAAAATGCATACATGGAAATTTCAAAGTCATACAAGTAGTGGAGATACCCACTATTTTATCTCAAACTGTGCTAACTCCATTCGCAAGGGGCAGTCATGAGACCACAGGGTTAGTTTGAGATCAAAAGCATGAAACAAGTATTCCAGACCTCATGAAGGGTCATTAACTCCTTAAAAAATCATATCAAATGTTTTCATACATTATCAAGAGGCATCAACACTCATTTTTCAACTCAAGTGCCCTTGAGGGCTAGCAAAAAGATGACATGTCTAAACCTCAAGACCCTTGACCAATATACCTAAGTATTTTTTTTGGATATGTCTAAACCTCTCCCAATAGTGAGTTGAGTTTTGAGACCCAAAACTCAGATTAGGCTTCTCTCAAGTCCAAAGATAGTTAAGCATACCACTCGAGGAATAACTTCACATACTCGTACTATCACTCAAAATTTTCATGGGAATATGAGCCATTTGGGATAGTTTATAAGGTAAGTCATTAAGTTTTTCCAAGTGGAAGGAGGTTAGTTGGTGGCTTGTTCTTTATAAATAATTGTTAAGACCCCAAACAAGTCTTAAACCCTTCTAAAACCCTGATTGTGACCAGTCAAGGAAAATGGACTTAAAATGCACATATAATTCCACTTTTTCTCCTAAAACCTTGTGGATGTTTTTTATAAATCTAAGGAGGTTATACACATGTACATGTTCCATACTTGAAGTTTTATAGATTGTCATAAACACCCTATTTTTCATGCTTTTGGGTGTTTTTTAGGTGTTTTGAGAGAGATAAAGTTTCCAAATAATTGGATGATGTCATTTGGTATGTATAAAATATATTAAAATCCAAAAAATTTCAATGGATATTCTATAGGTGATCAAACTAGGCCCATTTTCCAAGGCAATCTTAAACATGCTCAAAATAAGACTAGGTGACAGGGTGATTTCCTAGTTTGCATACTTTCATAGGGTTTCAAGACCACAAAATTGACATGGAGGTTGGTGATAGCCTATTAAAATTTAATCACACACTTTTTGGTGAATTCAAATGTGTTGTATCTTTTTGTATCAATATTTCTACTTTCTAGGCCAAGGAAGGCTAATTAGGCCTAATTTGGTAGAGAGAATGAGCTGAAAAAGGCACACTCAGATCCTGATCATGAAATTTTATGTGAAAATGTAAGAGATTAATGAGTATCAAATTTTTTTCTCATTTTTCCATATTCATAAGATTCTTTTAGACAAGGAGCTTTACCTATTAGGAGGGCTACAAGGGATTGAGAGGAAATTCAAGGTTTTGGTGCAAAACCAAGTCTTTCTGAGTAATTGATGGCTTGATATGGTGAAGGGTGAGTTGGTATCAATGAGTTTTATTAGCATCATATATTTTAAAATTCCAACCATGGTTCACATTGATCACATATAGTCCATACAAGTGCAATGATGACCTACAACCATCCTATTTTGACTCAAACAATGGTATGAAGAGTTAGAGCTAGAAGGAAAGTGATAAGAGTCATCTTCTATGGAGATAAATAACACATTATCAAGGAATATAAGAAGTAAAATAGGCTTATATCACCTACATGGAATATCTCACCTCTCTCTCAGTCAACCTATATGCACCTACAACCATATGTTTTGGTATAGTCAAGTATAAGGTGCAATATTAATAAAAAGGAAGATGAACTTATGTCAGATGAGTGGAGTATAGAGGATGAAAATAATGAATTGATCAAAGTATACCAAGGGGATAAAAACAAATTAACTTTCAAATATATTTAGGTACATGGTCAAAACACAATCAGTCTATATACACATATAGTCAACAAACATAATGTAGTATCTTGAGAAGGAGACTTCAATTAAGGGGACTTGAGGGTTTGTAGATGCCCTCGTGATAATGACAAGAAGTTTCATGGATTGGAAAGTTTTTAAAGGAGATAAATAACTCAAGAAGTGGTTTTGAGTAGCCTTAAACATTTAAGGCTTTAACCTTCACCTACAACTACCAAGCAATTAACATAGTCAAACACAATACCTTGGAAGTGGTGTATAAGAGGAGATTAGAGGTTTAGATGTCTTAAATATATGAAAGAGGTTATTGAGTCATGTTATAAAACTTTTAAGGTATTTTTACCTTCATTTATCCATCTCAGTCTGTATAGGGAGCTTAAAATCTCCACATACAACCAACTTGGGCCTAATGAACAAGCTTGAAGGACTTAAAACTTGAAAGAGAATAATGGTGAATCTCATGAGGAGTTATAGGAATTCCTTTAGGTTTGATAGGATATATATATATATATATATATATATATATCATAAAGTATATTTAAGAGGAGAGTATCTTAAAGATCATACACAGGTAAATGAAACCTACAGTCAAACCTAAAATCAAACCTATTGTCTCATAAGGTAAGAACACAATCAACCTACCTATAGTGTATGAGAACACCTAAGGAGATAAAAGGCTTGAGGAGATAAAACTATTTGAGGGGTTAAATGCCTTCACTATGCAATAGGGGCTCTAAATTCATGTTTCAAATTTATTATAAATCTTGTAACAACTAACCTTCACCTACAACAAATAATGACCTACAGTAATATACACCTAAAGGTAGTCAAAGGCATGAGTAAAAATATGGACCTTACCTTGAAGGAAGGGAAATGGGTGTTATGATTAAGTTAGTGAGTTTTGTAAGTATGAATGGAATTAATTTCCATTGATCATTTCTTTGAATCCATGAACTCAATCACAAGCACTGCTTACATACAATCACCTAAGCGCCTATAGGTTACATTCTAGACAATTGGATTCAAGCCTAAGGAGAGAGCCAAAGGTGTGTGAGAGAGGATATAAAACCTAATTGAGGACTTAAACTGAGTTCATGAACTTTAAGAGAGTTAATGATGACAATGATGAATTCATAAACAACAAGATAATCAAGTGATTCTCAAAGGTCACCTACAAGTTACCCCTAGTGTAGACCGACTTTAAGCTTGAACAAAGGGTAGAAATGGTGTAAAGACATTGAGGTATTTCTCAGTTGACACTAGAGGTCAAAAAATTTATGTTTGAGACCAAATTAAACTTGAAGAGGATTGAACCAAATTGAGCTCAAACTCTATAGACATTTAGTCACAACCACACTAGCAGACCCAACCTGTCTTGAGGAAAATTGATGTTTTAGGCCTCCATAGGCACAATCACACTTTGATATTTGGTAAATATGGTGATAATTAGTGGAAAAATTCATATATGGAAATCTCAAATTCATACAAGTAGTGGAGATACCCACTGTTTTGTCTCAGACCTTGCCCACTCCATTGGCAAGGGGCAATCATGAGAACGTTTGAGCTCAAAAACATGAAACAAGTATTAAAGAACTCATGAAGGGTCATTAACTCCATAAAAAATAATATCAAAGGTTTTAATACAATATCAGGAGGCATCAACACTTAGTTTTCAACTCAAGTGCCCTTAAGGGCTAGTAAAAAGATGACACAGGTCTAAACCCCAAGACCCCTAACTAGTATACCAAATGAATATAGAGGAGTGGTGAGCATTTCCAAATCATGTAAAATCATGGATATGATTTTTTTGGATATTTATGAACCTATATTAATAGTGAGGTGGAGTTTTGAGACCCAAAACTCAGATTAAACCTCTCTCAAGTCCAAAGAGAGCTAAGCATGCCACCTGAGGAGCAACTTCACATACTCGTACCATCAATCACACTTTGCATGGGAAGATGAGACATATAGGATAGTTGAGGAGGTTAGTTAATAATTTTTTTCAAGAGGAAGTATTTCATTTGGTGGTTTTTTCTTTATGAACAATCGTTAAGATCCCAAACAAGTCTTAAACCCTTCTAAAACCTTGATTATGACCAATCAAGGAAAATGGACCTAAAATGCACATAGAATGCCATATTTTTATCCTAAAACATATTTTATGTTGTTTATGACTCTAGGCAAGTTATCCACATGTACATGGTCCATACTTGCAATTGTATGGATTGTCATAAATACCTTTTTTTTCATGCTTTTTGGTGTTTTATAGGTGTGTTAAGAGAGAGAAAAATTAAAAAATAATTGGATGATGTAATTTGGGATGTATAATAGCTATTAAAATCCAAAAAAATTCATGGGATATTCTGTAGGTGATCAAACTAGGCATGTTTTCCAAGGCAGTCTCAAACATACTCAAAATAAGACTAGGTGACAAGGTGATTTCTTGGTTTGCATACTTCCATAAGGTCTTAGGACCCCAAAATTGACATGTAGGTTTTTCATATCCTCAGGAAAGTTAATTTAATGATTTTTTGTGATTTAAAATGTGTATAATATTTTTTTGGAAATATTTCTACTTTATAGGCCCATGAGGACTAATTAGACCTACTTTAGGAGAGAGAATGAACTAAAAAAGACACTTACACTTAGAACCTAATCATGATTTTTTTTATAAAAGATGTAATAGATTAATGGGTATCCAAAAATGTGTTCATTTTTCCATAGTCATCTCCATATTCTTCTATACAAGGAGCTTTACCTGTAAGGAGGGCTATAAGGGATTGAGAGGAAACTCAAGATTTTGGTGCAAAACCAAGTATTTTTGAGTAATTGATGGCTTCAAATGTCTTGTTATAAGTCTTGTATTCTATTGAGATACCATCCATGGAGTAAAGTTTCATTATTGAAGACAAAATCAACTTCTCCCTTCTATGCCATGTTGAAGAATGGGCAATTCAAGGGGTCAAAGTACTAAATCAACATATAACGTTTCTAACAAGCTTTGTCAAGGCCAATGCATGTATTATACACAAAATTTAAGGAAAGAAAAAGTCAAGTATCAATTGGAAGGAGTTGGAAAAGTTTGAAAAGGTCTCAAGTCTCTAAAAAAGCCTTCTTTCCTTCCAATGCCTAACTTGTTGAAGGAGTCAAACAAACACTAAAGAACTTATAACAACCCATGTATGGTGGAGGAAATTCATGAATTTCTTAGAAGAAGTTTTCAAATAATAATATATGAATAAGTCCTATTTTAAAGGGGGATGACTAATTCTTTCATAAAGACATGAAAGCTAGTATATAGGGGGTCTAGTAAGGATATAGGCACTCTTCAAATGGTCAAGGATTGACCAATCATAATTAAAATGTTTCCAAACCTCCTAAATTTATGCTAATCTCTCTTATATGCCACCCTAAGGACATGGATGAATGAAAATGTTTGAGAAAGTACTATGTAGCATTTTGAGGAACGTGAAGACCAAGTTTGAGACCCCTATTTTGAGGCTACTTTGTTTCCTAGAATTTTGATTCTCTATTTGTATTAATTTTTATAGAATGCTATTATCTCTCTTTAATTTTGGTTGTGATGAAAGGCTACCACATTTTGTACTCACCTTTTGAGAGAAATAAGAAGATCTTTCCTCCTTTTTCAATTTTTTGGTGAAGTGTATGTGTTTGCCATTGATATATCATTGTGAAGCATTGGTTTTCCTATGTTATTGTTTGGTTTTTGGTACCTTCATGCAATACATTTTAACTTCTAAGGGTCATTCTAAGTGTCAAAATCAACTTTAGTGTAAGCATTGGATGTGAATTCAATTCCTTTACATTCATTCCTTGCAAAGATTGAGTTTGTCAAGTCCTTCTTGTGAAACACTATTGTAGAAGTCATTCTTGAGGTGAAGAGAATATGTGCAAGCTTCTCCCTTTCATAAGAGTGTCTATTGCAAGCATAAGTGGTCATAAAATATCGGTGCATTACCTTCATTCCTAGTTTTCATTTCAATTTCATTCCAAGTAGCATACCTTTCACCCTTTTCATAATCAGAATCAATAGATAGTAGGTTTAAGAACAAGTTTTAGTGAGTGCATCAAGGGAACCAATCCTCTCTGAAGATTCACTCTCTTCCAAATTCACCCACACTTAGGAGAGATTACATGTTTTAGTAGGAGTGAGAAACATCACACTTTCTCATAAGGGCACACTCCTGATTAAAAACACTCATTATTAATAATGAAAACTCCAATCTCCCATCATTTGATCATGTAATTTTTCACACTATTCACAAGGAAATCATGGATTCCTTGCAAACTCCAAATAATGTACCTTTACCAAAAGTTATAACATTTTAAAACAATATGTAACTACCAAGGATTCTAAAGTTTCAAAAGAGGCATCAATTTTTTGGGATATATATTAGCTTTTACTCAGAGCTTAAAATATTTCTAGGGCACAACAAGATACTCAGTCTCCAAAAAACATTAAACTAAATAACATATTAGAACACACTATAGCCAAGATACTCCCAACTAATTAGAAAAATATTCAAAGCTAAAAATTTAAAACCAAACAAGTAATTATCAACTAAGAAAACTACAAGGTAGAAGATAAAAAACCAATTAATAATTTTCTTTAAAATACAACAAACCCTTCCATTAAGAAGAATCAACCTCTGGATACCAACATGCACCTACCCCTACTAGAGAGTAAAGATTTCATTGTCCACTTAGTGACGCCATCTATGGAATTCAATGCATCAATTTGCAACCTTTATGCTTTCACTTTCCTATCTCTTTTCCCTTTCTTATTGTAGTTTAGAGTCTTCAATCCACAAAGACACTGAGCTATAAATAGAATCTCTTGCTAAATAGCTCTTCTTCTTCCTCCTCTAAGCCATCATTATCCTCTTTTGAGACTTCTCTCTGCTGGGATTCTTTAGCTATTGGAGAAGCTTTATCTACGCACTCTATCTTAGAATTCTTATTGGCCACTTCCCCTTCTAGAATGGAAGAATAAGGCTGCCCTACCACTAAACCAATCAAACCTTGAGGTACCACCAAATATACACCCTTCTAAGGACTATCCTAAACTTCTTAGAGGACTGTTAAAGAAAGGACCTCAATAAAAATGTGTTTTAAAGGGAAAAACATACTATTAACCAAATCTTGATTTGGGCATCTAATCTTTCTGACCCATTTCTTTAGGATCATTATATGAGATCTTTCCAAACCCTTCTCAGGACATGAAGCAATTTTGTGATCAAATTGATTGCATTTGAAGCATCTAAAGGGTATTCCTTTAAAATTAATAAATTGAGTCCACACTCCATGGGAGGATGAAATCTGAATGGAATGATGTAGAGGTTTGGAGAAATCAACCATTACACACACCTTGAAAAAATTCAGTCTAACCTCAATAGATTCATTGATTTTAATAAAAACACCTAGCTTTCTAACCAACTACTTAAGGAGACTAGGGTCATACAAGGCCAAAGGAAAATTATAAAATCTTACCGAAACTAGGGCTTGCAAAATAACTGAAGCAACTAGATAAAAAAGGGGCCCAAGGACATATAAACACCCCCTACTTGCCAAAAAACCATGTCCCGTTAGACCACACAAATTATCTATCTTCAGATGATTGAAACAAGAGCATAAAGAAACCATTAGACAACATCGAGAGAGAAGGAGATTTTAACGAAGGCAAGGTTCCTTTCGACCATTTCAAAATATCTTCCCAAGAAGGCCTCTTCCCCAAGCATATGCTAATAAAATACTTACTCCCTCTTTCCATTTAAATCAATAAAAGATATGCATCTGAACTTTCTAGAATAGGAGTGTTAGCAAAAAATAAGGGGACATCTTTGAAGCAAGTTGTTTTTAGGGCTACTCTCTATGGCAGCTCTACTTTTGCTTTCTCCCTTAAACCCATTATTACTTCTACTTCCTCCTAAAAAGGCTTTGACAAAGGAATCTGACTTCTTGGAATCATAATGGGACCAGAACCATGCTAAGCCCTAATAATAGACTCTTTATAGAACACACCACAGGTATGGAAGGATTTGAGAATTAATACAACTGGCATACACCATCGACTTGGTGGAAACCCTAGCCACCCATTTATTACATTAGAAACATGCTTCCTAGAGAGGAGCCTCTGCTAGATAATCCCTATCCTCATCTGATTACTCTAACCCAAAAGACTCCTCTTGAGAGGAGCTACCCGAACCATTCTGTACAATAGTAAAACATGTTTGGAATTTTTTATTTTTTCCTCTGCCAACCCCTCGCCTGTTGGCTGACCCACATACCCCCAGCCCTGAGCCAAAACCTAATCCTTCCTCATCCTCATTTCCCTCCTGAAAACTACCCAATGCCATCTCCTTCACCTCTATTCTCTTTGTTGAGCCCATAATCATTGCCACTGCTGTTTGCTTGCCTATCGTCATCACCATCCAAATGATGCATCATTACTAAAGATTTCAAATGAATTATTATTACTAAAGATTCCAAACCTTTTACATAATATACCAAAGGTTCTAAAATTTTCAAATGATATACCATCACCAAAAGTTTCAAAGGATGTACCATTACCAAAAATTCCAAATGTTTTAAGTGATGAAAATATAAAACAAATTACTTATAATGATGAAACATCTTTTATTCTCATGTTCTAAATGGATGGTGAATTACAACCAATAATTACATATTTTCAAACTTTAACAATTCCTATTGTTTTTCTTATGTCTATGATGAGTACTATAGGAGATATCCAAAGGAAAGTCTTAGTTCTCAAAGTAAAAATGTCATATTACAATGCTACTACTAATGATAACATTATCCAAAATCAACCTCTAAAAAAATGTGTATTTGAATATCATTAATCACAAGATTTTATCATGCCAATATTAGCTTCATTTTTTGGCCACGAATATCTTTTGAACATTGGACTAAAGATGAGTGGATATTGTTAAAAGCCTTTCATATGAGCCTTATGCATGAAACCTTTGATTAATTATATAGTTTACCAAATGGTTCCTTAACTACATTCAAGAAAATAGAAGATGTTTTCTTCTTGGCCTTTATCTTACAATTTGCCACAATTTACATTGGACCAATTGCAAAATTTCAAACAATATGATGATGAATCTCTTCAAGATTATGCTATTCAATTTAAAATGCATCATATTCCTTACCACATCGATCTTCAGATTTGAAAATACAATTCCTATTTAGTAGATGTCTTACTCTTTCATTAAAGGAAAGGGAATTACATAAATGTTTTATCTCATTTACCTATAAATGTTACACCTCATTTACCCACCTATACATAGACGTGCACAAATATGATTGTTTCTTACTCAAATATAACAAATCATTAAATCTATCTCCTATAAAGTATAAATGTTTTTTTCATGATACATACAATGAGAACAAATTACCAAGTGAATATAAGGAACAAACATGTGACATTCCAAATCTATATATGACACCCTTCAAAAAATTACTCAATACATGACCAATACCAGATGGACATACTCCAAAACCACTTCAAATTGAGCTAAGCAAAAAAGAGTCTCGCCACAAGGATTTAACAATTACATTATTCATGGGTGGAACTTATTTTCACCATAACCATATTGATCTTACAGTTAAAGAAACATTTTTTAATGAAAGACATTTGACACAACATGGTTATACCATTAAAAACTTACATCATAAACTAAGTTGGAAAAAATTCATTGGGATACATGATATTTCCAATTGCTTATGGTCTATGTGTCATCCAAACGAACGTGTTGGGTCATGCCCAATAAAACTCAACACAATTTTACATTGGGTACATTTTGGCTATACCAAATGGAAGCTAAAATAGATCAAAATAAACAAGGTACTTCATTTTCCTACAAGGGAAGATTAGTTCACATACCACATGACGGTGATGATAATTATAATAAGAAAGTAAGAAGAGAAGATGAACATATTATGAACCTTTTACACTCGAAATTGTCGAATAATAACAAAATTTATTCATTCAATGCACACTAACAAAAAATAAAATATTCTAAAATAAATATATAAATAAAAATCAAGAAAATACAAAAACATTTAAATAATTCAAAAATACAAAAATATTCAATATACACAAGTTTACTAACTCCTTTGCATCTATGATGTTTATTTTATGTTAGTAGATAACATATAATGTTTAAACACATATGTTTCCCACATACTTTCAAGTGTGATACATGCATACACTAGATCCATGATACTTGCACATACATATCTTGGGACTTTCCTCTTCCCACATGGCACACTATATTGGGGGAATTTAATTCTTTGATCATGATTGATACATGTTATATTATTTTATGATCACATTTCTATTATCATTTTTAATTTATATGCTAACTCTTACACATGCCTATACTCATGTTTACATCTTTCACAATGTATTTGATATGCTATGTTACATGACATTTTTGTTAACACATATATGTAGGGACTAGTATGATATGATTATGCTGGTTATTTATACTTCATTAATTCACGTTGTCACTTTATTGAGTGTTTTTTTCTTACTTGCTATTGTATTTCTTATGGAACATTTGAATATGTTCCTTGTTTATTGGCCCCTGTGCCATTGTATGTTTCTTTTTTTTGCTATTTGAACATTTGGATATGTTATTCCTTGGAGTTTGTGGGTTTTGAAAATGCCCTTTGTTTGTGGTCTTATTAGAACTCTTTTGGGTGACATTGATTACTCTTGTGTGTATGCTTGATTTTCTATTATGATTGTATTGTTATATTTTGGATATTGTCATGATATATATCATGCATCTTAGGGCTTGCTGTGATCACATACTATGATTTTCATTGATATATTTACTTAGACATGTTAGTCTCTCATATACTACATGATTCATACACAAATTATATAGTTATCTTATCCTTTTGAGGTAAGGTAATTATCATATTTCATTTCACTCACCTTAAAATGAGGGGCATATTAGGGTGGGAATGTCATAGAGACATGACCTCCACATTTATATAATTCTCAAAATTTATAGAATTTTATTACAGTTTACATATAAACTTGGATTAGAATCATATATATTGCATCAATTTTTATAGATTTGGGACAAAATTTCTCATATTTTTGATAGATATTATACATAGCTACAAAATAGAGGTTACATTTTAACAAACACTCCAGCTTGAGACACATTAGAGGTTCATATGCCATGCAAGTGCACCAAAAATTGCAAATACATATTCAAAGATATTTACCAAGAAGCATCATGTTTTCACCAGGAAGCACCATTTTAAATCTTTTTTATCTGCATCAATTGGCTCCCTTTAGTAGTGTGGTTGATATTCAATGCCCTGAATGGCCTAACACTACTTCCATTTTGTAGGTTGAGTTGGTTATACCAATTAACTTGGATTATATTATATTATCACTTTAGTTGTGCAATTGAGATTCAATGATCTCAATGGCAATGCCATAACTCACCTATATTATATCATATTATCACTTTAGTTGTGCAATTGAGATTCAATGATCTCAATGGCAATGTCACAACTCACCTTTTCCATTGGATTGGAGGAATAACTACCTTCCAATATTCATCTTCAAATCTCTAAGGTTTAGTTTTATAAGGAATCATCTTTGCTAAGTCAAAGTGCCGAGGGTAAGGAATCATCTTTACTAATCAAAATGCTAAGGGGCAACATGATTACATCGACACACATGTACTCCTTTCTTGCTCTCTTTCTTTTCAAGTATTTCAATTATGTCAAATTTCATACTAAATGAATTGATTTAGAATATAACATGTTCTTTATCACATGTCATAGAGCAACAAAACACTTAAAGTGGAATCAAGTAAAAGCAAGGTGCATTATACACACCTATGTACACATTTATTTCCTTTAACATAATAATTTCATCTTTATACATTACTAGATTAAATAAGGGAGGGTGTGGGGAAAATGTAGATACTAAAATATGATTTATAGCATTTTAGTCTTGTATACTTGAAAAATGCCTATCAATGTTTTTCTCTTTAGTTTTAGACTTTTTTGCAGTCAAAAAGTTCACATTCACGATCTCATTGTGCCTAACTGTTTATTTTATGGTTCGACCCTATCATTTATGATGACCCATATCTCTTGCATTACATAAAAATCCTAAAATTTGATATATATCCTTCATTGCCACTTTCATATCCCTAGTAACTTCCTAATTTGTCAGACACTTGTGTTCCACAAAAGGACACTTGCATTAGTGTAAGTGCCCATATTTTTATCAAGTGTCCAGTCCTCAAAAGTCATCTATTTTTTTGAATCCTATGGGTTGGCTGATTTATTTTATTTAACCCTTTCGTGCGATTGTTTAAAAGGTATGGTATAAATACAAATCTAAGCTTGCTCATTATTCATCTAAAAAATACCAAGCAAGCACCTAGTCAAGCTCAATCAATTGCACAACTGAGTTTTACTTCCCCATTCTTTCTTATTTTCATATCAGTCATAGAATCAGTCATATTACAAGTCTAAAGTACTTAAAAAATAACCCATGAGTAGTATTTGTGAAATTACAAGCTAGATCATTGCATGACCTTGCATATAGTATATTGCATTCTTGTGCACACACAAGCCAACACATAGGGGAGAACTACATATGTCTAAGGCTATCTTTAGAGTATTGGCTATGTAGGCATCACTTATTGAAAGTGGGGTCCTTGAGGTTAGATCAATACCATGAATCCACGAACACATTTTTGACGAGGTACAAAGACCTAAGTTGAAGCGTTATGGTTTGATCTACATACAATCATCAACACCCTGTGCACACAAATAAAACACATCAACAAAAAAGTGATAAAAAACTTAGAATCATCCAAGCAACCACTTCTGAATATTGAAAATATTTCATGCATGATAGTTACATTGAGATTTAGACAAAAGTGTTGATGGAAGTGTCCACAGATCAACACAAGTGTCCAAATCTCTAGAAACAACATTTCCAAAATCTGATGACTTGATCCTAATCTTGTCCCTACCTGTTTCCACCTCTGTACTTATCATATTTTCTTATGTATTTAAAAATAAACTAAGTATTATCTCTTCTTCATGAGTATGCAATCAAACTACTATTTTGAGTGTACTTTTTATATTTACCATAACTCAACGCTTTAATTCAAAATATTCAATTATCTAAGTTTTCAATTAATTGGCCTACTTTAGAATAATTTTATTCATCCTTGTGTATAGACTATTCTACCCCTTTAAACCTAAATCCCTTATCTAAAAAGGGTTAAAAAAGTTGATATCATCCAATATTTGTATCTGAAAGTTTTAAAGTAGATAATATGTTAGGTGAGAGGACCCAATATTCTTTACGTGTCCCAATACATGTGATATGACATGCTCATAAAAATACTTATTTTAAAATAAAATGGGACATAAAGTTAGTGAATTTGCATTCAATAATAGTGTGTAATAGTAAATT
Source organism: Torreya grandis (assembly GCA_037957365.1). Classification (NCBI taxonomy): domain Eukaryota; kingdom Viridiplantae; phylum Streptophyta; class Pinopsida; order Cupressales; family Taxaceae; genus Torreya; species Torreya grandis. Next base: position 254,454 of record JARHVA010006771.1, read on the forward strand.
AGGACTTGCTACATACACTACATGGATATTGGAATGTTATTCACATGTTTTAGTCCCAATATATTTTGTAGTAAATCAATTCAAAATTTATGTTTTCATGAATTGGGCACGTGAAATAAAAATGGTAAATTAATCACAACATAATCTTATTGGTTGACTTATTTCATAATATTCACATGTCATAAATTATACTTATTAAACCTTAAACATAGAGTGTAGAGGATTGAGTTCTTTTCCCTATCTTACATTATATTTACCATTCGACATTGGTAATAAAATTGGATTTTACATTAGAACAACTTATTATATCTTACTATATAAATAATAAAAGTACAAAGGGTTACATAACAACATAGTCAATTGTTATTCACAATTTAGACTCCACGCCAAAGGATAAAACATTGAATTACATCATGATCCAACAAAACATAAAAAACAAACAAACAACCCAGAAAAGACATGACAATCAAAGCAACATTATAAAAACTTAAATACAAGCCACATCCCCTGAAGGAGGAAGAGGATCATGCTTAGGTGGCAAAGTAGTCCAAGTGGAAGGTTCTACTGAAGGGGAACCAATGCCACCCGTTTGTCCATGTGATCTAAAGCCAAAGTCATATATATATCCCATCCATCAATGGGTTGACGCTAAGTTACACTACCAGATATCTGCTCGCTTGAAATATGGTTTCTCTCCCAGTGATGGGGTTGCCTTGCTAAATGACAGTGAAGGGCACTTGGCACTTGGTACGATCATAATTCAGGGAGATGTCCTTAGTTCAAAACCCATTATTGCTCCTCCTTCTATATTTGGCATTTACAACATTTTTCATGATCCCTCTTAGTCTTGTATAGGTACTCTTTTGTCAGTTCCCTCCTTACTTCGCCATTATTTCATTTTATCCTTTTCAGTCATGGCTGCGTGCGAAACTTTGTTAAAAAATTTTTAGGTCTGTCTTTTAGTTTATTTTTCCATCTCTGCAAATGTAAAATATTTCAAACAGTAAACGGAAAATGAGTAAAAATTAAAAAAAATGAAGAGGCAGACTAGGGCATGTAATTGTTTGACGAAATGCATAACTAACGGAATGGCAATTTAGATTCCTTATTGGGAACCCATCTATATTAGGACCATATCCTTAACCATTCTTGAAATTTAATGCATGAAAGTAATTATTATATTTATGAGTTTTAGGTGGTTTCAAATTAAAAAATTGACTGTTATAATCAAGTTAACATGTATTGTTTGACGAAATGTCTAACTATTAGAATCAAAATTTCAAAATTTATGTTATTTATTGAGATCATTTATAACACAACCACATTCATAATTTTTATAGAAATTTTATGAATGAACATAATACTTAAGATTTATGAGCTTTAGCTGATTGAAAACTAAAAAATTGAGTGATATAAGCAAGTTAAGCAAATGACTATGAGTTGTTTGATGAAATGCCTAACTAGTGAAATGAAATTAAGATTATTTATTGAGACACCATTTATAAGACATCCATATCCTTAACTCTTCTGAACATTTATGAACAAAATAATGCATAGAATTATGAGTTTTGATAGATTGCAAACTTTGAAACTAAGTGTTATGAGTAAATTAAGAGGATGACTGCAAATTGTTTGATGAAATGTTTAACTAATAAAATGCTAATTTAAATTATTTACTTAGATACCAATTATAATGGAGTCTTATCTTTAATTCTTTTGAAAATTTTATAATTGAAAATAATGCTTATATTTATGAGCTTTACATAAATGAGAACTCAGAAATTGAGTGTTCTAAAAAAAAAACTTAAGAGGATGACTTTGAATTATTTGATGGAGTGTTTTAAGTAGTGAAAACTAGGAAGCTATAATGTTATTGCAAGTGGTTGCATAACATAATAAGTGGTAAGAGGTTATTATTATGCATGGACAATAAATATTCTCCAAGGTAAATATAGTATTTTATCACGAGCCTTAACACACTTAGGCACCGATGTAAGAACAAGAGTTGTAATGTCTACTCAACCCTGAACCATTTATGGCATCGCTGAGTGCAAATATTGGATCAGATACAATACAAAATGACTACATGCTTTCCCTAAATATTTTGAAACCATGAAGCACCCTAAAACATACCCAAACAGTTTAGTTTTAATATTAGTTGCATGTTGTAATTTGGTATAAACTAGTCAACATAATTGTTACTATTGTTGTTGCTTTTAAATGAGATCAAATCTCATCAAAATATTATTGGGTTTTTTCTTCATATTCTTAATTTTAAAAATAGTAATTTTTTTTTCATATTTTATGAAGAATCGAGGGAGAAACTATCATTATAACACTATTAATATGTGAGTTGTGTATATAAACTTGAGTAGTTAATATGGATACGATAATTAAATACATGGATTTTTTTTGGTCCTGGGTATGTTTTAAGATATAATTATATAAAAATATATATCAAAAATAAAAAAAATATTGTTGAATATTTATTAGTTTTAGTAAAATTGTAATGCTTAGTTTTATTTTAAAATTATATTTTTATATGGCAGTAAGGTGGAGGAGAAGAAAATGATGTCGTGCTCATGAAATAAAAACAATGGCCAACATTATTAAAAATATAATATAATTTGTTAAAAGAATAAAAAATAAGAACATATTTATGATCCATTATTATGAACGTATTTCAAAAACTAATCATGGTAAATTATTTAAGTATTCTTAATAAAATATATGTAATATTTTTTAAATTAATTTATATAAAATGGTTTATTATATTTTATAATAATTATAAAAGCCCTGATAAGTGTTGATGAAATAAAAACAATCCTTGACATTATTAATTAAAAATATAATAAGGCCATTCTATAATGGCAGCAAGGAGGAGAAGAGCGTTATGAAATAAAAAAAATCGTTGATATTATTAGAAATATAATATAATTTGTCAAAAGAATAAAACAATAAGAACCCACATGGTAAATGATTATGTAATCATTTTTTAGGTAATTATTATGAAAGTAATTTAAAAAAAAATCCTCATAAATTATTTAGATATTTTTGACTTAAAAAATCACTTTTATTTCATAAGTATGTAAAATAGTTTATTATATTTTATGAAGTTAATTTAAAAAGCATTGGAGATAAATAATTTAGGTATTCAGAGTAAATTATATGTAATATATTTTTACTTAGTTGTAAATTATATGCAATCTTTTTTTATTTAATTATTACATCGAGAGGTGTTTTACAATGAGAGAGGGCGGAGGGAGGGACCCTGATGTCGTGCCCATATAAGGAAAAATGACCGAAATCTTATTTTAATTACGCCGAGAAGCGTTCTACGATGAGAAAAGGGGGAGAGAGGGACCTTGATGTCATGCCTATGTAAGGAAAAATGGCCAATATCTTATTTTAAATATAAATTTATTATTATAAAATAAAAAAATAAAGCCAACACAATATTTAAAACTCTAAATAAAAAATATTTATAAATAATAATCCTAAAAAAAAAGAAACAACCAAGAAAAATCAGAGAAAATAAAGAACACGGGCAGAGAAGAATTAAAGGCATTAATTATAGGAGCAAAATTGTAGAGAAAAAAGTGTTATAACCATGAAATAATCTTAAAAATTACTCATGGAGCCACATTAGCTTAGCGACAGTATACAAGGTGGACCCTGCATTCCCAGCAGATCGTGCTCACCTATCTTTTCAAATATCCCTCACTCTTTCTTTCTTCTGGTAATTAATATATCAAAACCCTTATGTTTAATTTTTTATGGTGGCTATTATTTAGAGTTAATTTTTTAGAGGTGGAATTTATGCAGATAATGATAGCCCTCCCCTATGCTAGCGTAGGGGAGGCCATGGGCATAGGGTAAGAAATTTGCAGTCATTATGGCGGTTTCTGTGCATGGGATATGATTTATATTGGCGCATCATTGTGGACAATAGTCATCTTCATCTTGCTCACTGCTTTCTCTATCTATTTCAACTAGGGTTGCAATAAATATTGGTTCCTCTCTTTTATGTACGGTCTTTCTTTTATCATGGCATGAAGAAATAGGTAATATTCAAGTAAAAAGTTGACAACGTACATGATAAAATGGATTTATATTTACATTATAAAACAAATATTTATAATTAAGATAAATCATGTGTATAAAAGAAAACTAATGTTAATTTAAAACAATTTTTTTGAGAAAGAATGTTGTTTGGATTTCTTAACTTTTTGGATAATGTTTGCATAAAATGTAAACATGGTCCTTTTTTTGTTGTGTGGACTAACATTTAAATTCTACAATGATTTAAATAAAGTAAAAACTTATTGTGATATCATTTTTAATAAGTATTATACGTTTAAATAGAATTATATATTATTAAGGATAAGTTTTATTTTTTAATATTATGTTTTAATTAATTTTAAGTAAATTTTGTATATTTATATTATTTTTATATGTAAACAATATTATTAAAATATTTATAGATTATTTTTTAAAACTGCATAGATATGACTTGATCAAGATTGAATTTTTAAAATGAATAATAAAGAACAAAATATAAAAGACAATACAAAGATAATATTACAAATGAAGACATAAAAAAATGACAGATGTAAAAAGAAAGGAAGAAAGATCATGAAGCATATCAAAGGCACTATCATCGATCTATTGCTAACGTTGAAATTAATTCTGAAGAACCAAATTCAATATTCATAGATCCTGTGTTCAAAACATCATAGATTGCAGTTCAATATACAATTGATATCAATGTTGTAAACAAAGCACAAAATAATGATATACAAAAGCAAATAACATCGTAACCTATAAGAAGAAGATAAATGCAAGATTCAAAAATTGAAAGAGAGCAAAATATAACTAATCCCAATGGAATTATTGGGAGATATTTGAATACTTTTCAAATATTTTTCAAACTAGTCTAGAGAATCTTGCTTCACCAAGCATGTGTTATATTTTTTAAGGAAGTTACATTTGAAGGAATGTTTCTTGAACACTTGAAGGCCTTGTATGCAATAGATGTCGATAAGAAGAAACCCAAAATCAATTTTCAACATCAAACAATATGGATCCTAGGCCACAAGTGACACACACAATGGTTAATATTCGTATAAAGAACATACAATAAGTTTTCCACAAGAAGTAAAATACATAGCTAAAGTTTTGCCATATTGAATAAAATAATTTTTAATGATTATAGTTAAGAGGAAGGATTAGCATGGAACAAGTTACAACTTTATTGTCAATAGAAAGAGGGTAAATAAGACACTAAAATACAAAATAGACCATGATAGATTCTATTTTGATTTACAAATTGATGAAAATGCTCTTATAGAACTTCCAACTGATTATGATAAAAACACATTTAACCAGTTGAACTTTGTACATATATAGTTTGAAGTTAGATATTTAGGATAATTGCCTTTCTTAGTGATAAACCACCATACGATAGTTACAAACATGAAAACCTATTGTGGGAAGAATTAAAAATAATTATTACTTTGATTAAGTTATTTAGACAAGAAGGATAAAGTGAGGAATAACACTAGATATGAATTATGAAACCTTGGGTGCCAAACAAAAAAAAGATCTTGATATGGTTGACACATTTTCATGAAGGTCAAAATACTTCGCCCTTACGCATGATAGTCTAAGGAATAATAGGAAAAAGAAAATCATATTTGATAGGTACCATTCGTTGAGCTCTTCAAGATACAACATTCCCCAAATAATCTCCACTTCTATTACTTTCACCAACTGGAGTTGCAACATTCAATATTGGTGCCTCAACTATCCATTCACAACTTCGAATCCTAATTGTGGATTTTGTTGAATTAGAAGGAATACAACTTACAAGTTTTTAAGAGGATATCCACCACATAAAATACATATTAATTGATGAAATGAGCTTCATTGGGAAAAAAATTGCTATAGAACATAGACTCTAGACTCCATCAAACATTTCCTAAAAATGCAAACATGAGTTTTGATAGTACATCTCTTATTTCAAGGTTGGAGATTTGGCTCAAATTCCTCCTGTTAGTGATAGACCACCATATGATAGCAACAAATGAGCTAAACTATTATGGGAAGAATTCAAAATAGTTGTTACTTTGGACAAGATATTTAGATAAGAAGGAGAAAGTTATGACCAACAAAGGCTTTGTCGGCTACTCACAAATATAAGAGATGCAAATCTAATAATAGATGACTGGAAGTTATTGCTGACTAGAACAAATGTTGGAATAAATAGAGCCACGAATGAAGAGTTTGACAATTGTATTCATTTGTTTCCAAAAATGATAATGTGCATAACCACAATATAAGAAAATTATATTCATTGAAAAGACCAGTTGCATCTAGCATTGCAACCATAGTAGGAAGTGCCAATGGACCAATGGGAGGTCTAAATGATGAACTTGATGTGGAATTACTAATTTCTATCGATGTAAGGGTCATGTTAACTTCCAATATTTGGATATAAGTAGGTCTTATAAATGGATCGCTAGTGTATATCACAAGTATAATCTACAAACCTGGGAGTGCCCCATCAGAACCAACAACATATGTTATGGTCGAGTTTGATAAGTACTCAAGAATACCATTTCATATTATTTAATGTAATATATGATATACATTTCAAATTTTAATTTTATGAAAAATTTCAAATTATATGTCAAATAAATATGCAAAACACATAGTTGCTACTAGCATACTTATCTTAGATAAATCTATGTAAAAGACATTGAGAGATATCATTCTCGAGGTGCCTATTTCAATTATGTCACAAATCCAATATAAGATAGGCACCTCAAGAATGATATCTCTCGACGTCTTTTACATAGATTTATCTAAGATAGGTATGCTAGTGTAAAATTATTTATTATATTTTATCAAGGTACTTTTAAAAGTATTCACGGTAAATTATATGCAATATTTTTTTACTTAATTAAAAAGTCACTTTTATTTCATAAGCATGTAAAATATAAAATGGTAAGTTAGATTTTATAATAATTATAAAAGCGCTGATAATAAATAAAAACAATCGCTGACATTATTAATTAAAAATATAATATAATTTGTCAAAATAATAAAACAATAGGGCCGACATTATTATAATAAAATTTAATTTTTAAAAATAATAAAATAAAAGGGCCAACAAAATAACCAACGCGTTAGTATCTCGAAATTGTTTGGAATAAAAAAATTACTAATATTCAATATCTACAGTATTCTATTATATTTACCATTACAATTCAATCCACCATTCAATTAAGTGATGTGTGTTTTATTAGGATTGAGATTATTTAGTTTCATGTATATTAAGTTAAATAAGGATAAATATTCCAGACATCTAATTTTTAAAGGTTAGAAATTTTGAGATAGAATGTAATGTCTGTAGTAATAAAATTGGATACCCTTTTATCATAGATTATGTGATGAATAAATAAGGATTATATTGATTTTAGTATAAATATCATTAAACTATTTAAATATTATTTTGAAATATATTGTAAAGATGGCTCGACTAAGATTAAATTTTGAAAATGAAGAGTAACGAAGAGAATATCAAAGAGAATACTTAAGACAATATCGTAGACGAAGATAAGAAAAAATGAAAAATTCAAAAATAGAGGAATAATTAAAACATCGAAATGATATTGATAGACAAAGATTTATAGAACATAGAGTTGAATTGACAGTTGAAGAGTTGGATGCTGAAAAGAGAAAACATGTTGATAAGATGAAAATAATTTGTGAACAAACATCACAAGATAAATAATGTGTTGAGATCAAAATTACAAAGACAAATGCGTTCAAATCAATTGATTGAGGTAAAAAAAAAAGACAAGAACTTCATCGTGAAGCATCTCAAAGACATTGAATGAGTGTTGATGTTGACATTAATTTTGAAGAAGCAAAATCAATACCTATAGATCATGTCCTTGAAACACCATAGAATGCACCTCAAGATAAAATGGATGTTGATGTTGAAAATAATGATATACAAGAGTGATGCAGGAGCATCAATCTAGGAAATAGTAATTTTGTGTTTTTGGTCAATAAAAGGGTTAAGTCTGGTCAAAGTTAATGTTTAGGTTGTTAAGGGACCTTATTAGGTTCATTTGAGTCTTTAGAATCTATATGGAGTCATGAAGTTGAGTTATATGGTCTATAGGTGTTTTCCCTCCAAAACAAGAAATTTGAAAATTCAAATATTTGCAAAGTGAGTCTTGATGGGTCAAGTACATGTGAAGACTGAATAAATTGGTCAAGGGGGTCAATAGTCTAATTAAGTTATGTAAGGGTGATAAGGAATCATATTTGTAAAACTCAGAAAGTGATAATCATCTTTTTAAATGTAATCATGCACCCATACGTTGAGTTCAAGATCAAGAATTGGTTTTGTAACTACTTCCCAAGTCTACGTTAAAATGGAGGGAAGAGAAGTCATTGTGAAAAAAAAGAAGAGATGGTGTGGAAGAGGATGAGGGAGAGAGGAGAGGAAGCTCCAGAAAAACAATAATAGGGAGCAAAGAAAAAATTATTTCATGAACCTCTCAAAGACTGGTAAAACCCTGAAGGTCCATTCATGGGCTATATTGTATTCAATGTTATTGCAAATGAATTTAAGAAGAAGGTTTTTGTTGTGTGCATTACCCTAAGAGGTATCTCATGTTATTGTTTGATAATTGATTAAATAACCATTTGAGGTCATGAAATTATTGATATTTTTTCAAGGTTGTAGGTTTGAACAACAGTTGAAAGTCATAGGCCAAGAAGTCATACCCTTGTTTAGGAATCAAAAACCATGTTTGCATAATCAATGTAAAAAAACTAGTTGATGGATTGATAAATGCATGGTAAGGAGTTTTTAGTAGTGTGAGGACAACATGAGAAATGTAAAGTGGTACAAATATCCTTGGAGAAACTATAAAACTTTAGGTATGCATTAAATATTTGGGCAACCTTATATTCTCTTACACAGGCAATATTAAGATAGAAAGCCCTGCCTTTTCATGTATAAAGAGTGTTTTGGGTTTGATAAAGGTGATATAATGGCGGGAAAATGTGTATTGAGTGTATACACACCTAAATTAGGTCTCAAGTTGTCTTAAGGCAAGAAGAAATGAAATATTTGCATTGTTGTTCCTTTTCCGCCGTGCACAGTCAAGGAAAAGGCTCATAATTCACTGTATTTTGTAGTTTTTGGAACCCTTAATAGAGTGAATCAAACTTAAAACCTATTTAAAAATATAGAGTATGTAAAAATAAGAACTTTTGGTGGTTTTTTGGTCTTTTAAAATGCTATATAACTCAAGATATGGATTTTTGAATGCCCACACCCTGTGTAGGTTCAAGGAAACCCTAGGTTTAGGGTTTTGAAGTTTTTGAGAGTTATAACCATTGAAAAATCATGAAATTTTGTGATATGACATGTATTGTTATATGAAAGATAAAAACATGGTTTGGGTCTGAGAGTGTATGGATATGTATGGATTTTAAGACTGTGGTAAGGTTTGAGGGCTAAATAGACCTAAAAGAGGGTTGATTTACAAAGGAAGTGGTAGCTAGAAGATGAATTAGGTAATGGAATTTTTTACACACCTCAAAAGGGTTAAAGTGAGATAAAAATGTAATTAAATCTTGGGAAAGGTGTTTGGTTTGACTCAACAAAGAGAAATTGCTTGCTACCAACCTTATGAGAGCATGGTGAACCTTGGATGTGGAATTGAAGAGTGGTGTCTATTTGGACACTTGTACGAGGCTAAGGTAGGTATGTTTTGATCAATTAATACCATCAATTCATTTAGAATAACTCCTTAATAATCCTATCAAAAATTGACATTTGAAACCCAAGAAGCTTACCTAATGGAAAAACTACTGAACGCATATAGAATTTGAGAAAGGAATGACTTGTATGAGATAAAGTATGAGTTTAGAATCAGATGATGATGTTATTGAGGAATTTTACCTACTTCTATTTAAAACCCAATAAATAATTGCAACGGGCTGATGCACAATAATTACTATGGGTTGAGCTATCTTGAGTAAGCATAGTAGTTGCTATAGGAAGGTAATGCTATTTTGGATGTCTCCCCCAATGCCTGTGCATCAAAGAGGAGGAAAGATCAAAAATAGGATAATATGAATGCAAAATAATTATTTATAATAAGATTCAACATTGCAACCTAAACGAAGAAGGAAAATGTAAGATTCTGAAATGGAAAGAGAACAAAATATAACAAATCCCAATGGAATGCTTGGGAGAGTTTTGAATATGTTTTAAATGATTTTTTGACATGGGTTAGATAATTTTGCTTCACTAAGCATGTGTTATATTTTTCAAATAAATTTATATTGGAATAAATGTTTCTCGACCACCCGAAGGCCCTGTATGTAATAGATGTTGATAAGAGAAAGGTCATCATCAATTTTCAACATCAAATAATATGGATCCTAGACCACAAGTACCATAACTTAAAAACTTCACACAAGTTAAGGAAATATTAATAGCTCATGCCAACCCAATCCTACAAGTCACACATGTGACTAGGGGTCAATATAAGTATAAATGACATGCAATAAGATTTCTACAAGAAGTAAAAAAAATGCTAAGGTTTTGCCACATCAAATAAAAGATTTGTCGATGATTATAGTTCATTGGAGGGATCAAGGTGGAACAAATTATAACTTTACTATCAATAGAGAGGGAGTATATAAGGCACTGAAATATAAAATAGAGCATGACAAGTTTTATTCAGATATTCTGATTGATGAAAATGCATTCAACGATCTTCCACTTAACTCTGATGAAAATATGTTTAACCATTTGAACTCTATCCATATGCAATTTTATTCTGATGCAAATCAAGTTATATTTGTGGGTCCTCTGATTGAGATGGAATTAATCCATACATGGGTAAATAAACCTAATATAGATCTTGGAACACTGATTGATTGGTTAGGGATTGGAGGATCTCTTGTAAATGAATATGTCACATTAGGATTACTTGATATGGCATTTCTAACATTCTTTCTTGATGGAAGATGTTTGGATAGAACCATGGTTGAAATAAGTACTTATGCATGAATTTGTTAAAGATCTATTTCGATATAGGAATCACCATTTTGGCCAACATCCACGATTTAGATATTACATGATGAACATGATCATGAGACATCATGCACATAATTTATCTGCAGTGTTTATGAAAAAAAGCCTTCAAGAGATGTCAATCACTATTACTGAGTTACGTGAGCATATGGATAATGTACCTCACTCCCATCTAGAAAATCATTTGATGTAGTTTAGATCATCATTAAGGGGTACAAGGTCATATTGGGTAAAATGTGTTGGAGGTACAATCACTGAGAGGAAGGGGGTGAATCAGTGATGCAAGATACTCCAATTCAATTCCCAACTCTTTAGCATTCAACATACAACTTGATCAAGAATATAAACATGAAAGCAAATACATCCAAAGCATACATAAGAACTTACATCACATGAACATATCATATATGTGGGAAACCCTCTTGAGGGATAAAACCTACTGAACCCTAAAAGATGGACTACAGTCTTATAAAATAAGATCTAATATTTAGACCAACACCCACTGATCAAGGAACACCCATCCCTTAGTTTAGTGAGACACCCATCCCATAAGGAGGAACCAATGCCCTAAGCAACAAAGCACCCACATAGCTACCTTGATATGATATCCACCTTTGATCTGATATCTTCTACACCTGATGATAGACTTCTCTTATTTGCACTCTTTCCCTTTTACACAACCAATGCCCTAAGCAACAAAGTACCCACATAACTACCTTGATATGATATCCACCTTTGGTCTGATATCTTCTACACCTAATGATAGACTTATCTTACTTGTACTCTTTCCCTTTTACACTCTCACAAACTTTCACACACAAGTAATGCATCCAAAACACCCTTTTGGATCACTCTTCACTTTTAAGCACATACACAATTAGAAAAACTATAACAAATCTATCATAAAAACAATAAAATGACCTATATGTCATGCACACACTCTTCAACCTACTCAAATCTTCAATCCATCACTAAGCACACTTAATCAATGTCTAGAGCTTACTTGCTCAATCTACCTCTTCTAGGCTTATTAGGTCCAATGACTTATATGTTCACTTTCATCAACTTGATCATATAAATATGACTAATCCTATTTAATCTTTGATGGTCCTCATTGACCTATACCTTCTCTTTCAAAGGTTCCTTCACCCAATATCACATTTGCTCTACTCTTCACTCACAAGTCTAGAAACCATTGCCTTGGTCTCCACTCTTTATAGAGTCTTCATGATTAACAACTTCTAGGTCAGCCAATATACTTGCCTTAACCTTAAAGATATCTAACATGCTAAAACATAGCTCAGTACATTGTCACAGGTTGGACATAGCATCTATGGGTCACACTTAAGCAACTATGCCTTTCAATTAAGCCTTAGTATCCCTTATAGGTCTCATAGAGACCTATTCACCCATTTATCACTTCATTGATAAAATTAAGAACATATGATCACTTTAAATTACATGGGTCCACTCCATATGACCCTTATGACATCTTCAGGTGATTACTCCTGCCAAAACACTCTTCTGCTAAAGCACAATTTTCTCAAACAATATTTTGTACACAGAAGCACCATGAATGAACAAATAGTCAACTTTAAAGATTCATAACTTTAATTGTATAAACATTTAGACCTTCTAACTAGATTTTCTAGATGCACCTTGAAGTCTTCTATAACTTTGATTTGTACACCATCATCAAATTCATCCTAGATCAAGAGATATAGCTAACAAACTATAGACAGGTTTTCCCTCATTAATTTGAATATTCAAATTCCAATGATCACTGATCAAATGTTAAACATTAGACACATTGAGCTCATCTCATGCTCCCTAGCTATTTTGAACAAATGTGCTCCATCGATCTCCTCAGATTAGCCTAGTCTTTATCTTATAGTGCTCAGTGTTGATCTTTGATCTGTGCTTCCATGATTGTGCCACTTGGTAACCCCACGTGCCTTCTACAAACATTGACCTATTGACTCTAATGAGCTTCCACCACTTGGCAGCCTCACACATCTTCTGAGCAATATTTGACACATTAACTAAATATGCACTATTGGATACTTCTGATAAGATCATGCACACTATTGGATCCTTATTCGGTTAGATTAAATACTCACAATTATATCTTGATATGATTAAATGCTCACCGTTGGATCTATCTAGACAATTTGACCTTAGATTTTAACATAGTTAAACTTGACGGTGTCTAGCCCATCACAGTTTGCTAGAAAAACTTTGAAGATTTATATCTTGAGCTAGAAAACAATTTAAGACTCTAAATGTTCAAAGTACCTTCTTGGCACTATAGACAACATCTCCATGAAAACCTTTGACCATTATTGACTTTTTGAGTACATGTAGCAAATACACAAACTTGCTGGTTCATTCATATTTACATGATGTGTAGTAACGGTCTAGCTTCTCTTAAGCTAGAAGATGCATATTTCTACTTCTAAATGATCAAGTGACACCAAGACATCTATAGATGCCTCACAACTTCTTCTTTGTCCTTACAGACCTACAAATGTGCCATATCTCTCCAAGCTATAAAACACAAATTCTTTGTAATTCATGTACTATAACCATATGCTCTCTTTGACATCAATGACAAACTAACATCAATGACCATGCCCAACAATCTCTCCCTTGTCATTGATGGAAAAACATCCTCAAAATGATTTCTTACTCATTTGAATTGAACTTTTTCATTTTGATCTTTCTCCCCTTTTGACATTAATGACAAAGGGTCTCTCCCTCAACATGCCAAAAATCATTCCTTAACATCATGTATGTATTCAAATACTATTTAAAAATATCAAGATACTTACATACTTTTAATCATATGAATCAATTGCTCCCCCTTTGACATGCACCAATCTGAACTGACAAACTACTCATAGAGCTTAGAAATCCCCCCTAACATCATGATCCATCTTATGTCATTTGTTCTTTGACATACACCAATCTGAACTCGAGATTTTCTAATCCTTAGACCTGTTTACCTACAAATCTCACAAGCTCTCTTTACCCATGCATGAAGATTCAATACATTGTCAAAATACATGACTTGGTTTGATCAAGTCATCATATGAATCTTCTTGAATTCACAACTGTAACATACATATTCATACTTCTATCATGACTGAATCATCTTCACATATGTTCCCCCTCATATCATGCACATCTTCTTTAAGCCACTCAAGCTAACTGAGTTAGCTCCCCCTTAACCAAACACATCTTGCATATTATCAAATTGAAAAGAACATACCTTTGTATTGATTGGCAATTTTATCATTACCTAGAGCACACACACTTGCTTCCACATATGAAAGATGTCTCATAAGAAGCATAGGTAGACACACCCACTTGTCATAGAGATGTCTGTATTCTTCCTCTTTTGAACTCAGATTTGTCTTTGTAACCCTTAGCTGATCCTCAAGAGTTTTGATCTTCTCTTTATCATCTTTTGATCTTGAGTTTGCTTTAAATGATTCTAGCTCCCTATTGAGCTTGATGCACTCATTCATAATAGCCTTAAAGATTGAGGCCATGATCTTATTCTTGATCATATTCTCTCATCTTACCTTTGTACTTTTCAAAGAATGCCTTGAGTTGATTGCATTTTTTTTCACTTGATTTTAGACATGCATAAGTAACCTCTACTTGACCTTTGAACTCTTGATTCTCTTTCTTCAATTGCTTAGCCATATTGTACCTTGGATCACCTTCAATTGGTTAAAATTGTAAAGAAGGTCTTGATTTGATGCCAATTGTTGGAGGTAAAATAACTGAGAGGGGGTGGGGGTGAATCAATAATGTAAGATAATCCAATTCAATTCCCAACTCTTTAACATTCATAATACATCAACTTGATCAAGCAACATAAACATGAAAGCACATACATCCAAAGCATAAATAAGAGATTACATCACATGAACACATCATATATGTGGAAAAACCTCTTGGGGGATAAAAACCATTGAACCCTACAATATGGACTACAATCCTATAAAATAAGATCCAACATTTAGACCAACAACCACTGATCAAGGAACACCCATCCCTGAGTTTAGTGAGACACCCATCACACAATGAGGAACCAAACTCCTAGGAAACCAAGTACCCACCCAACTACCTTGAAATAATATTCACCTTTGGTTTGATGTCTTCTACACCTGATGATGGACTTCTCTTACTTGCACTCTTTCCCTTTTACACTCTCACAAACTTGCACACACAAGCAATGCATCCAAAACACCTTCTTGGATCACTCTTCACTTTTAAGCACATACACAACCAAAAAAATTACAACTCTATCACAACAACAAAAACATGAAAGTAATCAACTTATGTTCCATTTTTTTTGAAATGGCTCCTGCTACTGCACGCACAAACCCAAATTTGAAATTGACTGCTGTGATCCGAGTGGCTGGTGAGGCTGTGGTTGCCATTCGGAAGAGGTTCTTGCTGCTAGTAGAGGGAGGAACCAGAATACCCTCAAAGGGATTTCTGCTACGGGGATTGAAGATACTATAGTTGTGTGTCTGGCCTATGTTCCTGGTTCAGGGCATGGACCAGGGGGGCAAACCTATGTAGATGTGGCGGCCTTCGAAGCAGATATACACGATGCTCGGCCTCATACAACACTTGTACCTACCCACGTATCGCCTGTAAGTGCTTTAAAACCTATTAGGGTAACTCTAGACCCTGAATTAGCAGAAAATATCTTCCAAGAAGAAAAATGGTTTTCCTCTTGTGCTGCCATTTTCCGTTTCTGTGGTTTTTGGCCCTCTTTTGTAGATCTACAGAATTGGATTGCTAAGAGTTGGTTGCATATTAAAGACAGTCAAATCCAACCCTGCGCCAGGGGTTTTTTATAGTAATATTTCAAAGCCCTGAAGATAGGAAGTCTATATTGTGCCACAATAATTTTTCTTGGTAGGGTAGATTTCCTCTTATGGCCAAACCTTGGCACAAGGATTTTAATCCTCTCTCGGAATCCTTTAACAAGATCCTTATATGGGTGCGGCTCCCTTATCTTCCGATACATTTGTGGCAAGAGGTAGTTTATAAAACCATTGGAAATGCTATAGGGGAGTTTCTATATGAAGAAGACAGTACGAAGAGCCACCATTCAACTTGTGCATGATTTCTGGTTGATCTGGATGTTTCAAAGGGCCTTCCTGAGGTGATATGCATTGATTCCCCAAGGGGTACCTGGACACAAATCTTGGATTATGAGGGGATTCATTTTAGGTGTAGGAAGTGTCACCAGACGAGACATATTGCTGCCCGTTGTGGTGCTAGGAAAAACAATCCCAGACGTTCACCTTCTTGGTGGCCAAAGGATTTCTCTGAACATAGCATAGACAAACTACCTTTGGAGACAACATCATAATTTGAGACCGAGAATGAGGAAAGGTTGCAATCCGAATCGGAAGATGAAGAGGAATCACTAGAGAATTAATCAAATGAAGCCTCTGAGGAGGCTGTAGTTAAAGATACAACTGAGCCTGAGGAGGAGGTGGTGATCTCTTCCCCTGTTCTGGAGGATCTTTCTAAGAGCCAGACTATGTTAGACTGTCACAAGGAGTTTATGCCTACTGGTGTCCAAAGATCATTGTCTTCTGAGGCATGGGTTGCTGAGGCAGCTAAGGTAGAAGATGGTTGGACAAAAGGCAGAAGAAAGAAGTCTAAGCCTTTGGTCCCTCCTCTAGATATGAATCTTCGATCATGCAAAAAGAAAAATCTGAATTTAAAAGATTCATCCAAAGTTCCTTTCTGCTGATTGGTTTTTTGGGGGCAGTAAACCGGTCATTTTTTTGGTTTGCTGGTTACAGATCTGGAAGCTTGCTATTCCAATTGGTTATCTTTCAGATCAGTGTTTTGACAGCTATTTCTTCATGTTCTTTTTTGTCGATTACAGGGCCCTGTAAAACCTGGTTCTGGTTCTTTTTTGTTATTAGGTTCTTGTGTTAACCTGGATGTGCTTTAATGTTTATCTTTCTCCTTGTACAGGGTTTTGGGGTCCCTTCAAAACCTGATTTTACCATAATATAAAACAAAAACATGACCTGTATGTCATGCACATACCTCAATTTTCTCAACTCTTCAACCCATCCACTAAGCACACTCACTCAATTATCTTCTAGAGCTTACTCGCTCAATCTACCTCTTCTAGGCTTATTAGGTTCAATGACTTATATTCTCACATTCATCAACTTGATCAGATAAACATGACTGATCTTATTTGCTCTTTGATGGTCTTTATTGACCTATACCTTCTATTTCAAAGGTTCCTTTGGTCAATGTCACATCTGCTTTACTCTTCACTCAAAAGTCTAGAAACCATTGCCTTGGTCTTCACTCTTTATAGAGTCTTCATGATTAACAACTTGTAGGTCGGCCAATATACTTGCCTTAATGCTTAAGATATCTAACATGATAAAACATATCTTAATACATTGTCACAGGTCAGCCATAGCATCTATGGGTCACACTTAAGTAGCTATGCCTTTCCATTAGGCCTTATATCCCTTATAGGTCTCATGGAGAACTATTCACCCATTTAATACTTCATCAATAAAATTAATAACATAAGATCACTTTCAATTACATGGGTCCACTCCATATGACCCTTATGACATCTTCAAGTGATTAATCTTGCCAAAACACTCTTATGCTAAATCATAATTTGCTCAAACAATATTCTGTACACAAGAAGCACCATAAATGAGCAAATAATCATCTTTTAATCTCCATAACTTTTACTACATAAATATTTAGACCTTATAACTAGATTATCTGGATGTACCTTGAAGCCCTCTATAACTTTGATTTTTGCACCATCATTAAATTCATCTTGGATCAAAAGATATAGCTTAAAAAGTATAGACATGTTTTCCCTAGTTAATTTGAATATTCAAATTCCAATGGTCACTGAGCAAATGTTAATCATCAGACACATTAACCTTATCTCATGTTGCTTGACAATTTTAAACAAACATGCTCCATTGATCTCCTCGGATTAGCTTGGTCTTTATCTTGTAATGCTCATCGTTGATCTTAGATTTGTGCTTCCATGATCATGCCCCTTGGCAGTCCTATGTGCCTTCTATGCACATTAACCTATTGACTCCAATGAGCTTTTGCCACTTGGCAACCTCACATGTTTTTGAGCAATCTTTGACATATTGACTAAATACACATTGTTAGATCACTTCTAACAAGATCACGTGCATTGTTGGATCCTTATCCAATCATATTAAATGCTCACCATTATATCTTGATCTGATTAAACACTCACCGTTGGATTTATCTAGACAATTTGACCTCATAATTTAGCATAGTAAAACTTGATGGTCTCTAGCCCATCATAGTCTGCTAGAGCAACTTTGAAGATTTATATCTCAAGCTAGAAAACACTTCAAGACTCCAAATATTTAGGGTACCTTCTTGGCACTATAGACAACATCTCCATGAACACCTTTGACTACTATTGACTTTTCAAGTACCTGTATTAAATACATAAACTTGTTGGTTCATACATATCTGCATGACATGCAGTGATGGTTTGACTTCTCTTAAACTAGAAGATGCATGTTTCTCTTTCCAAATGATCAAGTGACATATAAGAACTTCACCAAGACATCTATGGATGCCTCATAACTTCTTCTTTGTCCTTACAGACCTGTAAATGTGCCATATCTCTCCAAGCTATCAAACATAACTTCTTTGTCATTCATATAATAGAACCATATGCTCTCTTTGACATCAATGACAACTTAACATCAATGACCATGCTCAAAAAAATGTTGTGGTGAATTAATGGACATGTTGTATCAAATTGGATCACTTAAAATTTTCTTGTCATTGAGTGTAGCTGACATGTATTGGCCTGATCTACATGCACTAATGCCAGAAACCCTGCCATCATATCCAAAAGAAACCCAAATTTAGAAAGTATAGAATACTATTGATTATCCTCACATAGTGACACAATATATTCACTTGTGACATTCAATTTTTTGTAAGGAGATATTGTAAAAAGGAATGAAAGTAAAAAATTGTTGGTCTAGATATGAATGGCAACATAGAGGTTCACCACATGTGCATGGATTCATATGGCTAGATGAAGCACCAAATATGGATAACCTTGATTGGAAAAATGATTTTTAATGAAAAACTACTTAGAATTACTTCCATTTTATTGTTCATGCTTGAAATTATCAGGAAGATCCACACCAATGAAGCATACATACATGTTATCAATAATTAGGTAATTTATGTTTTATGTAATATCTATATTTGGTCAATGTAACTAACAAATTTTTTTACATCATTAATTTTAGGCATGTCAAAATTTTATGCAACATCCATGTCTTTAAAATACAAAACAACTTACATAGGTGGATATGGAGTGTGATTATGAAGATATACTTAATTGTGCAGAACAACATACAATGTGTAGAGAGGGTGTTTGCCTACATAAAAAAAGGAAACATGGTTTGTAGGTAAGTTTTTCAATTATATAAATAGTTGTATACAAATTACACAAAATATTTGTAAAAGAACTAACATTTGAGTTATTATTTATTCTAGGTATGGTGCATCGTGGCCATTGAATCTTAATGGATCAAAATTATATGAAGACTTAAACACATGAAATAAAAAGTTTGAGCCTACAAGAAATGATGATAGAGTCAATACACACAATCTCTATATATAACAACTATGGAGAGAAAATGTATATTGGCAACCTGTTCTATCCAAACACGCTATTGTCAAATACATTGCTAAGTATGCAACAAAGATAGAGAAGAGTTCTAAAACTTATCATCAAATGTTGATGCAACTTGTAAACATTGAAAACCCTGATGAATTAGCAAGAAAAGCATATATCATACTTCTGACTGATACAATTTTTGAAAGAGACATTGGATCACAAGAAACATGTCACATGTTGTTGGAGCTTCTATTAGTAGAGACCAATAAAGTATTTGTGAACTTGAATGTTTCACGTTAGGTGTTCAAACCTGTAGACAAAATGAGGAAGATAATCATAAAGAGAATACAATGTATTTCATTGATGGATACAAGAATATGCATTTTTCCATGGAAAACACATCATTTTTTGAGGCAACTAGATCTTGGACATCTAATCCAAGGTGTAAAAAGACAACAAATGGGAGGAAAGGAGTATTGTAGCTATTGTGAGAGTATTTTCAAGGTTTTCCTTCATCCCTGCATGTGAATCAAATAAATTGGTTGATTTTTTTTGTTACAATTATTAATCTACAAGCCATTTTGTGATATACAAAGAGATATTGTGATTGTTGATGAAGAAATAATATAAAATTGGGATTCATTCAATTATAACTATTGGCATGTGGAGAGAAGAACAATTCCAAAAGATGTAAAAGTCATAGTGATACTGAAAATCAGGATAATTAACATGTTCAACAAAACATAGTGGAATAAGAGTGTAAAATCATATCTAGGCTACAACGTGACCAAGTTATGGAAGTTAGTGAGATAGATATGTTGGGAAGAAGAGATATTGACAAACAAGCATTATGGAATAATGAATATAGAAGTGAAGAATACACAAATAAAATGATCAAATTCATAAGCACCATAAAATATAATGGATTTATTATAGATGATGATATAACACTAATGGTAAATTATGAAACCTTGGGTGCCAAATTAAAAAAATAACTTGAAATGGTTTTGACACATTATCATGCATGTCAAAATACTACACCCTTATGCACGATCTACAAACATGGGAGTGCCCCACCAGAACCATCAACATATGTTATTGTTGAGTTTGAAAATTACTCAGGAATACCATTTAAAGATGCAACTCAATATACAGTTCCAATTACACCAATACAAAGGGGATGCAAAACCCAACTACCCTAGCGGTTGGCTTGGGCATTAACAATACACAAATCACAAGGTTTGACTCTTTCAAAAGCCACAATTGATATAGGTCAAAGGGAAATAATGGGATTCATACTTGTGGCTATATCCTATGTAAAGTCATTATAAGGAATACAAATATTACCTCCATTTACATATGACCACTATGAAAAGCTAAAAAATGGAAAAAAAAATTTCCAAATAGAAATCTGAGGAAGAGAGATTGAAACTTCTTAGAGGAAAAATAATTTCATGTAATTATGAAAAAATTCATGTACTTATTCATTATTTGACATTTTATGTGATGTGTACTTATTCATTATTTGACATTTTATGTGATATGTATGGTACATTTTGATGAGTATTAAATAACTATTTAGATTGAGAATTTTAGATTATATATATTAAAGGTTTGGGTGATTTAATGTAATGTGTATTACATTTTTGTATTATTTAATGTGATGTATATTATACATTTCAAGTTTTATGAAAAAATTCATATTATATGTTAAATAAATATTCAAAACACACAACTGCTACTACCATACCGATCTTAGACAAATCTATGTAAAAGACACTGAGATATATCATTCTTGAGGTGTCTATTCCACTTATGTCACAAATCTAATATAAGATAAGCGTCTCGAGAATGATATATCTCGGCATCTTTTACATTATGTATCTAAGAATGTATGCTAGTATTATTAATAATTAAAAATATATTATATAATATTAAAAATTATTATATAATACAACATTTTGTTATAATTATAAATAGTTTATAAAATATTAATATCTCTGTTATTATTATTTTTAATAAAAATATAATATATATAATTATATATAATACAATAAAAATAATAATGTTATTATATATTTTATAGCATTTATTAGTAATAATATATACTATTCTATATAAATATAATATATATACTAGCATACATATTTTAGATAAATCTATATAAAATACACTGATAAAATTTATCTAAGATATGTATGTTAACATATATTAATATATATAATTATATAATATATAAATATTATATTATATATTCGATAATTTATTATACTTATTAGTACCAATCAAGGATAAGAAAAGTTTTTTGTAGGTAAGCTATGATAGATAATACTCCTAGGTGGCTTCATTAAAACAACTTTCCCTACAAGCTAGGAGCTCCTTCTTCCATCCAACATGAACACATGCAATTTTTTTTTAAAGAGAGCATACCAAGAACTTGGATATTACAAGCCAATAATTAGATATCATTGAGATCTTGAAAGATTCATGAACCACATAAATGGACAAGAATTCAACTCTCCATTGAATGGGATGAGAGAAGGACTTTGGGATTTCTTACATTTTTCCAATCATTTTTACATTATCGTAAGAGGATTGGAAGGAAGATAAATTTATTAGTTTTTAAACCTTACTCATATGAATCTTGTAGGAAGATTTTGGAAGATAGTTCATGGCCAATCCATACTCCAAGAAAGCATATAAACATGCTTACATGTTATGCACATTTGGGGAAAATAACTTTGGAATTAAAAAAAAATATCAGGCTTTAAGGATAATATTAAAAGAGCAAGGATTTTGCATCTCTATTGTCCTTAGAGGGTAACAAAATACAAGGTGACCAAAGGCCCAACCAAAAATGAAAAGACACAAACAAGAGAATAAGCCTTAAGGCCATGAAATGCCATAAAAAGCTTCAATATTGGCATTAGAGGAAGAGATTTAAAATAAAAAATAAAATAAACATGTTTGGGAGTGATTAGGTCTTCCAACCTTAGGTCCTCCACTTGAAAATTAGTAACTACTCCTACATGACTTTGTTATAATATATGCAATATCTCCTTCAAGTGCTTCCTACTCATTTAAGATCAATCTTCTCCCTCAAAATTTGAATAACATGGATAAAGTTCCCACAAGGATCAATTTCCCTTATTTTACATGAAAATCTCTCAAGTCGTTGACCAATGAGAAGGTGACACTTATACCTTATCCAAAATGTCATCTGAGTAATAAAACCTCTTATAAAGTTTGTACTCTTTCTTACAATATACATGGGAAAGCATGAATCTTCTTACACTCAATAAATGTTTCCTCTTCCAATTCTATCAATGAGGATTGAGTTGTACTAAAAGCATTATAGGACTCCCAAAATTACTTATAGTCTTACCTTTTAGTAAAATGGCTTTGATTTTACCTCTAAATATCTAAAAACAAATTCTTACAACTCTCTCAAATTAGCTTGCTTTGCCCATTTGAATTTTGCCTAGTTGCATATCCATGTTTATTCCACTTTAACCCTATTAAGTTCCTAGATAGTTCAATAAATTTCTAAGGCATGGGTTAAGGGGGTGTGAAAAGTGTTAGTATATTAAAATTGTAAAAATCTAAAACTAAAAACGATATCAAATATATGAATATGATTAAGCAAGTTGTCATTTAGGACAATTACACATATAATGTATGGTAAAGCCATGTTTGATGTAGTCCTTGTTACCTTGATTGGCCTCCTATAATATTGCACACTAATGCGCACATAAAATATTTATATCCTAGGATATATAAAGTAATTAAATGGGAAAAAATCAAGTAACATCTATACACACACTATATATACACAGAAGTGTCTCAATCACAAGAATAATATAATATATAAAATGAGGTAACAACATCATATCAATATTTTAACACCCATATACTCAAACAACATGGTATAAATGTGTTAAGTTAACTACCAATCTAACATGAGTATATATACAAATGTAGACACCTAAATTTGATACTAGTCATGTTCAGACAATACTTTCCATGTGACTTTATATATATAGACCATCGTTGCAAATAGTGAACTTTATGATGCATTTGTCTTGGTTTTGAGTCTCCTATATTTTACTTGATTGCATGGTCTATTGCTTTTACAATTTTTTATCTTTATTAACTTGGTCATAGGTATCCTTGGTCCTATTTTATTATCTCAAGTTTTCTATGGCTCTAGGATAGTTCTTGTAGTTACAGACGTATCCAATTATAACCAATATTATATGGAATTCCCATATTATCCTAGTCTATCTTTTGGGTATACTTTGGCTCATGTTTCCCTTTCAAATACTTTATTTTACACTCTTGGATTTTTTTTTGTCACCTTTTGTGCTTGAATAGTTTTGCAATTCAAAAATTGAGAACCATATATATACAAATCTCATAGATCATTTAAGGAAAAAACATCCATTGATTCAAAAGGACATACAAAGAGCACAATACACCTAGCTTTTTGTTTATTGCAAATCTAAAATTTTTAAATGTTAAATATAATTTCCATGCTTGTATAAAAAGGGGATTTAGGAGAAATAACATTTATAATTGCACACATTAGTGGGAGAACTCTTCAGAGTATTGACAATGTAGGCAATGCTCAGCTAGTCACTGAGGAATGGTTGAGGTTAGTCCAACCCAACCCACTAACCCATTTTTATGGGTTTCTTTGACACAAGAGTGAAAAGTTAGGGTTTAGTCAAAGAGAGGGAAGACAAGATAATTCATGCAAGACCAAAGGTGATTCATTATAGAAAAGACATATATAGGTTTAGGGGGACACTTCTAAACAAGTGTAGAGTGACGTAGTTGCTCCAGATGACTCCAATATACAATTGATAGATTCAATAGCTATAGGAGTTTGTACATCACCAGAAGCATTTTACAGGGTTTTCATAATATGTTTCCTGATAT
Organism: Torreya grandis; assembly: GCA_037957365.1. Lineage (NCBI taxonomy): Eukaryota > Viridiplantae > Streptophyta > Pinopsida > Cupressales > Taxaceae > Torreya > Torreya grandis. Next base: position 279,257 of record JARHVA010006771.1, read on the forward strand.
GAGTCAACATAGAGCCATCACAGAGTGCATTTGATGCTTTCAACATAATAAATCAAACAAAACAAAGCTATATCTGATTAAGTGTTTCTTATGCTTTATATGTTTGTTCATATTTAGCGTGTGCAATAAATTATAGATAACATGTAATTGTATGTGATTATTGATATAGTTTGTGTAATCTAAATATTTATTGTTTTATAATTGTTTAGATCATTTAATTTAAAATAAGGTAGAACATATTGGTAAACCTATTCTTTACCCATAACAGAGCAAACCCTATGTTCCCTCAGGGTTTCTTCTATAATTTAGGTTTTAGATTTGATTTTCAAACTTGATTTTTTATTTCCCCTTCATAAGTGGCTTCAAGTGTAGGGTTTCCATACTTAAAATCTTAGATTTATATGTTTGCTTTCATCATAAGAGTAGGATTTGTGTTTGTATTCCTTACTATCATAGGGTTTTATAAATTTAGATTGAGAAAGCATTGTAAAAACCCTAATATCCCTCACCCTATGGATTTATTATTATTTACCCTTTCCATACCGTATGCTTATACTAATGATATGACCAATGATCATGCTTATGTGCATAATGATAATGAATATGAATATTATGCTTATGATTATGAAGAAGATTTATATATGTATCTAGTGAAGTAAACAAAGAATAAACAAATATTTTAATTCAAGAAATCAATTCTCCTACTCATTCTTTACAACTCTTCTATTAATCAAACACTAGAACAAGATAAAAGTAACAATAACTTATCTAATGCACTTATTGATATTTTTAACTTTCCACTTAAGAAAGAAGACACATTAAATAAATTGATAGGTGACATAAATGTTGATTCTCATGGTGTTATGCCATTCAATGGTGTTTTTAAATGTAATAACACTTCTATTGAAAAAAGAATGCGATGCTCTTCTTTCTTATCAAATAGTATGTGATATAGGAAAATCATCCCAAGCATTGTAAATATGGTCAATATATGGTTTTTTCTCTCTTAGGAGGTTGTGTTTGACAATGATAAGCTTTACCAATCTTCATCTTATCTTGTATGGGTTATATGAGCTTATATGTTGTTTTCCCACCAAAAGTCAATATTTGAAAATTCAAGTTTGTGAATGCATTTGGAGGGGTGTTTTGGCATGTTTTAAGGTTTTGGATCTATAGTAAATGGTATTAAAAGTCTATTTACCTATTTTAAATGTGTTTCAACCTCCAAACTCAGTCAAAACCTGCCTTAAAACTAATTAAGGTAGGTACAATGTGGGAGGAAGGATAAAGAAAGCATGTTTGAATAAGTTCAAGATTGTTGAGATAAACTTTCTCCAATAAACTAATTTTGTACACTTAGTTACAAGAGATGAAGCTTAAACCATCTGAAGAGGAACTCAAAGAATCTATATAAGCAATAGAGGAGTGAAGAAAGACATGTTTTTGTAAGGGCTTTGTCATGTTTCCATAAGAGGTTGTAGGCCCTTTAGGCATACATGATGTGATTATGTTGTAATGTATATAACATAGGTGTGTTTATGTTGAAATATAGAAGGATATTATCTGAGAATTCATCGAAGTCTTGTGATTGGTATAAGAAGCCAGTCATGAAGAAGGAGGGTATTAAACCCTATGTGCAAATCTTGTATGTTTAAATACTTCTTTAATAATAAGTGAATAAATACTTCTACAATCTCTATGCATCATTTTTTCACATGTAATACAAGTAAACTTTATTGATGTGGTTATATCATATAAATATGTATCTATGTTGAAAAAGGTAGTGCACAGGTCTGGATTGAAGAAGATAGAGATAATAAACAGTGTTAAAGTTGTGTCTTTAAGATATGAATTAATGATTGAGGATTATAAATCTTATTGAGCATCTAATTTTAAGTGTTTGTAATATGTTATTGATCGAGAAGATCCTTGACATTGCATATTAATGTTTATATCTAAGTTGTATCCTTGAATAGTGTAAAATAGGGTATTGTAATGGGGGAATCATTCATTTTGTAATTGTTTTATGTTGTATTTAATAACGTGAAGTTTCCATAAGATGTATGAGGTCAAGTTAGATATAAAAAAACTATTATAATTCTTAAAAAATATGATTGAATATTGAAAAGTGAAATAGATAGCTCTCAGGTCTGCATATTATGAAGAAAGCTCGAGTTAGGACTTAGAAGGGTAAATCTCATTTATAAGAGAATGAACTAGTAAAAAAATAAAAAACTTTGTAGACAAATGTATTTTAGGACTATGAATTAAATTAAAAAGGTTTGAGATCAATTTAAGTAGTGTGGAATAAGTTATGCTTGAAACTCAGTCATTGCAGGCTTAGGCAATTAGACCTAGAACCCTTAAAGTTTTATTTTCTCAAATTGTGAAATCCAAGAGAAGATTCAAGTACGTAAATTATGTTGTTTGATATGTGTATGTATAGTTAGAGCCTTAATAATCCCTATAGATCATGCAGAGTTTAGTCTTGAATCAAGGAAGGTAAATTATGTCTTTAAATATATTTGCCCTATTTTGGGTTTGGAGGAATTTTCAAGGAGAGGAAGTTATTAACCCTAAAAAGTGAGTTGATAAACATTTTTTATGAGTAAGAAGTGTCTTGTGAATATTTTTGGAATATTTTCCTAACTCCAAATAAAAAATATGAATCTTGAAGCCTAACATGTTTTAGTAGCCCATTAAGCTTGTTTTGTCTAAAAGTGGAAAAACCTACAAAAGATCTAATACTCTATTCTAGACAATCTTGTTCAAGCATAAGAATTGAATGAATGGTGTAGTGTGTTTGTTGGGTTAAATAGGACTAAAAGAGTACAAGGATATTTTTTAAATCTCAAGTTAAATTGAATAGTTTAACCAATAAAGTTACAGACTTGAATACATAGTCAAGAACCTTGTAAAATTATGTTTTGATCTATTTCAAGTGTTACAAGATTTTCAAGGTGATTGATGAGTGAAGATATATCTAACCTATGGGAAGCCTAATATAAATCTAGGTTGTGGATCTAAGCACCATAAAATAAGATTAATTATGTCAAAGAACCTACATAATCCTTATTAATATCAAATTGTCATAAGAGAGATAGACATGATTTTTGGATTCTTGAATAAAGACTACGAAGCAGAAAGATGTGAAATGTTGTGTTATCACAAGGACCTTAAGGCCATAAACCTATATAAGTAGAGAAGACCTATACCAATAAACGAATTGGTATAGAATAAAAATACATAGCAAGTTGATTGTGTGCTTCTTGGGAAAAGTCTTAAAGAAGACTTAGTGCAAGAGACATAAAAAGAGGTCTACTTGCATCAACATGTGATATAATTAAATTGCAATATGATGTTATTTATTTTCCTTATAAATGAAACATGATGTTCTACTAAAAAATAGTGTGATGCTATGTTAGGATATTCTTTGTAATAATAAAAGAAACACTCAATTATAATTTACTTTGATGGGAAAACCTCTAATAATCAAAATAAATAAGGAAATGAATCAATAATGAAACTTAGGATGATTATGAAGAGTCATGATCAACTATATATATACCCATAATTGGGAAGGGTCACACACGTTAATTCCAATTATGTTGGCTTAACTAAATATTAAGAATTAATAAATGAAAGTTAAAGGTTATGCTCTCCATTCCATAACCTTAGTATTCATAATGTTAGGGGTGTAACATGCCCTTAATGCTTAGTAACTCAGGATGTTATTTCATGAATTATGTATCCTCCCATGTTGCATCTTCAATGCACAAATTATTCTATTTGATGAGAAATTTAGAAATAGTGTGATTGTGTATTTTATTCACTCTTGTATCTATAACATTATTGGGTACCATAATGAACCTCCCTTCTTCATGTAACTCAAGCAACTTGGACTGGATATGAAGCTCGAAACTAATTACTTTCTTCAAGCATGAAACATGAAATATAGGATGAATTTTGGAAAAAAGTGGAAGCTCTAACTTATAAGTGACACTTTCGATCCTATGTAGAACCTTATAAAGCCCATAAAATTTTGGTGCAAGCTTAATGTTCTTATGTTGTTTAAGTGACCTTTGTTTAAAAAGTTTCAAGCAAAGGAACACCTAATATCTTTCCTTAAAATGCTTAACTGTGGTGTTGATAAATTTTTTATTTCATCCTATTTTGAGCCACAACCAAATTATTCTTAAAGACTTGAAATACTTCCTACTGGTATTGAAGATGATCCTCGACCACATGAGCTTTGAGATGACCCTACAAATAAGATGTCTTAGAAGGTGGGGAGTAGCCATAGAGAGACTCAAATTGTGTCATCTTTACCATTATGTGAAATGATGTGTTATACCACCATTCTGCCTATGAAATCCAATTGGATCATTGTGCTTGTCTTTCTAAGGCAAAGTAGTACAAATATCTTTGGAGACATTTATTCACAATTTTAATTTAGCCAGTTGATTATGGATTATAAGATGAATTATGGGAAATTTTTGTGCCCCACATAGAAAATAATTTAGTCCAAAATATGCTAGTGAAGATAGGATCATGATCATTCACAATGATTTTGAGAATGCCATGGAGGTTTTTTACCTTTTCCATCAATACTTCTACCATTGTACTAGATTGAAATGGATGAGAAAGCCCACATAAATGTGTGCACTTAGTGAGATGATCCACAACCACTAATATCACGTCCAAGTTTATTGATTTAGGTAGGCCTATAATTAAGTCCATTTATATTTGTTCCTAATGTTGTGCTGGAATGGATAATGGTTGTAAGATACCTAGGGCCTTAATTGTTTCTCCTTTATTTTATTGACATATCAAACATTCTGCCATAAATTTTTGTATATCCCCTTTAAGGCCTTCCTAAGAAAAATCCTTCTTTATACAATGATAGGTCTTTAAGAACCCATAATGTCCTCTAATGAGTGAGTCATGCATTTAAGACAAGATACTAACATTCAACTCTAAATTTTTGAACAAAAAGAGTGTCTATGTACCACAAGGAGTCTCCTTTCCAAACATACTTATCTACAGAAGATGGGTTCTCTTGCAAATGTTTTATGAGTTTCCTAGTTGGAGTGTCTTACTACCACTATATTTGCACTACTTCTACTCATTCATGTTGTAATAAATAAATAGTATAAAGTTTTGCTTCCTCTAATTGCTATTGATAAAGTGTATCAGTTGTAATATTTTCCTTTCCTTTTTTGTAAATAAATTCAAAGTCATAACCTAATATATTTGTGACCCATTTTTTTGATCCATTAAAGATAGTCGTTTCTCCAAAATATACATTAGACTCTCATGATTTGTCTTAACTTTGAAATGGCTTCCCATGAGGTACTTGCACCACTATTTGACTACATGAATGATTGATAACATTTATTTCTCATATGTGGGCCTTAGCTAATTATTTATTTTTAATTATTGATTCTCAAATGTTAAGGGACACCCTTCTTGCATTAGTACTACCCCAATGCCATGGCCAAAAGCATCACATTCTACCACAAATGTCTTAGATAATTTTGAGGTAGCAAGTATAGGTGTAGAAGCAAGAGATTATTTTAGTTATTGGAATGATTGGGTGGATAAGTTTAATCATGAAAATAAATCCTTGTTTAATAATGTTGTTAAGGGTGTTGTTATGCCAGCACACTTGCAAAAAAATCTTCTGTATTATCTTGTTAAACCAAAGAATCCTCTTAAACCTTTGATATTTTTAGGTTTTCTTCAATATTTGACAACATATTCTTATGGTTCACTTAACACCTTCATGTGACACAACACATCTTAAGTACCACACTTTCTTCATCTCAAAGGCACCATTAGCTTTCTTTGCATAAAGTTGATGATCTTCCAATTCCTGTAATATATTATCTACAAGTTGTAAATGTTATTCCAATGTTTTAATGTAGATTAATATGTCATCAAAGAATACCAATACAAATTTATGAATAAATGGGAAAAGAATTGAGTTCATGAGACTCTGAAAAGTAGATGGAGCATTAGTGAGACAAAATGGCATAACCAAGAACTCATAGTGACCCTCATGTGTTTTGAATGTAGACTTATGTACATACTTCTCCTTTACCCAAGTTTGATAATAACCCAAATGTAAATCTATCTTAGTAAAGAAAATAACACCATTCAATTCATCTTTAATTCATCAATGACAGGAATAGGAAACTTATCTTTCAGAGTGATATTATTGAGTTCCCTGTAATCGAGGCACATTCTCCATGACTCATTTTTTTTAACCAGAACCACTGGAGATGAATAAGCACTTTTTTTGGGATAAACAATGTCTGATTCTAGCATTTCCTTCACCAATTTTTTAATTTTTGACTTATGTTCATAGGGGTAGTGGTAGGTATAATGTTAGGAGGGATACTTCCTAGAATCAATTCAATTGCATGAGCATGGTATTTGACTATAGGTAGGCCCTTTGGTTCCTAAAATAATTTTTTAATATGTTGAATAATCCCTTATATTTGGTGGGTTTTTATTTTATACATCATGTGCTTCCAAGAAATGTAGTTGTGCCACTATGCCATACGATCCTTTCTTAAGCAATTTATTCATCTTATGAGAGCTAATCATTTGGATTGGTGGGGATTTCATCCTGTTAAGTGTGTAATTTTTTCCATTTTATTGAAAACCATGAATAAGTATTGAAAATTAAAAGACACTGTTCCTAGTTGTTTAAGCCATTACACTCCAAAAACTACATTTTCTCCCCCAATCAATATGGTAAACATTTATAAATATAGTTGATAGTCCCCCATTGAGAGCTTGATATGATGACATTTGCCCCCAAAAGAGAGTTATTTCCCATCGATAATCATGACCTAAAAATTGGATACTAGATACACAAAAATTGAGCTCATTATCTAATTTTTTGTCAATAAAGTTATAAGTACTCCTTGTATCGACTAAAATTACCACTTGTTTTTTTTAAATATAACCCACCACTTTGAGTGTTTGTGGTGTGCTTATCCCATTTAATTCATGTAGAGAGATATTAGGGATTTATTCCTCCTAAGAGTTTACATGCCCCTATTCTATTATTGGTTCCCCCATAGCTATTTTTTCTTCCCCCAAAACTTCATTTTTAATAATCATTAGTCTTTTCTTGCCACTGGCACACTCATGTCCTCTAGACCATTTACTACCACAATGCCAAATATGACCCTTTATCTTTTTTATGCTTCCTATTGAGGAGAGAGCTTGGTAATTTTACTTGGGTTAAAAGAGTTGACCATATTTCTATCAACAATGTTAGTCACATTTCCATCTCACCATCTCAAAGTTTGACCTTATGTGAATCTCTAGGTAGTAGATTTTCGTTGCTCAATGTGTAGTTCTTGTTGTACTACTTTCCTAATTGTACACAATTCAAAAAAATGAACAACATTAATAAATAATTCATTTATTCCATTGATGTAAACTTGCAGTCTTTGATAAGGTGTTGTTTCTGGAGTCCGTATTTCCAATCTCATATACTCTGCATTATATTCACCTAGAAATCCTATTTCTTTTAAATGTTTTAGTTGGGTGAAATAAAATCCATTCCATGGATACTCATAGTGGGTTGCTACGTCCTTAGTAAATTCATCCCAACTAATAACCTACCCTTTCTTGTCAATCATCATCCACTGGTTTGATTTGATAAGGTTCAGATTTTTGATGTAGTGAGGCTATGTCAACCTTTGCATTATTTGGTATATTGTGAAGCTTAAATATTGTTCCATGAGACTTATCCAAGATTTTATATCCATACCATCAAACTTGTGGATGTCCACATTTTTTAGGTTTAATTTTGTCCCTTGGAACTATTGGCCTATGTTCACTTTATTGTGCCCTTTAGGGTGGTTTGGGTATGTATGAGTGACTGTAGGATGTGGATTAGATAAGGAATATATTTAATATATTAGATCATGTTTAAACTTTTCTAAAACCTCATTCAAATATGTTGCAAATAGGGAAAACAAAGTATCCTTGATAAAAGTGACCACTGTTTCACATCCCTCAGGTATGTTTCCTTCAATTTTAGGTGGTGGACAATAAAGGGAATAATTGGGACCAGTGGTTGAATAAAAGACATTTGTTCTGAAAGTCATGGATATTATTTTGGTTTTATTTCTATCTCTAGATTTGTTCTCAATTCTTAGAGGAAAATATTTGGAGTGAGTGGTAACCATAAACATTTAAATATGTGTTGTACTAGGAACATATGTTCTACTATTGACTAGATTTGATCAATGAATTTTAGAATGTAAAATGCCTCAAATCTCAAAATACAAATAAATGACACTATCTCAAATTTTATGAGCTTTCTGAAAATATAAAGAAATCAGAAAAATTCTAAAATTGTGGTCTGTAGAGTAGTTTTATAAAAAAACATAAACTCATAATAAATCACTCAATAATGATCATGGAAACCCAGTTTTTTTCATATGTATTCTTTGATTGATTATCCAATTTCATTAAAAAAAATGTAGAAAATTTCACCACGGTTTGAGAGCCATAACGAAAAAAATTTCTTTGCCAAAATTAAAGCTCCAATACCACTTGATAGGTGTTTTTTATAATAACATAAGAAACACTCAAATATAATCCACTTCAAGGGGGAAACATCCAATAATCAGAATAAATAAGAAAATGAATTCAATAATGAAACTTATGATGATTATGGAGAGCTATGCTCAACCGTATATACACCCATAATTGGAAAGAGTCACAGCCATAATTCATAATTAGGAAGGGTCACACCCATTCATTTCAATTTTGTTGGCCCAACTAAATATTAGTAATTAATAAATGAAATATAAAGGTTATGCTCTCCATTACATAACCTTAATACTCATGTTGTTAGGGGTGTAACATGTTCCTTCTTATGTAGAAATGAAATGTGATGCCATTCTTTCTCCTCTAAAAAATAAATGTGATGATAGCTCTAAAATATGCAATGATGGAAATGTTTGAAATGATTATATTATACATATGTTTAATATAGATGGTGAGATTAAACCAATGAATTAAATCTTTCCAAATCTATCCCTATTAGACATATCATCTCTATGATGCATGCCAAAGGTGAGCTTCAAAAGCAAGTTATTTCTATCACTTTAAAATCCAAATCATGTCATGCTAACGGGGATGATTATATCATACTAGGTTATCCTATAATAGAAAGCATACTTAACATCATTATCCTAAAGGATTTGTGATGCATAACTTCTAATTGTTTGATGGCCATGGAGATCTTAGTAATTATTTGACTTAGTATGTACTTTTATTTTGGAAAATATTCAAATTATCATAAAATATTTCTACAAAAGTTTAATAGAGGAAGCCTTAAATTGGTTCTATAATCTCCCTAGTGTGTCTTTACCTTCATTTAACAAGATAAAAGAAGATTTATTATCCAACTTTAATAATAATATGGTTACTATATTAACATTGATACATCTTTAAAGCATACAACAAGATTATGATGAACTTATCGACTATTACATTTTATGATTTAAAAATACATTAAATTGTTTAATGTATTGAACCTTGGATTTGTAAAGGAAATTTATATTTAACAAGGGTCTTACATCTTCACTTAAGGATAGAGCACTTTAAAATTCTTATGATTCTTTTGAGCAATTTTACATGGATATTTTCATGTATGCGATTAATTTCACACATGTTCTCACTTTTGATTTACATCAATCAACAAATTCAAGAATTAAAAATTCATATTCAACTAAGAAATAATGCACAAGTAAGGTACCTAATAATAAGGGCATTGATAAAAAATAAGCTTCAACAACTAACACAAGTTCACCTTTTGCAAATAAGAATTAACCAATTAAGTTTGATAGTTTTAAGGATAGGTCAAGTGTTATTTCATAGACATTACTTGGCAATCAATTGATCAAGATAATACTTAACTACTATCATCCTTATCAATGCCTTAATCAAGGGGGTAGAAAGCTCATTTTACAACAATCATCATATAAACAGGCATAAATATAACAATTATTATGCATTGCAATAAAATATTAAATAACTTGTAGATATAAGAGTTATTTTATTTGTTACATTTAACAAGAGTTCCATGAGGTTTCCCTCTCCATATTTTTCAAATATTCATTCTATAAAGACAAAGATATCCCAAGACATTTCTATGAAAGAACCTTTGGTCACTTGGGCTTCTATGGAAGGTTTTATTAAAGTAAGACCTTGTAACTCACATACTACAAGGGGCAATATTTCCTAGGATGTTTATATAAGGGAACCAATGATCATTCAAGCCCTTATCAAAGGTGAATATAGAGAAGGATTTATTGAAGATGATAAGACACAATGCAATACATGTACAATTATATTTATTAATAACTTGGGATACAATGACTAATATTTATAGTATACTCACGCTTATGAGGATGTCATAGGCCATGTAACCATACTAATTACTCTTGGGCCCAAGATAACAAATACATTATTATTTGTGAAAAAAAACATTTCACAAGGAAATTCAATATTGAGACAATTATGATTATTACAACAAATTAGATCAAATTTGGATAACTTTAATATGATTTCCTTGTTCACTTTCCAAGGTAGCTTAGTTACACATCAAATATATAGAGCTAGTATAAATAAGAATACTACCCAGAACATAGTTACATCTCATAATACACAAGTATGGGTATCCAGGCCAAATAAAAAATTTAAGGAATAAGGACTGGAAAAAATAAAGAACAATACATAAAAATAGAAAGAAATGAAACCACCTCAAGGAATCATCATGAGATAGATACATCACATATTTCAGACATTTATACAGAACAATATAGTGCATCATTATTATATCTAAGTGGTTATGTAGATGATTCCATCAAAAGTGGTACAACTATTTATGGTAATATCATAGGTTAATTAATCTACATATGTGCTATGCTTAAAGGATGTTTCATTTATTCATTTATTTCATATGATTACAAATACTAAATGATAAAATCAAAATACATAAAGCAATGAAATAACATGTGACATCATATCATAAATTAATCACTCAAATTTAACATGGAACATAAAAAACTTCATAAATATCAAGGTCAAATAAAATGTTTATTATATCACATGCATCACTTGATAATGGGGTCATTGTGCTCTTGTCCTTCAACATCAATTATATCATCTCCAAACTAGATCCTTTAGAATAAAAAGCACCACTATCATCATGATGACCTCAGGGCTAAAACCTGCCATGTTTGTCACAACTCTCATACACAAATAATCTCCCCTAAAGATTTTCATGCTCACTCCACAAATGTATATACTTTACAAAAATAAATTGAGCTAAATCAGTATCACCAACTGGTGGAGGCATCTGTTGCCTTACCAAATGTGCTCTCAAATCATCCCACTCACTGACAATAACAATATAAGTAGTGGCAGTGATAGAAACTTGATCAAATAAAAGTACATAAATGCCTAAAATATCATCCACTCACTCTAGTAATTCACCTCGCATTACATTGTTTGGGATATGCCCTATCAATTTGGAAATCAATGCATCAATAACAACTGTCCAATAGGCATCCACTACAAAGTCACATGACATTTACAAAAAATATTAATAAATAGTAAATAAAATATGATATCATACTAAACTCAATACATATGCATACTTACATCCATTTGTATTGACTGCATTAGGTTGTTTAAATTCCTACCTCACTCCTCCATCATCACCCATGTCCACATTAGGTTATGCTTGCAGTGTAATTGCCACTACCTCCACTATAGCAAGGAACAATAGGGGCCACCATGCTTGCATCCACCAATTTGTACTTAGTGGTACACCATGCATCATAAATGTTAGCAATAGCTTCCAGGGGATTTTCCTCCCCTACAAGAATTGATGCTATACGTTTAACATTAGGCTAACCTCTATCCCCTAGATGCCAAAAAATAATGTGAGTTCATGTCCAAACATGTGGTACTGTGGGCACACTTTGTCTAATACTAAAATTTCATGTGACATGCTCATATTCAAATCTCTCATATACACCCAAAATCTTGTCATGAAACCAAAAACTAACTCTATATGCTGTAGTTATACTAAATTCTCAAGTCAACCTACAAATCCTTTGTATGATCTCCATACAATCATCTTATGTGTCAATAAATCAAACCAAATCCAATAATCTATAGTATTTTGACTAGTATGCACATCATTGACCTACCTTTGATCCTAGATATAGATAAGGGCTCAATTTGTATGGGCATCCCATTGGTCTTGTAACTAACATATGATCATAGGCCCATGCAGGCAAAGGAGTGGCCAATCTCAAGCATCCACTATAATCATCTCTAGTAAACCTATATAAATCTCTATTCAAGTAGGCCAACATTGTCTTCCCCCAAGAATGCATGATATCATTCTCCTTGATATCCTAAATAATAATATGCATACAATATGAAATCACTACACTTTATTTACTATTATGAAGAAAGCCAATATAACATACAAATACTTCTATAATATAAACATTTGACAACACAATCTCTAATAACAAGATATCCATATCATTTGGGGTATAGTGTGCACCTAGAACATGACTTGTAATATACCAATGAACACACCCTTTTGGGCCCTATCCCTATGCAACCTATACAAGCATTTGGATACCCATTACTATTAATCTCAAAATTTACCAAACATCCTATAGAATCATGATGATCTTTGGTATAGGGAGCCTAAAAGTACAAGTGTTTTTATTCCACCTCTTGGCCAACATAGTCATAAGATGCATATCAAAGGGCATAGTACTTAGAAGACCAACATGGCCTAACCCTACCATGGAAATTATTGGTTGCTTTATATTCTATGAGTGAATATTAGTATAGTCTCCATATATTAGCCTCATTTAAATTCCCTCACACACATGTCACTCTACAAATACACAATGTATGAGAGTAGATCCAACAAGTATCAAGTGCGTAAATTAAATACAATAGTTATAAATATAATAAGATAACTTCTATCATTCACAAACTCCTAAGATATAGAGTAGACTTTTGCTAGAAATTTAGATAAATTTGGCAAGATTTTGAAATATCTAGCATAGGCAGGATGCCTCTGGTAGACAACTACAACTACCTAAAAATGCCTAGTACTAACGAATTTTAAAAAATAAAAATTTGTAATATACTAAAAATAAATAAAAAATGATGTGTGATACTACTAATAAAAAAATGATTTTTTTAGAAGAACTAGCAAAAAAATCAAAATGCAAGAAAAAGGAAAGGCAACTCAAAGTAAGGAGGTGGCTAATGAAACTGCTAAGGACTACCTCAATTTCATGATAAAAGAATGAGAGGTGGTCAAAGCTCTTAGTGACTTTGGATCATCTTAATTTCTTGCTAGGTTGTTTCTTTACTATCTTTTTACTATTGTTTAGTTGGCTCTAGAGTGTTTGATACTACTATTTGCAGGCTTTTGGTTAGTATTGTTTTGTAATTATTTCTTGTTGATACTTTCTTACTTATCTTTTGCCTCATGAATTTTTAAGGTTTGGGTCCATTTCAAAACCCCTTTTTTATCTCTAATAAAAAACTAAAAAAATAATATTTTTTGAACATACGAGTCTCAAATGTTGCTTGGCCTACATTGAAATCTCTAATCGTTCAAATTGGATCGAGAATGCCTCTCATTATAGCAACATCTGGACACACAAAGCTCAAATTCAGGTTCAAACAAAGTTCAAATCAATTCTAAAAATAAAGAAGGGTCAATGTATTTATACTTGAATTTTATGCAATAAGGTACAAAAATAAAATTTATTAATTAATTTATTATGACATAGTACATGTGATACCTAGACACTTGTATGTCTATTTCACCTCCCATAAGTGGCATTGGTATACACATGAGATGCTCTTCTACATCATGATATTTTCATGCCTGTTTATTTTTGTATTCTAAGATAAAAAAAACCATTCACGTATATCTAGGATATCTTCTTTATACTCATAACCATGTTGTAAGATAATCAACACTGCATATGACAATTATTTACACAAGTTAACAAAGTCATAATTGTGATATCATTTATTGTATTATTCTTCTTATACATTGGGGCAAAAAAATGTAATATCAAGCTAAAAATGACTATCACCATGCATACAAAAGTTAAAATCATATAAGCTAAATCATGAACAACCAAGAAACCTATCAAATTATATGATCAATCATTTAGGTCTTTTGACATGATTGATTTTCCATCCTCATCCCTCATAGCAAAATAAGGAGCATACATTTGGATTTCTCCATTAGATCATATTTGTTTAGTTGTTAATGTTGGCTTAGATGTTCAAATTGGTTCATATTAGATTAGAATATCAGACTACATGATTCAAATTGGGCCAACAAATAAATTACATGATTTTATGGTCAAATGAAGTAGATTTAGCATATATACACATATTCATATAGATTAGAGCATATTTAATGCATATGTGACACATGTTATATAAATAAAGGTTTAAAGAATATTATATTTAACAAATTGAGTGATAGACTATGTCATTATATATCACATGCTGGCCCTAGTTGGATCAGATTGTATGCATAGACACTGTTCATGGACATACTATTATAATATTCCTATTTTATATAATGGTAACACAGGTAATGAAGGAAACATTATGAATATAAAATTTATTTATAGTAGTTGTTTTGATCTATTCACATTTACTTACAAACCTAGTATTGGGCTCCACATTCACATACAATCCTAGTATGGGTCTTCACCTTTACATACAAGCCTAATATGGGGATCCACCATTTTACATACAAACCGGTATGAGGTTCCAATTTTATAGACAATGCTTGGAAGCTTATTCAATTATATGGATAAGAAGATAACAAGAATAAAGGCACTTTCTCTATGTGAGATTACATCATGTGAGACCCACTACATCTCCACTCCTCATAACATGAACACATGTCATGATCATAATAATACCATGTATATATAGGTATAGTCATTATTTGATTATATTTTAATTTTGAATTATGATTATACATATTTTTTGGGATAATAATCTATCTGATTATGTGCATCTTTTCTTGCAAGTACACATGGACATTAGAAAGCATTGGGGTAATGGAAAGTCTGAGTTCAAAATAGTCAACACAAGTTTGCATTCCCTGTTATCTCTTTAAACCAATATTTGTCATTGAACTTAAATATTTGATTAGAAGGGGGAATTTGTAGATATACAAATTTGGTATAATCTTTGTTCATACAATTTTCATGTGAATATATATATATATATATATATATATATATATATATATATATATATATATAGATCCTTAGTTTTGAATAGGGAACTTATTGGCACATTAGTATTGGTTTTAGGTCTCCTTTTCTACTTTATTTGATTGCTAAGTCTTCTAATTTTACTTTTTTCATCTTTACTAGCTTGGCCATAGGGATCCTTGGTGCTTTTTCTTATCTCTAAGTTTTATAGGGCTTTGGGATAATTTTGGTAGTTATAGACATATCTAGTTATCGACATCATCTAAAATTATTAAAAAATGTCTCAATATCTTTCAGGTCTACTTTGGGTCATGCTACCCTATGGGGAACTTTTTTTACATTGGTGGATATTATTTGGTTGGATTTTGTATGACATAGTTCCCCAATTCAAAAATTAAGAACCCTATATATACAAAACCCTTAAAGACATTTAAAAACAACCACTCAATGAATCAAAAGGATATACAAAGAGAAAATTACACCTACCTTATTATTTATTGTGAATATGATATTTGTAAAGGTTAAATTTAATTTCCATGCTTGTATCAAAAGGGAATCTAATGAGATGACCCCTATTTTGAAAAAATGGCTGCGATCGGCGGTTCTAGGAGCATCGACCCTGTTGAGGCCCCCAGGGAGGATCGACCTTTGCCTGGGGTGATTTTTCATGAGAAGGAGACCTTTTATGTCAGTGAGCGCTCTAAGCTTAATAAGGTTAATGGCTGCCTTCTGCGGAGTTAGGACCAGCCTGTGCTGGTTATCCCTCCAGAGGTAGTAAAGGAGGATGTGGAATATCTAGCCTCTCATGCTTTGATTTGCAAGTTCTTGGGCATCTGAATCTCCTTGTTGGCCTTGGAAGCTTGGATTCACCATTCATGGTAGGTAGAGGATGATTTTGATATTATGCTAGCTAGTAATAGCTATTTTATGGTGACTTTCTCCTTTGTGTTTGATCAAAATTAGATCTTTGAGGGAGGTCCTTACTTCTATGATCGTATTGGCCTTTTTCTCAAACCCTAACATGTGGGGTTTAACTCTGCTAAAGATCTTCCAGCTTGCGTGCCTATTTGGGTCCGCTTGCTGAGACTCCCTCTAGAATTCTAGTAGGAGGATATCCTGCACCAAATAGCTGCCATGCTTGGGGACACCAACTGCTATAGCACATCAATCACTGGATAAAAAGGTTATTTATTATGCCTGTATCTGTGTTGATATTGATTTAAACAATCCTCTACCAGATTCTATGGAAATTTGTCTGGGCTTTTCTTCCTAGATCCAACAAAAAGACTATGAATCTATCCCCTTTCATTGTCAAATCTGTCATGTGTATGGGCATTTACATTGCCAATGCCCCCATGCTTCCAGAGGTAATGGTACACTTGGTGAGTCATCTGGCCCTCAAGCAGCCAATGGTGGCAAGGGGATAGGCCAATCGATCCATTCTAAAACTGCAAATACCCAGCCTGATAGCATGGCAAAAGGGAAAGCTCACACAAACTCCTCAAGCACGGTGCATGGGCTAGCTAATTACACTAGTCCTAACATGGATGGATTTATCATAGTCTGACACCATGTGAAGGGACGCAGTCAGAAGCACATGAATCTTGATCGGCAAGTGGAAATGGGTTTCAATGATTTTGAGGCCCTTGATAGTATGGCCATTGAAGATGACATTCTGGTAACAGATCAGGGGGGCTTCCAGAGCTAGAGGAGAAGAATTCTTTCCTTAATGATTCACAAGATATGGTGATTTAACTGATCTTGGAGATCTCTCCTGTCCCGATAGAGGGGACCCTTGTGGTTTCACCAGCTCAACAGGATAAGGATGTTTGATGGGTAGACTTGGTTAAAGACATGGATGCCTCTAGGAAAGAAAAGGGATCTTCTCCTACTCTAGGCCTAATGCAAAGACCTTTTAAGAAAGTTTCCTTTACCACTCCCTCCAGAGCTGGGCCAAGAAGGATCAGGACAAAATCAAACTCACATGTGATCTATTGGTAGAGTCAAGAGT
Organism: Torreya grandis; assembly: GCA_037957365.1. Taxonomy (NCBI): domain Eukaryota; kingdom Viridiplantae; phylum Streptophyta; class Pinopsida; order Cupressales; family Taxaceae; genus Torreya; species Torreya grandis. The sequence goes on from JARHVA010006771.1 coordinate 296,609, forward strand.
TGTAAAGACCCTGGATGAACATTTCCCTCACTCTACTCAATGATTGTGTTGTCATGGAATGTAAGGGGGTTGAATAGCACCCCCAAACAAAAAGCTATGCATAAATTGGTGATTGATCACTTTTCAGATATTCTTTGTATCCATGAGACTAAGCTCTCTATTGATTCTCTGTTTACATGTATGCCTAATATTTGGTTCTTTGGTCAATACCAGTGTGTGGGTGCCTTGGGAAGCTCTGGGGGTGTGGCCATCTGTTGGGATCCTAGGAAATTTATGCCACTTCATTGGATGGCTTGCTTCTCAGCTCTATCAATGGTTGCCTCCTCTCTTGAGACTGGGGAGCTGATTTTGGTACCACAGTATATGCTCCTATTGACCTCCCTGGATAGCTCAAGCTATGGGAACATAGTTGGTATGTCATAATTTGTCATCCCTTCCTACCTTGGATCATGGCTAGAGATTATAATGCTATTCTTAGCCTGGAGGAGAAGAGGGGCATGCTAACTCATTTAGGTCCCTCTTCTGAGCTTCTTTGACATAATATTGATCTGTTACACCTTTTTGATGTTAAAATTCTTAATGGGCTCTTCACTTGGAACAATAGAAGGATAGGTAATGCTACCATCTCTGAGCACCTAGATAGGTTCCTTATTTCCTATTTTTGGCATTCTAGCTCTATCTCTCTTGCTTCTAAAATTATTAACTGGAGAGGTTCTGACCACTGGCCCATTAAGCTCACTACCAGTCATATTACTGGTCCTAAGAAGCCCCCTTTTAAGTTTTAGCTGATGTGGCTTCGTGACTCATCTCTCCATGACCTGATGGCTCAGTGGTGGAGATAGGGAGGGCCTGCCTATGGTACTGCTATGTTTTCCTTCACTAAAAAACTTCAATATGTGAAAAGGAAGTTGCAACATTAGAACATAAATTATTTTGGTAATCTCCATTCTATGAAGAAGAGAGGTCAGGATTGGCTAGATATTATGACCAGACAGATTCGAGACCTTGGTTTATCTGAAGACCTCCGCATTGCTGAATCTCAAGCTTCGAATGCTTTAGCTGAGTGGGAACTCTGTGAAAAAAATCTACTAGAAATAGAAAGCTCAAATAGACTGGCTCCAGAAAGGGGACAAGAACACTACCTTCTTCCATAAGTCTGTGTAGGTGCGGTGCAACAAGAACTATATTTCATCTCTTGTTATCTCAGATAGGACACGTCTAACATCCTCCCAATCTATATGCAGGGAAGTCATCTAATTTTATTCTATGCTCTTTTCAGGTGACCCACCTCCAGCTTAATGGGCAAAAAATATAGTCTTGTCTTGCATTCCTCTTGTGGTGACATGGGAAATGAATGAATCTCTTATGTGGTCAATTGGTATGTCGAAAGTGGAGGAAGTAGTCTTCAACTTGCGTAGAGGCAAAGCTTCGGGGCCTGATAGTTTCCCAGTCAATTTTTTTCAAGATTTATAGGATATTATCAGTCAAAATATTTTGGAGGTGGTGCAGGAATCTTACTCTAGCAAAGAAATGCTCAGGGTGCTAAATGCAACTTTCCTTGTCTTGATCCCAAAGAAGGAACAGGCTAATTAGCTAGATTTTTTTAGGCCCATTGCACTTTGCAATGTGGTCTATAAAATCATTACCAAGCTCATTGTAGAGTGGCTTAAAGCATGCCTCCCCATGGTTATCTCAAAGGAACAAGGGGGTTTTGTTGCTGGCAAACAAATTCTAGATGGGGTGGTGATTACTTTAGAAGCTATTCACTCTATGAGTACTTCTCAGGATCGTGCCATGTTCATTAAGCTTGATTTGGCTAAGGCTTATGATAGAGCCAATTGGGGATTCCTATAAAAAGTCCTTCTGGATTTTGGTTTCAATCAGGCCTGGGTCTGATGGGTGCTAAGCTGTGTCACTATGCCTTCCTTCTTGGTCCTTATTAATGGGGAGCCCTCAAAGCTTTTTGGTGCTTTTAGAGGCCTTCACCAAGCAGATCCGCTCTCTCCTTACCTATTTATCTTTCTAGCTGAGGGACTTGGTTCACTCATCAAGTTTTGTGTTTCTCAGAATATGCTGCATGGCTAGTAATGGGGAATGGATTAACCACTTTGACCCATCTCAAGTTTGTTGATGATACAATTTTGACAGGGAGAGCTCAGATTAGGGAAGCTAAAGCTTTTTGGCTCACCCTTGACACTTATTTAGCTACGTTTGGGTAAAAAATTAATGATCACAAGTCCTCTATCTTCTTCTTTAACACTCCAAAGTCTATCTAGCAGAGGATTGCTACCATCTTGAGGTTCTAGAATCAATCTCTCCCTGTGACTTATCTGGGGATTCTTATTATGGTGGGAAGATAGCCCAGGCTTTTTTGGCAGAAGGTGCTTGACAAACTAAGGCAAAAAGTTAATCACTGGACTCACAGGTGGCTCTCTACTACTGGTAGGGTGACACTTTTGCAGTCTGTGATCCAAGCACTTCCCATATACTGTAGTATGGTTCAGGCTATCCCGATGTATTTTCTTAAGGAATTTGATGCTCTCTCCCACCAATTCCTTTGGAGTGGCAATTTGTAGAATACCAAATGGAGCCTCATTAATTGGGAGACTATTTTCTAGCCAAAGAAGGAAGGAGGCCTCGGCCTATTCTATGCTATTTTGTCTAGTCAAGCTCTTGCTGCCAAACTCTATTGGCATTGGTGCTCCAACCAATCTCACCTTTGGGCCCATATCTTGTCTTCTAAGTATTTTCTTGGGGTCGATCCCACTAACATTCCTAGGCTTCCTCTTGAGGGAAGAGGGTCTATGGTTTGGAATACCCTCAAGCTTGGAGCTCATCTTGTACAGTGCAGCCTCTTTTGGATTTGCAATAGTGGGTCAGAGGCCCTCTTTTAGAGTGATTTTCGGGATGCGGTGCCTCCTCTCTTATCCTCCCACCCACATTTGCAACCTCTTTGTGATTCCTTTCATTCAGTTGGGTGGAATTTAGTGGATCATTATAAGGAAGGTTTTAACCTGGGCATGACTATTGGGTATCGATGGAAGAACTCTTCTGACTGGCCGTCGGCTGGTTTTATGAAGGATCGGCTAGAGTTATCTCAAATTCTGGTTGCTAGAGGGTACAACGCCTTACAGGGGTGGGATGTTTTGGCTTGGGGAGGTGACTCTACTAGATAATATTTTGTGTCTTCCAAGTACCTTACTCTGACAAAGCAACTTTTTGGCGAAGTGGAATTCTTATGGGGGAAGAAAATTTGGAATCATTTTTCTTGGCCTAAGTGCAACTTTTTTCTATGGGCTCTTATTTACAATAGATGTCTTACTTGGGACAATCTCTGTAGAAGAGGATTTCAAGGACCATCCATATGTGTTTTATGTTGCAGCAGTGATGAGACTGGGTCTCACCTTTTCTTCCAATGTTCTTTCACCAAATAGATTTGGCACCTCTAGTGGAATGTTTGGGGCTACCCTTATTGGCACGTTTCTTCTCTATCTGACTTTTGGAATCACTTGGGCCATCCTCCTTCCAAGGCCTCTATCCTCCAGATTACTTAGGCAGTTGGTCCTTCCTTTATTTGGTGGAATATATGGCTCAAGAGGAATAGGAGGATTTTCCATGATGTCCGGTTGGAGCTCAGGGCCTTATGGGAAAAAATCCTCAAATCATTTCATGAAACTCTCCATGCTAAGTGTGATAGTGCCACTGGCCTAGACCCTAAAGACACTAGCATTTACTCCCATTTCTCCTTTGCTCCATCCACTATCTCCTCCCTCGCTCCTTACACATGCTCTATGAAAGGGATCAGGTAGCAGTCGTGACCTGTCAATTGGGTGGGACATTAGACTCCTCCTGTAGATGGAGTTATTAAAATTAACACTGACGGCTCTTCATGGGGGAATCCAGGGGATGCTGGTATTGGTGGTGTGGGGTGTGATAGTTTTGGGGAGATTTGGTTTCTTTTTTCTATCTATAAGGGCCATCACACTAACAATCTCATGGAAGCTATGGCTATCCTGGAGGCAGTGCAACTTTGTTGTCAACATGGCTGGCATAGCATTATTTGTGATTCAAATTCACAGGTGGTTGTCAACTTGTTGATTAAATGAAATTTTGTGAATGTGGACTGGCATTTGGCTGTGGTTGTCCAACAGATCCTTTAGCTATGTACTTCCTTGGATTTTGTATCTTTTAAGCACATTCCCCATGAGTGGAATGGTGTAGCTAATTGTTTGGCTAAATGGGCCTCTGAGTATGGGCTGACTTGGAGCATTTCTGATCAGAGGATGCTTCCCCTAAGTTTATCTCTCAAGCTGGTTCAACTTATTGACCAGGATAAAGCTTTGTTATTTTCCCTATTTTGTGTTCTTTCTTAATAAATTTTTACCCCTCTTTTAGTTAAAAAAAGGGAATCTAAGAAAAACAACATTTAGACTTAGACACATTACCAGAAGAACTCTTCAAAGTATTGGTAATGTAGACAATTCTCATCTAGTCATTAGGGGTTGGCTGAGGTCAGTCTAACCCAACCTTGATCATGAGAGTGAAAAGTTAGGGTTTATTAGTATAGAGGGAAGACATAATCATTCACATAGGACCAAATTTTATTCAATACAAAAAAATATACATGTGTAGGATTACAATTTTAAACATGTACACACTGCCATAATCACCCTAGATGGATTCGATACATAGTATATGACTTTAGTATTTATAGGTGTTTGTACATCAACAAAATCATCCTATAGGTTTTCATAATATATTTCTTGATCTAAGTCAACACAGAGCCATTATAAAGTGCTTTTGATGATTAAAACAAAATATAGGGAAATAAAGAGAGTTATATCTAGCTAAATGCTTATTTTTATTTAGATGCTTGGTCGCTTTTATATTTAGCATGTGAAATAAATTATATATACTTTATGAAATTTACATATTCATAGTTTTATACTTGTTTAGATCATTTAATCCAAAATAAGGTAAAACAAGAAGTAAAATTAATGAAATAATCTATGTTTTCTAGGAACATTATATAAAACGTGCATATGAATAATAATAATGTAATAAAAGTAGTCTAACTCGGAACATGTTACATATAAAATTAGATGTGTAGCTATCATAATATCACAATGGGAATTCTATGTCATAAATAATAAATACATTGCATCATCACAATGTTAAGCGTAATTTAGTGGAAGGTATGGAAATAAATATCTAAGAAAATTAAGACTCACATCCCCCTCCCATTAAATAGACCTACTCCTATAAGTTATTTAAAAGGGTGGAGATATAGGTCAAATGAAGGTACCCCAAACTCCCAAAGAAAATCTATTGACTCAATCTAAAAGTCTCAATTGCTGATTGTAATTGAGGCCAACCAGTTTCAAAGGTACTATAAGCAATGCACAAAATAATATCAAAGGTTAAAGAAGAATCTACTCTACCAAATCGTGAATCACACTCTATATCATAATTCAAGTCTTGTTTATTTCAATATGGTTTTAAAGATATGAGTACATATAAAATAAGAACAAGTATGTGCTAGTTGATTTCTACTCAATGGTAAGAGAACATATATCAAAGTTCCAAGTGTTATGTCCAAATATTCCTTAATTCAACATAGGGAAAGGTGGAAAAAAACTCCTACATGAGAGAGGGAAGGATGGCCTTAACAATTGACCGATGCAAGTCCCTATTTCAACCTTGCATTTTGTGTATGAATATTTACCAACAATGAAGGAGATAAACAATATACCAATGTTGCTTGTTGAAAGAAAGGGATTATGCCAATACCATTGAAAAATTAGGAAATAATTCTTCTTTGTTGAATCCAATAGGAGAAAAAGTGCTTGTAAGAACATTTTCACACCTCATAGAAGATCTAACTCCATCCCTATGAGGGCTAGGAAAAGTTGCATTTGGAAAATTACTCACAAAAGGTCATCCCCAACCCAAGAGTACTTTAAGATAAATAGAAGAAGAAGATCACTTAATAATCCTTACACATATTAATGAACCTCCCTATTTGGGTTACATAACCTTATCATTTTCAAATAGTAATTACTCATAAAATAACATTTAATTTGGGTTTCAAGGGTTTAATCAAAAACCATACCTAAAATTATAAACCAAGGTGTAACCATTTCTTGACACAACTTGCCTTGATCACTCTCCAAAGTTATAAAGGCAACACATGTTATCTAAAACACAATACTATGGCTAAGAGTGGCTTCCACCTATAACCTCTAAGAAAAAAAAATAATGAGACATGATGTTCTCTAAATAATTTCAACAAGTTTCAAAATAAGATTTATGCTTTTTCAAAAACTAAGACTTAACTGACTTATTTCTCACTTAATACTCCCATACTCATACAAGGTGAAAGATACCATACAAAGGCTCATAAAAATGACACTTAAGTGAAAAAATTCCAAATCAAATAGAGGGGTAAATATATAAAATGACCAAGCATCCTAGTTTAAAGCAAAAGGAGAACTAAAAATGAAAATGAAAATGGATAACAATACAATTGAATCCAAAGAGTAATAAGTTGAAGAATGACTAAACACACCAATCTAATAAAAAATGAGGACAAGAAAAGAAAAACATAAGGTCAAAAATTTCAAGAAAAGTTTGATTTAATAAAAGGCTAAACAACATAAAAATCAATAGTGAAATCCATAAAATTTGATTTTAAATGAATTTTAAAAGTACAATTTCAAGCATTATAATATTCTTAAAGTTTGTTACATACAAGGAAAATTCAAGATTTTCAAAAATATAATATTAGTACAACATGGCTTTGAAAGGCCACCAAGGGGAATAGGGAGATAAAGTACCATAAAATCTAGTAAAATAACTCTTCAATACCTATACAAAGTATGAAGTACACATAAAACTATATGTTTCTAAAATTTCCACACACTTGCCAAAACAATAGTGCCAAAACTCACACACATTTTCCATGAAAGGGAAAGGGATATACGCTTGGAGGTACCGCACTCCTCCATCTTCCACAACCTCATCAACCAACAAGAAGTAGATACTCAGTCCTACCAAGGCTAAGGGGGATATTAAAATTTATATGAGGAAGTACATGGATTTGAACAATAAGAATAATTCATTTAAAATCCAATGAAATAAAAATCTACTCAAGGAATCAATTCTATTGCTATCTATCAAGAAGAGGAAATAAACTCTCCTATAAAAATTACCAATGTTTAATCTAACAAGAATCTATCCCCTTATGCCAAAGTGAAGGATGTAATATCAATCTACAATCCAAGAAGCCTAATGCGATAAAAACCACTAACATCACAAGAATTCACTCCTCCAAAACAAGGAGGGTGTCATTCACTCAAAGATGACACAAGTCCTTGAGGGACCACTAGGATCCCCTACCCTAAAGTTAACGTTCCCACATCACTAAATATTTGTCAAATAGATGCACACTTTCCTAAGTGACAAATTGTGCTCACATAAAACCTAAAACACATAATGCAAGTGGCCATTGTGATTTTTTATGATGCAAGATAGAAATCATCACCAAAAGTGCTCAATTTATGGCGATTGAAAAGGTTTTAATATCTCTGTTCATGACACTGATAAACTTAGCTAGGGTAGAAGTTTACCTAATAGGATATACATTGCATACTCATAATGCTTAGTCAAAAGGATTTTAGTATCAACTCTGTAAAGTGAAAAAATGTGTTCTATAAGGAAACACATTCAGACTAATAAGACCTCTCTCAAAAATTCCTCTAATTACATCCCAAACTTACATAGAATAGGTGTTGTATATGATAGGGTGTCATATACTTAGACCCCCTTTGAAAGGATCCAGTCAATCCTGCAATCAAATCTCAGAGGAATTATAAGAATATCATATAAACGTCAATGAAAACCTTATAAAGGGATGGGAAAACACGTCCCATAAGGATTAAAAATTAAACAAGACACTTTTAGGTAAGTTTAAAGTCAAACATAACTCCAAAAGGGCATTCACTTAGGGGAACACCATGAATCAAGGATGTATAATTAATGCACTCCCTATCAAGCCATAACAAGGATGGTGTTAGCATCATATATAATGTAAGGGTGTGATAGGTTTCCTAAAATTAGGCTTTTCAAGCACCTAGGAATAATAAGAACTTCCAAGTAAGGTACCACACACCACAAAAAGTTGCATGCATTTGTATGACACAAAACTAGATTATAAGAAGAAGTGGTCAACACAAAATAATGGGTTGCCTCTAAAATGTATAAAAACACAAAAGCTCAAATATCACAATCTAGTCTAATATGTATTCTTTAGGCAATACACATACATGCTATAATAATAACACATGTCCATTAATTTCACATTTAAGTGAAAATGAGGGCACACCCTCTCAGTGGTTAAGGCCACTTATAGCCTTACAAAAACTTTCATATCTTAATTTTCATCTCATCTCATTAGGAACCTACTCTACTATGTGTCACCATAATAGAATAATTCTTCACTACTAAGAGGTAAGGATAAAACCTGTTATGCTAAGAGGAACTCTTCTTACGTTATACACATTCATCTAAACATGATGTTCCATAACTAGGAGTTTAGTCCTAGACTTCTAGAGTATTGGGAAAAACATGATCCTCATGAGGTTCATATTTTAATTTTTGTAAACCTAAGAGATATCAAATAATATAAAGCTATGCACTAATCAGATTATGTAAAATATGCAAATAAATGTATGAATCTAAATCAAAATGATTAAATAGAGATTGCATTATTTATATTTAGAATTGACAAAGTGGGAGGAGAGTAATGTACTTAGGTGATTTTGATTATTTTTTACTAAAAAAAAGTGTCTTTGTACCTATAAATCCTCTATAACTACTTTGTCAACTAATAAAATTTGAAATAGAGGCTAACGGCCTCTATATATGCTACTTCCAAAGTCTAATCCCTTCGGGAGCTAACATTGTATTGAGGTTACCGATCACGTCCCTATACACTTTACATGTATGTAACTTCTGAGACCCCTATCGATACAACTATAAATCATTCTTATTTGTGCACACACCTTTTACCATGTATGATGATGTTTGTTTTCCTTTCCCTTAAGTCTAAACCCTAATTGTGATTTCAACCATAAAATACCTTTAAAAAGAAGATAGTAGTTTAGGATGGATAGTGTCAACCAATCCTTACTAGATTAATGAGTGTTTCTTATGTTACAATACTTTGAAGAGGGATCTAACCACATATAGTTATCCCACTTATATGTGTGTGTGTAACATCATTAACAATTTATAATGGAATGTAATGTTTTAATATTTGAAATTTAGCACCATGCAACTTTGACTTTGTGTATTGAGACTTGGATCTATATAAGGTTATAGGGCTACTCCTTGAAGGAATTTTAGATTTGTATCCTTTTTTGATAAATGTTCTAAGAGAGTGTTAGTTGGTTCCTCAAGTTTTCAAGTTATTACCAAGTTGTGACCAAGTGATCATAACCTTAGGAATGATTTGTATTTATAAATGACTCTTCATTAATTCTCATTATTACCAACTTATGAAGCATGTTGATGTAGATTTAATGGACACATCCCAATTTGAAAAATAATTGTTGAGTGTACATGAACATTGCCAAAAAAGGCAGACCCCTATGGTGATTGACACGGTCGAGGTGCTATTTTTAGAGTCCTAGAAGTGTAAATAAATGATCTAAGATATGGAGAAGATATGTTTAGGAGTTTGATATTTTCCTGTATAGACTAAGTTAATATTGAATAGATGTATATGGTGAATAGAAGTGGCTAAAATAATAGATGGGTAGATGAAAAGAGGAAAAGTGTGCTCAAGAGTTGAATGTATGTGCATTGACTAAGTGTGTCAAAGTACGTATAATTTTATGTTGCCAAAGTGTCTAATACAAAATTTTGATGTCTATAGATCCCCCCCTCTTTAATATAGTATTGAAAATTATAAATTAAAAGGATAACATAATAAATTTATTATATGTGATAATCATGCTTGGTGTTGATAGATATGACCAAAATGTCTCATTTACTATATGTGAAACCTATAATAAAATAAACATAGACCAATGTCTTCTTATGGTCATAAATTTGAAATAATTTGAATCATTAAATCATTTGAAATTGAAAATATAAGGAACAAATACACGAAATTATATGTAATCCAAGCTTCCACTTGTTGAATTTGTTTGGAGAATATCATGGGGTGATCATGCCCTAAGGAGATGAAACTACTAAAATTGTGAGTCGAGGAGTTTAGATGCCCTAAATATCATTGGAGTGTTATAAGTTGAGTGATGTAGTAACCTCAACTAGATTGGTTTGAATATCATAATAACTCTTTTATGGAATCATGAAATCATGTTCATGTCTATGTGGAACCCAAAAATAGGTTTGTATATATATTTGAATATGAAATAGGTTTATATGTAAAAGTGTAACCTTGAAACAAGATCTTATTTAAAAAGATTAAATTTTGTAGATGGAAATAGATTTAAAGTGCTCACATAGTACTATTATTCTCCATCAATCCTCAATATGGAAAATTAAAAATTGTTTACATGAACAAAGTCCATGCCCCAATATGATCCATCTATTCCTATTTTACCATATTTTTAATTTAACAGTAAATATGTTGTATTAATAGGTGTAAAAATTAAAAGACATCAACATGCTAAAGATGTATAATAATTAACAATTTTGATTTTACAAATTGGTAAATATGGAAAACTACTATTTTTGGAAAATACTAAGAAACCATGTACCTAACTCAAATCAAGATTTACATTGATTGATTTAGATATCTAGAAGTGGAAATTAGTAAGAGAGCAGACTATGTGTCCTCAGAATAAAGAATAAAATATGAAACTATTTTTGGATAAGGCCATGCTCCCTGGACCACAACACAAGTTAGTCATGTTTTTTGACTAAAAAATTGTCTTAGTTGACTATGACTAATGACTAATGACTAATTGAGAAATATAGAAAAAAGACTTGTGAAAATCCAAGACTGGGAATAAAATTTGAGAATATTCTCATAAAGGACCGTGTTTCCTAAATAATCACATAGGCCATTATGTGTATTGACTATGGACTTATCCTAGTTGATTGTGACAAAAAAATGACTATCATGCATTTTTCACTTATGTTTACTAATAAGGCTGAGATGTGTGATTCTATTTGTGCCATGTGGAATTCATTTTTTCCTTCTTTTGTCTTTGAAACCCTAAGGGCAGCTTAAAATATTGAAACCTATAAAAAAGAGAGGGGATTGTAATGGTTTAAGTTGACCCCAATCACCCACTTGATGATTAACCATTGCTTACATATTTAATACTCTAAAGAAGAAAATCAAGCCCTCATTGTTCTCTCACCTAGAGTGATTGTGTAATTGTGTTTCTTGACTATATGTATACAACTCAAAATATGGATTTGATATGTGATAATGATAGCTCTTGACTTGATTTGGGATGCTTTAGACTTGGCTTATGACTTCTCCTTGTACATGATTTTGAATTTGAGAAGAATATGGTATATTTTCTCAATGTTCAATAGTGTGCAAGTGCTCAATAAATAGTGCAAAGTTAGGAACCAAGTGGAGATAATAAATGACCTTTGATGTGTATTTATAGGAATTTTTTTTGATAATTTATTTTAGTCCACCTTATGAAATTTGTTGTAATACCCAAGAGAATAATTTGAAATTTGAAAACTAGCTATTATTTGGCACAAGATGTGGCCACTCCAAGTGGACATGTTCAAGACATCGAACCTATCCGTGTAGAGCAGACTTGTCCTAGAAAATAGAGAAAAAATATCTTTAATTAGAGACAGTCGAAGGGTAGTATAAAGTAATTTGAGCATTTTAATTTTAAGGTTTTATGTAGTAAAGATAATTAGAAGGTCAATATCACATATAGATAAATGGTTTAGAGGAATGTAAAATAAGATTTGTGTATTTAGATGCAAGTCAAATTGATGTAGGAGCATCCTCACACTTAGGTTAAGTTTTAGCTTGTTTAAGTATATTTAGTTTTTTAAAAAAAAAAAATTATTATTTCCCTCCATTTCTGATTTTTCAAATTTGTAAATTTAGCTAATATTCCTTAAGCCTAAAAATTTAGTTTGTTGGGTGAATTTTTAAATAGTTTTGAGTTTTCCTATACTAGAGAACTGTTTTAGTCATAATTGGGAGGTTGTTATTCGAAGCCTGGGATGGAATCGAATGTCTAAGTTAAGGAAATATGCTCTGTGGGAGGATTTTCAGTTGAAAATAGGGGAAGATGTATATTGGTGAAAGACAGGGGTGTGGGTGAGATGGGCAACGCACAGACAAAACACCAGGCATATAGTTTCTGGTAATATTAATATGGTGTATTTGTTTTGATATATTAATAAAAAAACAAAACAATACATGTTCCCTTCAGTAGAGTTGTTTTTGTTTTTCTTTGAGACCAAACTTTGGAAAAGGGGTGCTGCTATTGGCTGTTGAGAAGCCAAGATTCTGAATGTCCCTGTTATTGTTGGCTGTTGTTTACGCCAAGACTTGAATGAATTTGTTATTGTCAGTTGTTTTTTGGTCTGGGACCAATCAGTGCACCTACAGCTGGGACGTTGTTTCCTATTGCAATGCATATATGCTACTGAGCCATAGTTTTCCTTGCAACGCATATATACTATACTAGGCGTTTCAACATGATAAAGTTCAGTGATGGTATGTAACTCTGTTTTGCCACTCTCCAATTGGTGCATGCAGTCAACCTTTCAAACATTGTGTTCAAGGCAAAGGGAATACTATCTGGTTGAAAACAAAAAGACTCCAGGTAGCATCTTGTGATTGAAGAAATATTTTATTAATACATAAATTAGTCTTGTTCGCATTTAAAACATTGTCAAAACATATGATTTATATAGAAGTCTATTTCACCATTCTGGTAGATCTGGTACCATTTAAAAACACAAAATGTTGTTATACTAGGTATAAAAGATAGAGTTTAGTCCTATTGGATGCAAAACATATAGTTCTGAGCCATCATTTTTCTAGAGTGCTATTTCATCATTTTTCTAGAGTGCTATTTCATCACGAATGATTTGGGATGTGTCAATAATTTAGCATTGTCATGTATATGTGACCAGATTTAAGTATCTACATTTACCCCCCTTATTCTAGTAATAAAATTCTTAGAGTAAAATAAAAATAATTAAATTTAAGTGTGTACACCATAGTTTGTCTTTGAGAGGATTCTATATTTGAAATTTGAAAAAGCTAAACTTTAAAAAATTGAAAAATTGAGAGAACAAGGAAGGATTACACCAATAAAGAGATGAAACCAAGTTGCTTTGTAACTTGTAAGAGATGATGGAGAAATACATTCTCCCTTACTGAAGCATTTGGATAATATGAATCATTTGGCAAATTGAGAGTGATTGAGTCTCAATTTTGAATAACTAATCAAGCCCTTGAGTTATAAATATGCATATTCCTACTCTTACAAATGAGGAAAAGTATCCAATATACTAATCTTTATGAAGGTAGAACCATGATGGGTTCGTTATAAGTGATGACAAGGTCATTGAGTATCACTAGACATGAATGAACATCACCTGTAACAATAGATGAACCACATAATAGGTTCAATATAAGCAATTCCAAGGTAGTTGAGTGTCACTAGACTCGAATGTATATAACCCATAATATATTGAATCACATCACTGCAGATGGATCTTTATTTTATTTTACATGATCAAAAGAGAATGAATAATATTCATTCCCCCATTATGACCACAATTCCAATAGATTTGAATTCAAATAACAATCATTTATCTCTTAAACTGTAACTTTGAATTGTGAAAATGTGCATGAACAAGTATCATGCCTTTGAACTTTGAAAATTTGAAAAGTATGCATGAACAAGTATTATGCCTTAGAAAATTATAATTTTGAACTTTGAAGATGTGCATGACAAGTATCATGCCTTTGAAAATTTGAAAATATGCATGAACAAGTACAATGCCCCATAAGTTTGACATGTCAATGATATAGAATATCAGGGATTTATATGCTCAATTATAATTGTATTGCGAAACCTATACTATTTTTTAACTATTTTACATATGCCCATGCATATGCATTCAAGTATATATGATTATGTACTTGAGTTTTTAAAAAGTGTATGCATATGCATGTTATATGCCCCATAACTTTTACTACTGTACTAATATATGTCACATGTCTGATTTTGAATTTATTTAAAGCTTTAAATCCTATATTTTGTGATTAAAATTGATTTTTCATTACTTTGAATCTTTGAAACCTATATTTTGAATCTTTAAACCCGATATTTTGAATCCTTCAACTCTCTAATCTATCCCAAATCTAAATTTTATCTATTAATGGAGGTTTGGATCTCTAAGACAAGCCCATTGGGATGCCCCCCTTTTATGATGAGGGATGTAGCCTACAAACTTCTTGTCTCAAAAGAAGAGTTAACAGTATCATGTGATAAAGATATAACATTGTATAATCATGTCATCATGTGGATATTATGCCATCATATAAATTTAATGTTAATATTTTTGAAGTATGTATGTAACATATTAAATGTGAGGCATACAAATGTTATATCTAGATAGATATAACAACGATACATGTAGTAAAACAACCATCTTTAAAGTAGAGTATGTAGTAAAAGTACATGATATAGATCATGACACCACTAATCAAGCTTAAGAATCATAACACACAATGTCATGTAATGTCACACATAATTCCAATGGCCACATACAATGGACATGAATATGTTGCAATAAACAAGGTCAATAGTGGCACACAAATGACATTAATAATGTCTCAAATAAGGAACATATTCAAATGCCACAAAAAACAATAGGACCAAGGGCCATAAGCAATGAACATGTTCAAATGTTATACATACCAATAAAAATATCATAGAGATGTTCAATAATTTTGTTGCACAAAGGGGCCAAGGGCCACACATAATAAACAAGCAATGTGGAACCTATTATGCAAGAAAATAAAAACATCGATGGAACATAGAATAAGCATAAATGATTCTATTCCAGTAATATATTATTTTAGCATAATGTAATATATAACTAATTTAGCATGTAAATTGTAAGATATGTAGCTCTACATCATAAAAAGGTCATATAAAGATATAACCTACTGATAATGTAACATGTAGGATAAGATGCCCCTAGCATAGACATGGCCACTAGGTAGAAGGGAATCTGACATCTAATAATCCTTGTAGAAATTTATGTCCTACATCACACTCATTTACCTTGTAAAATGTAAGTGTAGAGAGAAAATAATATTCTATGTCCTACATATGAAATAAATAACATATGTAGAACAATAAACTAGCAACTTATGTCATGTTCAAGACTTGATTTTTGATTTATTGAAAACATTTTGAATGTACTTGGATTTTTGGAATATTTTATATTTTTTAAGGTTTTTGTATATATATATAGTATTTTTGACATTTACAGAACTAGCCTATGATCCTATCGATGGGAGGACCATAGTGTGGCTTGTATCATAGAGTTGGATGGTGACTTTTGTTGGGATATATATAATCGGAAGCACACAATTGATTACCAAATACAAGCAACTTAATATGCGGAATTAACCAGAATCAACAAGTAACTAGAATTTAGAAATAACACATGATATGAGAGACAATACACAACTTGTATTGAAACTCTTACAGAAAGAAATACAACAAAGAAGGCTGCCACAGTTCTTCTTCTTTACACACCTCTAGGGCTCCCACACCTCTAGGGCATAAACAGTAAATCTTCCCTCAAAGCTCTCTCCCTTAGGTCCCAACACCCAACTCAAACACTAAGTTGGTGTTCACCTTACACCTGTGCTCCACGCACTCTACAAGTGCTCCACGCACTCCACAAGTACTCAACATACTCCAAGTAGATCCCACCTGATTCTGCTCCCTGTTGTGTTGCTGTCTTATCTAATCTTGCACACCTGCAAATCAATCTGGTTCTGCACACCTATGAACCTTGACCTTGCCCACACATACACCTACAAATTAATGATTTTACTTACCATGTAGATCTCCTATCGTAGCCATGCTCATCTGATGACCAAAATCATACATACATGAAGAACCCTGTTGATTCTCCAATCCAGCACCCACACTTGGTACTGTGGCACTAGGAGGAACACACCATTGCTCACCTCACACACAGAAGGAACTTATATTATTGCTCTCTAACTCTCTAGCACTAATTTAAAATACAACCATGAGTCTAATATATAGATCTCATCCAAACAATAATTAGACACCTAATTACAATAATTAGATTCACAACTCTCAGTCTAAAATTGGCTCTCAACATGCAAACACATGGTTCATTAGCTAACTTCTCGTAAAACACTCGTAGTCAAACCACACAGGTGACCGACGTCAGTCCCTGTCTGCCTAGGGGTGCTGATGCTGACCGAATTTTGACTGACATCGGTTGCCTTCCTGTCTCCTCCCTGCCGACGTCGGTTGGCCTGACCGACGCCGGTGATAGTAACACTCCACAATCCTTCTGCAACCTCCTCCTCTATTTGCATCAGTGAAGCTTTTAGCTCCACAACCTAACAATCTCCCACTTAGAGATAAATATCTGCACTTGTACCTATACCTATACCCCATCTAATCTGTTTCTTGGCTTGTATCCCTCTTTAAGATGAATCCTGAAGACAACCCACCACACAACCTGTGGTGTACCTCCTATCATCCGAGTAACCTGCCACATCCAAACCTATAAACCCATGTAGTGGAGTCCTGACCCTGAATAACATGAGTCCCTACTGTTGGTCTCTCTCAAATACCTGAGAACCCACCTCTCTGAATTGGCTCCTAACTCTCTGACAACACCCACTGCTTGGGCAAACTCAGGTCTATACCAGACCTCATGTTATTTCAAACACTAAACTGTCCAGCCCTTAGTGTGCTCTGGCTCTGCATCCTATGTAATGAACCTTGCCAACACCTGATTCACATCAGCTCCCACTAGAGATAAAATCAACCTGTGATCTCCATGTCTCCCATGCCAAAGAATTTTGCTGCTCCAAATTCTTTATAGCAAACCACTGAACTAATCTTACCCTTAGCTAAGCAAAACCCTATATGTACAAACCTACTAGCAAACATACCACCCACATAAAATAATAGAATGACATCATGACTCATCATCCTCCTGGTAAGACAAACCATAGTAATTACCCTAACATTGACTGAAGCCATGCTTCGTCCTCCACCTGTCAAACCTATACCACCGTCCTGCAGCTTTCTCAAGACCATATGACCTGGTCTTCCATCTCACATGTCCATTCTCTCTATTATTCAACTAAGGAATCCATTCGTCTCTGTGCTTTCATACCTGCTGGTAACCCTACCAAATCTCTGCTTGGTTTTGCATCATATTCCTGCCACGCTCCCACTGTTTCCTGGATCCTTCCTACTCTGCAGTGAGCAACTAGTATAAAGAAGAGGAACAATGAATTTGAGGCCTACTTACGTCTTCAATCCTCCATATGGGCATTTGAGACTCCTTGATAGCTTGCTATCCACCCAAAATTTGTTACAGTGACCGACCTTGGTCACCAAATAGTCTGCATCCAACCAACATCGATTCCCACGCCTGTCTTGACTACCAACCCTACCGACATCAGTGTCTTCCTGATGCCGACATCGGTCCTTTTGACTGACGTCGGTCTTACCTACTACCGATGTTGGTTTTCCTATCGACGCCAGTACCTGTGTTTCCTATGAGTGACGACTTTTTACCTGCGAGCTCCTTTGAATCAAGACCCATGTCCAAACTGCCCTGCTCAGAAGTATCCAACTCCATCCACTGGTCTCTATCTGCCATCTCCTCCAAGAACACCAAAGCTTTCTAGTTATTAATCCTATCAAATATATCTATCTTTTTCTTAAGAATATGCATCTCCTTCCCGCTCATGTGACCAAGCCTACAAAGCCACGTCTCCGCAACAAAAAAAGAATTAGTAATATAAATAAGTAGATAAAGAGTACCTATTTTCTTACCACCAGCTAATTCAAGTGCATCCACTATGAGAGTTCTTTTACATCTCTCATCACCCAACCTTTCTAAAGAAATTAGCCATATCTCCAAACCTGGGACGTGTATGACCTCCTTCAACACCCATGTGTTGGCCACCTGCAATTTTAGCTCCACTTCCCCTTTGCCAATTCTTTGGCAAGGCTCACCAGCTCCTCTACCTGGGGCTACATGGAAAGAGGCAACAAAATATATTATCCAAGATTTAACTTTATCCAAGAAACCTCCCAAAGCATCTTGTGCAACAACACCTGCAACATCTGCATCTTCAGTTCCTTCATGCTGATCTGCTACCAACCAACAATCTTCTTTTACCTGCTCTTTCTTTCCATAGGACCGTAAGTGACCATCTATGCTTTTTAACTCCTCCATTCTTAGCTTACTTTGATCTGCCATTGCTCTACTCCCACTCAATTAGAAACCCCTGAGAGTGACTTGTAACCAAACACAAAACTTGCTCCCTGCAACCTTAGCTCTGATACCACGTGTTGGAATATATATATATATATATATATATATATATATATATATATATATATATATATATATAACCAGAAGCACACAATTGATTACCAAATACAAGCAACTTAATATGCAGAATTAACCAGAATCAACAAGTAACTAGAATTTAGAAATAACACATGATATGAGAGATAATACACAACTTGTATTAAAACTCTTACAGAAGGAAATACAACAAAGAAGGCTACCACAGTTCTTCTTCCTTACACACCTCTAGGGCTCCCACACCTCTAGGGCATAAACAGTAAATCTTCCCTCAAATCTCTCTCCCTTAGGTACCAACACCTAACTCAAACACTGAGTTGGTGTTCACCTTACACTTATGCTCCACACACTCCACAAGTGCTCCATGCACTCCACAAGTACTCAACATACTCCAAGTAGATCCCACCTGATTCTTCTCCCTATTGTGTTGCTGTCCTATCTAATCTTGCACACCTGCAAATCAATCTAGTTCTACACACCTGTGAACCTTGACCTTGCACACACATACACCTACAAATCAATGATCTTACTTACCATGTAGATCTCCTATTGTAACCATGCTCACCTGATGACCAAGATCATACATACATGAAGAACCCTGTTGATTCTCTAATCCAGCACCCACACTTGGTACTGTGGCACTAGGAGGAACACACCATTGCTCACCTCACACACAAAAGGAGCTTATATTATTGCTCTCTTACTCTCTAGCACTAATTTACAATACAACCATGAGTCTAATATATAGATCTCATCCAAACAATAATTAGACACCTAATTACAATAATTAGATCTGCAGCTCTCAGTCTAAAATTGGCTCTCAACATGAAAACACATGGTTTTTTAGCTAACTACCCATAAAACACTCATAGTCAAACCACACAGGTGATTAACGTCGGTCCCTATTTGCCTGGGGGGTGCCGATGCCGGCTGACTTTTGACCGACGTCGGTTGCCTTCCTATCTCCTCCCTGCCGACGTCAGTTGGCTTGACCGATGCCGGTGATGGTAACACTCTGTAACACTTCTACAACCTCCTCCTCTATTTGCATCAGTGAAGCTATTAGCTCCACAACCTAACAATTTCCCACTTGGAGATAAACAACTGCACTTATACCTATACCTGTACCCCATCTAATCTATTTCTTGGCTTGTATCCCTCTTCAAGATGAATCTTGAAGACAACCCACCACACAACCTGTGGTGTACCTCCTGTCATCTGAGTAACCTACCACATCCAAACTTACAAACCCTTGTAGTGAAGTCCTGACCCTAAATAACATGAATCCCTACTGCTGGTCTCTCTCAAATACCTAAAAACCCACCTCTCTGAATTGGCTGCTAACTCTCTGACAACACCCACTTCTTGGGCAAACTCAGGTCTATACCAGACCTCATGTGATTTCAGACACTAAACTATCTATCCCTTAGTGTGCTCTAGCTCTGCATCCTACGTAATGAACCTTGCCAACACTTGATTCACATTAGCTCCCACTGGAGACAAAATCAACCTGTGATCTCCATGTCTCCCATGACAAAGAATTTTGCTGCTCCAAATTATTTATAGCAAACCACTGAACTAATCTTACCCTTAGCTCAGCAAAACCTTGTATGTACAAACTTGCTAGCAAACATACCACCCACATACAGTAACAGAATGATGTCATGACTCATCATCCTCCTAGTAAAACAAACCACAGTAGTTACCCTGACATTGACTGAAGCCATGCTTCGTCTTCCACCTATCAAACCTGTACCACCATCCTATAACGTCCTCAAGACCATATGACCTAGTCTTCCATCTCACATGTCCATTCTCTCTATTCTTCAACTAAGGAATCCATTCATCTCTATGCTTTCATACCTACTGGCAACCCTACCAAATCTCTGCTTGGTTCTGCATCATATTCCTACCACGCTCCCACTGTTTCCTAGATCCTTCCTGCTCTGCAGTCAGCAACTAGTATAAAGAAGAGGAACAATGAATTTGAGGCCTACTTACATCTTTAGTCCTTTGTATGGGCGTTTGAGACTCCTTGACAGCTTGCTATCCACCCAAAATTCATTACAGTGACCGACCTCGATCATCACACAGTCTGCATCCAACCGACATCGATTCCTACCCCTGTCCTGACTACCGACCCTGTCGACATCGGTGTCCTCCTGATGCCGATGTCAGTCTTTTTGACTGATGTCAGTCTTACCTACTATCGATGTTAGTTTTCCTATCGATGCTGGTACCTGTGTTTCTTATGAGTGATGACTTTTTACCCACGAGCTCCTTTGAATCAAGACCCATTTCCAAACTGCCCTGCTCAGAAGTATTCAGCCCCATCCACTAGTCTCTATCTGCCATCTCCTCCAAGAACACTAAGGCTTTCTAGTTCTTAATCTTGTCAAATATATCTATCTTCTGCTTAAGAATATGCATCTCCTTCCTGCTCATGTGACCAAGCCTACGAAGCCACGTCTCTGCAATAGAAGAAGAATTAGTAATATAAACAAGTAGATAAAGAGTACCTATTTTCTTACCACCAGCTAATTCAAGTGCATCCGCTATGAGAGTTCTTGTGCATCTCTCATCACCCAACCTTTCTAAAGAAATTAGCCATATCTCCAAACCTGGGACGTGCATGACCTCCTTCAACACCCATGTGTTGGCCGCCTGCAATTTTAGCTTCACTTCCCCTTTGCCAATTCTTTGGCAAGGCTCACCAGCTCCTCTCCCTGGGGCTGCATGGAAAGAGGCAACATAATCTGTTATCCAAGATTCAACTTTATCCAAGAAACCTCCCAAAGCATCCTGTGTAACAACACCTACAACATCTGCATCTTCAGTTCCTTCATGCTGATCTGCTACCAACCAACAATCTTCTTTTACCTGCTTTTTATTTCCATAAGACCATAAGTGACCATCTGTGCTTTTCAACTCCTCCATTCTTAGCTTACTTTGATCTGCCACTGCTCTACTCCCACTCAATCAAAAACCCTTGAGAGTGACCTGTAACCAAACACAAAACCTACTCCTTGCAACCTTAGCTCTGATACCACGTGTTGGGATATATATAACCAAAAGCACACAATTGATTACCAAACATAAGCAACTTAATATGCGGAATTAACTAGAATCAACAAGTAACTAGAATTTAGAAATAACACATGATATGAGAGACAATACACAACTTGTATTAAAACTCTTACAGAAGGAAATACAACAAAGAAGGCTGCCATAGTTCTTCTTCCTTACACACCTCTAGGGCTCCCACACCTCTAGGGCATAAACAGTAAATCTTCTCTCAAAGCTCTCTCCCTTAGGTCCCAACACCCAACTCAAACACTAAGTTGGTGTTCACCTTACACCTGTGCTCCACGCACTCCACAAGTGCTCCACGTACTCCACAAGTGCTCCATGCACTCCACAAGTACTCAACGTACTCCAAGTAGATCCCACCTAATTTTACTCCCTGTTGTGTTGTTGTCTTATCTAATCTTGCACACCTGCAAATCAATTTGGTTCTGCACACCTATGAACCTTGACCTTGCACACACATACACCTATAAATCAATGATCTTACTTACCATGTAGATCTCTTATTGTAGCCATGCTCACCTGATGACCAAGATCATACATACATGAAGAACCCTGTTGATTCTCCAATCCAGCACCCACACTTGGTACTGTGGCACTAGGAGGAACACACCATTGCTCACCTCACACACAGAAGGAGCTTATATTATTGTTCTCTTACTCTCTAGCACTAATTTACAATACAACCATGAGTCTAATATATAGATCTCATCCAAACAATAATTAGACACCTAATTACAATAATTAGATCCGCAACTCTCAATCTAAAATTGGCTCTCAACATGCAAACACATGGTTCATTAGCTAACTGCCCGTAAAACACTAGCAGTCAAACCACACAGGTGATCGACATCAGTCCCTATCTGCCTGGGGGGTGCTGACGCCGGCTGACTTTTGACCGACGTCGGTTGCCTTCCTGTCTCCTCCCTGTCGACGTTGATTGGCCTGATCGACGCTGGTGACAATAACACTCCGCAACCCTTCTGCATCCTCCTCCTCTATTTGCATTAGTGAAGCTTTTAGCTCCACAACCTAACGACTTTTTCATGAATGAAAAGTGTTATATGTAAATGAATCAAAATTAGAAAAGGCATCAGGTGATCTAATGTAACTATTTTGATCACTACTTATAATATCTTTTGTAGGATGAGTAACTTGATAAAGTGTAAGCCTTAGTGGAGTTTGCGGTATAGTAAGAAAAGGTCTCACTACCTGTGTTTGCTATAGAACACACTGAACTATCTTATATAATACCTTAGGATGAACTATAGAATATTGAGTAATTCTTTGATGTGAAACTTTTTATCTAGGAGAGTGTACCAATTTCTTTTGTATTGACTATATAGAACAATTTTGTATAGGTACAACAATTGATTTTTCAATATGCTCTTAAATGGGTGTCATAACTATATTTGTACTATGGTCTTAGATAGCTAAACCAACCAACTATGGAGGTGGTGGAGAAGGATGATATACCACTTAATGTACAAGGTACTCATATCAAATATATTGAAATTTAACCACTTTATTACAATGTATATTTTAGAGACATCAATGTACTATAGATGGTATTGCACAGAGCTTTCATATCTAAGGGCATATTAATAACATGTTAAGGACCCCTATGTTTGGAAAGATTAGAATTGGAGTAACCAATGTTATTGAACCAACCTAAATAGGTAACACTATACCCAAGAGTATTCTATGTATGACCATTAAATGCTTTGACAAAATTTAATGTAGTTTATACATCTTGTTCTATATACCCAAGAGTGCAAAGGAGTGCCATTGTACATGCATTTTCACTTGATCCATTATCGATCATGACACCATGTATTAGTTGTTTATTGATATAATATTGAATAAAGAGTGCATATCCATTTGAATCATCATCAATAGTCTCACTATCATCGAATGTGATCACAAGACATGGTGTTGATGTGCCTGTAAATATACCAATAATACCATCTATGGGATGCTCATATGTCAAAGGAGGATGTGAATTGAATGCATGATGTATCACTGAATTGTATATATTTTATGCAATAATACCATCTATGGGATGCTTATATGTCTAAGGAGGATGTGAGTTGTATGCATGATGTATCACTGAATTGTCTATATTTTATGTAATACCATGGTTTGGAAATGGATTACTAAAGATTTTCAACTTTGCATTGTCATTTTGGTATGGTATATCTTCCTCAGTTGGTGTGCTTATCTCAATAATATTATCATTGATAAAATATTCTATCTTATGCTTTATCTTGAAACTCTTATTTGTGGAAAGTCTAGTATATCTATGGTAATAACTGTTGATAATTTTGACCCTGTAGGTCAAATTGTCACCTCTACCATTCAAAACATTGCATATCATGCCAGTCCATCTTGTGAGTCAGTTATTGGTACTAAAATATCCTTGAAATAATCCATGATTAACATGCTTATTTGAGGCATTCACTTTGGCTTTCAGAGGATATTTTTAGAAAAGCATCATGGAGGTTTCTTTGGGTCCTTAAATGGCCCATTTAAAAAAAAGTTTGAAGGAATTGTTCAAGTCCAAATGGTCACTTTCTTTCAGGAGAATTGTCCAAGTAGAAAGTAGGAAGGGCATTTTCATAAAGCCTGAAGGGCATCTTGAAAATCAAGGGTACTTTTCACTTTTAAAAAAGGGCAATTACAAAAATTCGAAGGTTCTTTCTTTTCGAGAGGGTGCACTTTCAAAAAAAAAAGAAAAGCTGAAGTGCTCATTCCTTTCAAAAAGGTCTCTAACAACTTTTATGAAGGGTCATTTTCCTTCAAAAAAGTCAATTTCAAAGATCCTGAAGGTCTCTTACAAATTTTCCAAAGGTTTCTTTTCCTTCAGAAAAGTCGCTTACAACTTTTTTGAAAGGCAAGTGGACCATTCTAATTCTTCCAAAGGACCATTACACATTTTTTGAGGGTAATAGGACCTTTGTAATTTTTCCAAAAGGGTCTTTTATAGAGTAAGAGGACCATTTTAAAAAGTTTGAAGGGTCTATTGCAAAAATATAAAAGTTACTTCTAGGTAGAGGTCCATTTCAATTTTTTCGAAAGGGACACTTGTAAGAAAACCCAAAGGTTCATTTTTTAGGTGAGGTCTATTTCAATTTTTTCAAAGGGCTCTTTTCCTTTGGGAAAGTCCATTACAAGAAAGCTGAAGGGTATATGCCCTTCAGAAAAAGGCATTTTCAGAGACAAAATGACCATTTCAATTTTTTTGAAGGGACATTTTCAAAAGGGCGAGGCAATTTTTCCAAAGAAAGGACCATTGTAAAAAGCTGAAGGGTCATTTAACTTTTTTGAAGGGTCATTTCTTTTGGGAAAGTGAGAATCACAAAGTTTGAAGGGCCTTTCCTCAACTGAGAGACCATTTCAAAAGGACCATTCCAAATTTTTTGAAGGGTAATTTAAAAAAGTCCATATCATGAATTCCTACAGACTTTTTTCTAAAGGATGTGTCCTTTGTAAAAAACCCATAGGAATTATTCAAGTTGAAAGAAAAGTATCAAACAAATAGTCCGTGAGAAATAGATAGGGACAAATTATCTAAAGAAAAGCACTTTTTAAAAAGTTTGAAGGGCACATTTAAAAACTTTGAAGGGTACTTTCCCTTCAGAGATTTTAATTTCAAAAATCCCAAAGGGCAATTTACAAAGGTTTTTAGGACATGAATTCCTTCAAACTTTTTGTCCAAAGGATATGAATGAGAGGAAAGGTTTCGAGAGAAATAAATAAAAACAATTCCTTTAGACAATTTATCTAAAGGAAATGAAAGAAGGAAAGGATCATAAGAAAAGTTTGATGAAAATAAGTTTGAGAAGTGTTCGCGAGAAAAATTTGAAAGGAGGAGGACATTACAAAGAGCCCAAACAAAAATCCCATAGTAAATGACCAAAACAAAGAAGGGTAAAGGAAATATAAAGTTACCCAGTGCAAATCTGAAGGACCAATCAGTCAAGAAGAAGTGGCATAAGCACATTCATCTAGTGAGATTTCAATAGCCAATTGACAAAAGACAATGAAGACTTCTCCTTTTAACTCTGATGATGTAATACAGCTCACATTCAGAGCATGTGAAGTGGCCCAAGTAAGATTAGACTATAGTAAGGACCACACCAAGTTTCTAATGCAATAATAAAATTATTCATACTTGGAAAAGACATACAACTACCTTCAATCATGGCTCTCTCAGTTATAAAATGGAGACTCAAATGCATGAAGGGATTGAAGAGTTTAACATTAGATGGCTATTCAAGGAGAGATTAACATAGAATTTCATACATGCACTCTTATTTTTCTTGTTAATCAAAGCATTTTCAAATACTTCCAACTTAGCTTCAAGTGGAGTTTTTTCTTTGAAGATTGGCATAGCATCATGCATGAAGAGAATTGAATTGCCAAATATCCATGCACATTTGATGAATTTTGAAGAATTTAATCTTTATTTTAGGTAATGATTATGAAATGGGCTCACCATCATTTTCAATGCCAAGGAGCTTTTCATGCAAGTAATAAGAAAACAATATATTATTTGAAGGCTTGGTTATCTTGGCATAGCTGGAGTTGGACTTGGGGTGATATGGGAGTTGATCTCCTCTTCTATTTTTAGTGCCAATCTCTTGGCTTTTGTATGTTTTTTCTATATAATTTGGTTTTTTTAGCCATTTTGAAGATCCCTCTCTTGGAAAAATTAGAATACACTAAAATTTGAGTTTTTAAACCTTTTCAGATAAATAAAAGGACTATTTTCAGATTCCAAGATGCTGGTATAGTGTATTTATGTTAGTGATTTGCATATGTGATAGAATTTTTTTCCTTATCAAGTCTTGATTCTTACCTAGTTACTAGTTGATCAGATTATGCAGGTCATGTTCTATGTTTGATGTCTTTGGCTAAAGTTATAATAGATGTAAGTGGATATTAGTGCCTTGAATTAGGCCTATTCCCTCATTTCCCTCAAGCTTTGATCACCAGATAGAACCTTTTCATGAAATATTAATACATAAGAGTCAATTAGAATTGAAAGTTCAATCTTTTTCTTGTCTAATCAGTGTTTTTTAGAGCTCAAATCAAGTGGATGAATCAAAATATAGGTGTATCACCATCATTAGATAGAATTTTTCCTTCAGTTTTCTTTCTTCACTTTTTCCAATAGTTTGTAGTGTAGAGTAGAGATCGTAATTGATACACCAAAGGGAGTTAGCCCTTAGAATCTAAAGATTCAATCCATCAATTAGGACACCCATTGCCTATGATTGTTTCCATGTTTTAATAGACTATGTAAGCTTGAAACTACCTTCATAAGGGTGTGAGTCTAATTGAAAATAGTTTTTGGCATGCTTGATGGGACATCAAATAAATTCTTTGCATATATGAAGAAGTTTTGTAGTAAAAGAAGATATTCATCATCACCAACATCCAGTTGTAGAGCTCATAGTATCATTCAAACAATTCTTTCATGCCAAAGGTTACCATAAAGTCAAAAATTAAATGTATTCCTTTTGAATTTATATCATATAAGATATCAAGGTTTAGGAGGGCAAATCCATATCCTCAAAAGAAATATTTTTCTCCTAGTTGTCCTATTATTCTAGGCACTACAATCTCCACTATCTAAATGGTCATCAAAAACTAGGTGTTTGTTTCATTTAATAGAGGTAGCCCATTGAATCTATCCTAGTTTGAAAACATTCCTATGTCTTCTCTCAAAAGTATCCCATTCTTCTCAGGAGAAAATCAACCAACTCCTATTGAGCATATCCAAGAATTAACTAATTTTTGTTTAGTCCATAATGTTGTTGAGGTAATGTTGCTATTAGATTTATTGCTATTTACTTCAAAATAAAAGCACTAAAATGGTATATAAACATTCCACTAAACTCTATTTTTACTTGGGATGAATTGGGTGTAGACTTAGTCAAGCAATTTGAAGACAAATCTAATCACCTCTCTTTAGTTGAATACTTAATTGCCATAAAGAGAGCTCCTCATGAGTTCATGTCTGATTTTAATCTCAAATTCAAAAAGACATGGACTAGGATACCTATGTTGAGTAATCCATCTCCTAAATATGCATGTCTATATTATTTAAAATCCCTTAACTCTAAAATTAGTGTGATGATATAGTCAATGGGTGGTACTACTTTGCCAGATGCTTATGAGGTTGCAATAAGGGCAGAGAAAAGTTTGATACAAGTTGGTAAGCTTTCTCCAAGATCTCCAATGCCTATATTCCTATAATTTAATTCTTTACCATCCCCTCAAGTTCCTAAAATTCCTCAAATTCCATCCTTAGCTCCTATTCCA
The DNA here is from genome assembly GCA_037957365.1 of Torreya grandis. Lineage (NCBI taxonomy): Eukaryota > Viridiplantae > Streptophyta > Pinopsida > Cupressales > Taxaceae > Torreya > Torreya grandis. The sequence goes on from JARHVA010006771.1 coordinate 324,677, forward strand.
TCCCCTCAAGCTCAAATTACAACCCCTACTAGTCAAGCTAGTGAGATAAGAGAGTTGAAAAGCTTGTTACAATCCTTTAAAAATGAAATAATTCAACTCAAGAGACAATAAAATCAGGCTAATAGGCCCTATTGACAATAAAATCAGACCAGCTATTAGCCCTTCAAAGATCAAAAGCCTCCTTATCAAAGTTTTAGAGATAATATACCACCTTATCAAACACAAGGAGCCATAACTCTAGCTAAGCTTTATGCTTCTCTTGATCCTAATGATCCATTCACTTCAAAGGACATTGTTCCCACCCCACCTGAAAATAAATTTATGTAGGATTTAGGTTGGTAGTCCTCAAATCTCAATGATGCTCAAAACCAAGCCTTGGTATCACAAAATATCACTATGCCACAAATGACATAGGAAGAGTTTTCTTTTCAAAAAGGTCAATACCAAGATACAAGTTTGGTATTACAAGGATAAAATCAACAAGTTTAAGGGTAGACTGATGCTATTAACATAAATTGACAAGTGGATGATCATGTTGCTTTTACTTAGGGTGTCAAAACTAACAATACAAGTGGTCAAGTTGCAGCTATAACTAGAGCTAAAAGAAGAGCGATTAATGAGGTTAAAGAGATGAAAAATTCTTCAAGTAATCCTAATTTTGTTTTTATGAGTATAAAAGATTAAATTTCTACCCCTACAACTTATAAAAAATAAAATATAGAGGTTAGTAAAGTTCATCGAATACCTCTAGTTCATGAGCAACCAGTTCTTCAAAAAGTACAACCAAAGTTTGGTGGATCTCAGTTCAATATAGTGGATCAAATGAAGAAGTATAATATCAGTATTAGCATGTGGAATTCTCTTTCCATCCTAGAACAAAAATATATGCTCATCTAAGAGCTTTCAACTCTCAAATTGCCTTCAAAACTAGTTGAGAAAGAAGGTGTTGTCTTACCTAATTTGGATCAACCAACTAAGCAAAAATAAAAAAAGTAAATAAGATGGAAAAAGTGGATATAAATGAGATAAAAACAAATAATACTCCTTATTTCTACATTTATTTGATATTAGGTGATACTTTGATTCATAACTGTATGGTGAATAGTGGAGCTAGTAGTATAATCATGCCTAAACATATTGTATACAAGCTGGGCCTTGTTTATGAGCCAAACACTAAGGGGGTATTTAAATTGGATGGGTCACCAAAAAATATGGTAGGAATAATTATATATATATATATAATTAACATTACATGCTTGTCCCAATGTTACTATTTAGCATGATGTTGTTGTGGTAGACTTGCCTCCTTACTTTGCTATGTGCCTTTCAAAGGATTTCACCTTAAAGATTAGGGGATATTTATCAGCTGATTGAACTTATTTTTTTTCCAAAACTTGGTATGTTACCAAGTTAAAAATTCATTTTGAACCTATTACATGTTTCTATATGGAGCCATATATGCCAAGTGTTGTGAACACTAACTGGTATCATCTCAGATGATGTAATAGAAACTAGTGGAGTAGAAAATGGATCACCTTTAGATGGAGTTCCATATTTATTTCTTGATGAGTAGGCTTCCAATTTTCATGATCATAATTATTATAAGATAATTTAAGAAGAAGGACTTGGTGTGTATTGCCTTCATGAGAATGATATACCAATTCTAGCCATGGTTAAGGATGATGAATCTAGTGAAGGTTTATGATAATTATACTTTGATAGATCAAGGAATAAACATGGTACTAGAGCTAGAATGATGTTAGTTTATCCAACAAGGAAAATGTATTTCTCTTCTATGAAATTTTATTTTGGTTGTTCAAATAATGTTGCTAAGTATGAAGCACTAGTTCACAGTTTGCAGTGGGCTAGGAAGATGAAAGTCAATTCTTTATAAGTTTTTGGTGATAGTGAACTTATAGTTCACCAGGTAAGAGGTTTAAATGTATGTAAATATTTGTTACTTAAATATTACAAGAATATAATATGGGACTTACTTGAATATTTTCAAGCTTTTAACATTCAATAAATACTAAGAGGTAAGAATAAATATGCAGTTAGGTTAGTTACCATTAGGTCACAATTTAGCATTCTAACTGATATAAAGAGCAAGAAAATTTAGTCACATATAAAGGTGGTTGTAAGTCCTTATGTTCCATATAATCATGAGAATTGACAAGTGTTTGAAGATGATAATCAAATTATGAGATTATTACAAGAGGAGGTTGAGTTTTCTTTAAGAAATCAATCAAAGTATTTATAGCAGTATGGTGATTAGGTTGTGTAACTAAAAACAAATAAGTTTCCCAAGGGATTTTTCACACTTGAGAACATTTTCAGTGGTGATGAAGAGTTAAGGAGAAGTCATCTTTGTCAACAAAATAAGAGCACTATGCCAATGTAGAGATTGTAGTTGGTAAGTTTTTGATGTTGGGTAAGATATGCACCCCTTCACAAAAAGAAGCTTTCCTTGAGTTATGCATAAGTTTTACTGATGTATTTTCATGTAAATATTGTGATCTTAAGGGATTTGATCCAAGTTTAACTCAACACACCATTGAGTTAGAGGCTAAAACTAAACTAGTGAGACAAACAAAGGCCCATTAATCCTAACTTTGAGCCTTTGATGAGAGCTGAGCGTCACAAACTCATAAAGTCAGCTATTATATTGTCAATCAAATACTCAAATTGGGTGACAAAACTTATTCTAGTATGGAAGAATAATGGTGAGATTAGATTGTGTGTTGACTTTCATGATTTGATTAGGGCTTCACTTAAAGATCAAAATCTATTGCCATCAATGGAACATATTTATAGCTGGTTGTACGTTTAGAAAGGTTTTCTTTGTTGGATGGATATAGTGGCTCAAATCAAATTTTGGTCAAGGAAGAGGACCAATTTAAGATATCCTTCACAACCAAGTGGGGGACATTTGCATATAGAAAGATGCCATTCAATTTATCTAATACTGGAGAAACCTTTCAAAGAGCCATGGGTATGATGTTTCGAGGCCTTCTTAACAAGTTTGTACTTGTTTTTTTGGATGATATAATAGTGTTTTAAAAGAATGAAAATGATCATATGGTTCATCTCAAACAAGTGTTTAAAAGGTGTAGGCAGTTTAAAGTATCTCCAAATCCCAAAAAGTGTGTCTTCTCAGTTCATGAAGGTAAGCTTCTTGGCCATATGGTTTCAAAGTATGCTTTAAGTATAGATTCTAAAAGGATTGATTCCATTCCTACACTTTCCTTGCTTAAGCACAATAAGGCTATGCAGAGCTTCTTTGGGAACATAAACTTCATAAGGAGATATATTTTATATTTTACCTTTTTAGCTAGGCCACTTATAACCATGCTAAAGAAGAATCATAGCTTCATCTGGTTTAAAGGAGTTAAAAGTTTTGAAGATATTAAGAAAGCCATAGCTAGTGATCCTACACTTATAAATCTAGATTTCACAAAATATTTCATTTTGTATACATATGTTAACATGGACACCATTTCAAGCATTCTTATGCAACAAAATCATGAGGCTTCGAAGCATCCAATAGCCTTATTTAGTCAAGGCTTGGAAGAGTATGAAACAAGGTATTCTTTTATTGAAAAACATGTACTTTTAGTTATAAGGTCTCTTAAATTTTTTAGATACTTATTATCTAATAATAAAATAAACCTAATGGTTCCCCATCTAAGCATCAAGGAGTTCCTTTTGAATAAAGATATAAATTAGAAGAGAGATGGTTGGATAACCAAAATAATGGAGTATGACGTGGAAATTAAGGTCACAAAGCTAATTAAAGGCAAAGGACTTTGTGAGCATCTAGCTCAAGACTTGCAAGAGACTAATGAGGCTATTTTGGTGTCAAATGATGAAGATGTTGCAACTGGTCATACCTCACCTTCCAACTGGTTTCATGACTTGGTAATATATCTCCAAGATGGAAATTATCCCTCTCATCTAAGTGATTCTAAAAGAAGATATTTTGGGTTGCAATCAATTCCATTTTTTCTTATTGACGGTGTTTTATTTGAGAAAGATATCAATGGCATGTGGCTAAGGTGTATAGAGCCAAGCCAAAATCAGATATTGATTGAAGAATTACATCATGGACATAGTGGAGGGAATTTTTTCATAAGAACTAAGCCCTAAATATCATTAGAGGTGGGTACTATTGGCCTAGTATATTTGGTGATTGCCATGCATGGGTAAGGAAGTGCAAACAATGTGCTATGTTTTTAGGAAAAGTAAAAATTGCAGCCTTACCTCTTCATCCAATTAAGATGGATCAACCCTTTCTCCAATGGGGATTGGAATTTATTGGTCTCATAAATCCTCCTTCAAGTTTAGGACACAAATGGATTCTAACTGATATAGATTAATTCACACATTGGATAAAAGTAGTGACATTGAAAGAAGCAAATGAAATCAATGATCTATATTTATATGAAGGTTTACTTACTAGATTTGGAGTTCCTTGAACTATTGTTTTTGATAATGCAATGGATTTTATGAGAACCAGGATCAACCCATGGGCTGTTCAACATGGAATTTATCTTAACACTTCATCAAATTATTATCCACAAGGTAATAACCTTACTGAATCTATGAATAAGAACCTATTGAAGATCATAAGGACTATTGAAGACAATAAAAGGTCATGGAATCTCAAGTTGAAGTCAGCTCTGTGGGCTAATAGGATCACCTACAAAAGGTCAATAGCCAACTCTCTTTAAAAGCTGGTATATGGTAAGGAAGCGAGGTTACCCATTTCTCTTGAGTTTCTTACTTTAGAACTAATGTATTAGCTTGAATTTTTGGAGAATGAGCCTATGAAGATCAAGTATGCTGAGCTTATGGAGTTGGAAGAGATGAGAAATTAGCCCATGCTAGTCATAGAAATTCATCGAGCACAAGTGAAGATAATTTTTGATAAAGGAGTTTTTTCATGAAGTTTTAAAGGAGATATTGTCCTCAAGTGGGATGAGGATAGAGCTAAACCAAGAAGGCACACAAAGTTTGATTCCCTTTGGATTAGCCCATATATAATCTTTAGCTACAAATCCCATAATGCCTTCTAACTTGCAAAGATGGATGGTGAGGAGCTTTCAATCCTAGTCAATGGGATACATTTGAAACATTGCTATTGAAGAGCTTAGCTCATTGTACATAGTTAGTTTGTTTTCCTCCAAGTTCTGTTCAAGCATATTAGTTTAGGTCTATTTTATCCCAAATAAGTGCTTTATTTACACATTTGTTTTGTTTATTTAGTTTTCTTGTTTTGTGTGTTTCCCTTCTTATTTTGGAGGATGAAAGCTATCTTATTTCAAATCAAAGGTTATACTTGCATTCATGGACCAAATTTGCCATTATTTTGTGAGTTCAAATATCATGTATATGATTTGAGTTCTCAAGCATAGTAAGCATGCTTCCTAGTTGAGTCACTAAAATGTTGACAATTTTGACCCTATAGGTCAAATTGTCACCTCTACCATTTAAAACTTTGCATATCATGCTAGTATGTCTTGTGAGTCAGTTATTGGTCCTAAAAAGTCTTTAAAATAATGCATGATTAATAGGCATTCACTTTGGCTTTCAAAGGATTTTTTTTAGAAAAGCATCATGGTGGTTTATTTGGGTCCTTAAATGGTCCATTTCAAAAAAAGTCCGAAGGAATTGTTCAAGTCCAAAGGGTCACTTTATTTCAGGAGAACTATCCAAGCAAAAAGTTTGAAGGGCATTTTAATAAATATTGAAAGGCATATTCAAAAGAAAGGGCACTTTTCACTTTTCAAAAAGGTTAATTACAAAAATATGATGGTTCTTTCTTTTTGAGAGGGTGCACTTGCAAAAAAAAGAGTCAAAGGGCTCCTTACTTTCAAAAAGGTCTATAAAAACTTTTTTGAAGGGTTATTTTCCTTTAGAAAAGTAATTTTCAAAGATCCCAAAGGTCTCTTACAACTTTTCTAAAGGGTTATTTTCCTTTGGAAAAGTCCCTTACAACTTTTTTGAAGGGCAAGTGGGTCATTCCAATTCTTCTGAAGAACCATTACACATTTTCAGAAGGGTAATAGGACCTGTGCATTTTTTTTGCAAGGATCTTTTCTAAAGCAAGAGGACCATTTAAATTTTTTTGAAGTGTCTATTGCAAAAATCCAAAAGGCACTTCCAAGGAGAGGTCCATTTCAATTTTTCTGAAAGAGACACTTGTAATAAAACTGAAGGGTTCATTTTTTAGGAGAAGTCCATATCAATTTTTTCGAAGGGACATTTTCAAAAGGGCAAGGCAATTTTTTTGAAGAAACGACCATTTAAAAAAAGTTGAAGGGTCACTTAATTTTTTTTAAGGGTCATTTCTTTTGGGAAAATGATAATAAAAAAGTCCAATGGGCCTTTCCTCGACCGAGAGACCATTTCAAAAGGACCATTCTAAATTTTCTGAAGGGTAATTTACAAAATTCCATATCATGAATTCCTTCAAACTTTTTATCTGAAGGAATTTTCCTTTGCAAAAAATTTGAAGGAATTGTTCAAGCCAAAAGAAAAGTCTCAAATAAAAAGTCCATGAGAAATAGATAGACAAATTGTCTAAAGAAAAGGACTTTTCAAAAATTTTGAAGGGCACATTTCAAAACTCTGAAGGGTACTTTCCATTTAGAGAGTTCATTTTCAAAAATTTTGAAGGGAAATTTGCAAAGGTTTCGAGGATTAGTTTATGATTGCACACCACAAAATGACACCGTACCACCCTCAAGCCAATAGAATTACTGAGGCCTTCAATAAGATCCTATGCACCAACCTAAAAAAATTTGTAATATTGGCCAAATTGATTGGGATGATTGAGTATCTATAGTACTATGGGATTATCAAACCACTTACAAGTGCCTGTATAAAATCACCCCATTCAATTTAGTATATGGCAAAGAGGCAGTCCTTTCAGTTGAATTTTTAGTGCCATCTCTTCACATTATACGCATATGAAAAATGGATGAGGATTCATAGTTGAAATCATGCCTAGATACTTTGTTACATCTTTTTGAAGCCTATTTCCTTACTCATTAGAATTTGGATGTGAAAAAGCACAAACAGAAAGCATGGCATGACCGCCACATAAAGAACAAAACATTTTATCTAGGAATGAAGGTCTTAATATATGACTCCAAGTTCATGTGCCATTATGGAAAACTTTAGATTCACTTAGATGGTCCTTTTATCATTCATAACACTCAACCTACTAGAGCTTATCAGTTATAAAGGCTGGATGACCAGTTCCTTCCTAGGCATTACAATGATGGCTGACTCCATCCATATTTAACTTCTGAGTAGTTAATTTTTTTGTAAAACAATATGGCTTATGCCATTATTTTAGGATTTATTAGGTTTTCAATAAAAGTGATGTCTTTATTTCACGTGATTTTTCATTATTATAATTATATTTAAAGTTTGTATTTGTCTTATCGTGGAGGACCACAACTCAATTTTAGTGTGATGTAAGAGATCTGAATTCTTGATTAAAAGTTAAGTGCATAAGTTACCTAGGTGGACAAGATACCATGGTGCATAGATGCTTAAAGGCACTCAAGCCATTTAAGGCATGTAAACTATATAGTCTAAGGATAGGGTGTTCCCACCCTTAGTTTGAATTTTGAAAGACATAATCATATTTCACTCCAAGGAAAGCATATTACACAACTATCCTCCACTTGATAGGAAGGAGTGAGATAAGACGTGCCATTGATACAAAAAAGAATAGTAATGGTGAGAAGTGTGCTAATGGTGTGATGTGATAATTACATTAGATGCATTAATTTCCAGATGCAATAATTAAAGAGTGGTGACCATTAAAAACCACATTAATGACAAAAAGTGATGGGTGAAGGGAAGAGGATAGTAATAATGGTTAACCCCCTCGAGCCTATAAATAAACAAGTTAAATTTTTATTATCTTTAACTTTGTGTTTATTTGAGATTAATAGAGCCAAAGAGTCAAGATCAAAGAGAATACCAGAGTCGAGAGTGAAGAGAGAAAGATAGAATCTATAGTTAGAATACAAAAAATCATTAGTTTAGATAGGTATTGAGGTGAGTATCAATCCACGTGAGTGAAACACAGAGGAATTCCAAAAAATGGTCATGATAGGGAAAGTTTATAGGTTACAAGTGGTAGAATTATACCATTAGAGGGTACTCAAGCTCGAAAAGCCAAAGTATTTGATAGCAATAATGTATTCATTTGGAAACATTAAATGGTCATATCTCAATCTTTAGGCTCCTTAGAGGGTGATATAGCCTAAGAAAAAGGCCCTAAGAATTGACCCATGACCTGAAATACTAGAGGAAGAAGAGGTACTTGGAGGAGAGATGATCTTCATTAGAGAAGAGACACTAGAAGAGGAATCTTAGAATATGAAAAGGGAAGAAGCAAGTATTGCATGATAAGCCAAGAAGACTCAATAATCTCTACCCCCACCTCTAATGATTAAAGAAATGTAGTATCTTGAGTCAGTATTGCATGTGGAGAACTAGGTCTCCAAGGTGCCCTGTTTCATGATCTTTTTCTACAACCATCATCAACCTAGGAATGAGGTTAACCTATCAAATAACTATAGAGTCAAGCACCAAAACAAAAAGAACTAGCTAGTGTATGATTTGAAAATCTTCTATGTGTTAGATGCTATAGGGATGTTCTAGCTTTTCAACTTACCTTACTTTAGAAAACCCATGAAGGTGATCAAGTTCCTTCTTTCACATGTCCATGAGGACTATATCTATTTTTTCAAGCATAGTATGAAGATCACACCTTAGAGAATAAGCAAGGTATTAGGATGACATGCTCAGGTTTGGATGTGGTTAATGACCTGGTAGACATCAAGGAGGTCTAAAATATTGCCATTGTACTAATGTAACAAAAATATGGCCATGTAATTCATATAAAGAACATGTAGGTTCCTTCCCTCTAGGTGGTGGCATAGATCATCATGACTAAGATCAGTGGGACTGATCGCTAGAAAGAGGTTGACATGGTGTACCTTGACATCTCTCACTGAGTCATTCAGGGCTTAAAATAAAATTTGGGCTATGTATTTTAGTTGGAAAATTATCGAAGATGTGGAGAAGACCCATAAGATACCCAACCACAGGTTCCCATGGAGTGTAGTTCTTCTTTTGATGGTTTTTGATGAGATTGGTTTACTATACTACACCTCAAGAGTGTTGAAGTGATCATAGTCATCTGAGAATAGGTCCTCTATCAAGTGCTATTAGGAATTCACATGCCCAGGGTAGATCATCCCCTCCTATAAAATAAAAATGAAGTATTAGTTTGATGGCATGAATGAGGCATTTGAGAATGAATGGTGCATCCCAAAGGATTTCCCCCCTTGCCTATTGAGCAAGCATAGTTTGTAGTGAAGCAATTATTCTCTCTCATGCACATCGGGATGATCCCTTTTGATGAGCTTTTTGTATGGTTAATATTACCATATGCCTTCTTAGCATGGTACTTTGTTGACTCCATGAATCAGATTCATGATGCACAACCCATTACCTTAGAGGTTGAGGAGATTTATTTGGAGATTCACATTCTCCAAAAAATGTATGGATATCTAGGTAAGAAGGTATATAGGGAGAAGAAGGAGATAGACCTCACATATATAAAGGTCAAGTAAATGATGGTGGGAAAATAAGTACACAACTTGTTTTATATGCTACAACCTAGAAGGATCTAAAGGGTGTAGAACCTAAGGAAAAGCTCCCATTAGTGCCTCCATTGAAGAAGAATAAGTGGCTTGAGCATGATGCCGATGTAAGTGGTCAGTAGGCACCAAGAAAATGGTATAAGACTACCCAGGCACCATGACAAAACCCCTCACCACCTAAACCATCTCTATCATGCCCATATCCACCACACCCTTTCCCACCCCACCTTTCTCTAGGTTGACCTTCCCCACCTCCCCCTTATCCACCACACCCTTCTCTTCTTTGACCTTCTCCACCCAAATATTCACCACCACACGTCCCTCCAACCCCACCTTCTCCTCCACACATTTCTCCAACTCTGTCTTTACCCCCAAAAATAACTCTATAGCCATCTCCTCAAAAAATTTCTTCATCAAGGGATGTGCACTAGTGAGCCATAGAGTGAGCATCCAAGCAAGAAGTCCCTATAGTTTAGATGGTAGCATCAAAATCCAATTATGAGAAAATACCCTTCCCAACATGAGAGGAAGAGGATGCCACCTTTGACAACTCACCACTAAACATTGAGAAACTTTATGGTGAAAAGGTGGATGGTGAGGAAGGAGAAATGAGTGAAATGTCCATCAGTAACACTACCATGGCTACTGATATAGAGGTCAAGGTCCTATAACATAATCTTAATAAAGGAAAGGAGTCAACCAAGTCCATAAAAGAGCCTACTATTGATGCATCTACAAATCTATGCAACTGATATCAAGCAGGTGTCCCTAATATGATGCTTTATTTGTGGCTGCATTTAGTTCCCCATGATATAACCTTGGAGATAAGGAAGAAGGTATCCTTTCTTTTGGACATGTATAATGAGAAGTGTGCCTTTAAGCTCCCCTAAGATAGCCTTTATTTATAACCTAAATCTCTTGCATTGCCAAAACCACTATTGGTGGATCCCCAAAAGATCACCCCTCTACAAGCAAAAGCAACATTTTTGAAGATGGCCCTAAAGGTCACATGCTAGAACATTTTTTCAGACTATGATGTGTGTAGTGTAGAGAAGAAACATGCCTAGGTGGTGGGTATGTATAATAGGGAAGTTACCTCCAAGAAGGTGCTCACCGAGGAAGTGGCTACTTTGAAGCATTAGGTCAAGGAGGCCATATAGGTGAAAGTTAGAACATTAAATATATGTAAGATAATTTTGGAATAGGAACTGGTACTGGTAGATGATGTACCTCTTGATGGGGATGCCATATATAAGCTAGAAACCTTAGTGAACCTCCTATTGAAGTGATTCTAGGAGAATCCCACACCAAAATATAAGGGGCTGGAGTTGGAAAAGTAATTCACTGAGGTAATTGAAGTCTACAAGTGCACCCTAAAAAGAGTTAGGGAAGTTATCCCCATTATATATAGAATTTTTGAAAAGCTGGTGCACCTATATAAGATCTTAGAGGCTTGGATCCAAGCAAAAGGAGCCAAGAGGTAGTAGATGGTTGATGCTACACTTTTAATAAGGGATCACACTGATCACACTAAAACATTCAAAGATATGGAGATGATGGAAGAGACAATTGAATGCTAGTTTTGTATCCCTCCAATGATAGGTTGTTGAATAAGTCTCAATGCTTGAAGACATCTAGAAGGATGCCACCACATCCAAAAAAGATTTGGTCAAGAAGTTTAATGAGATATATATCCAAACCAAGGAGATGAAGTCATCCAAGGAGGCCATAGAGGTAATAAATACCAAGTTGATAAACACATTATCATATTGGGATAATGTCAAGAAATAGATTGAGCAGATGGGGCCTAAATTTTTAGTAGAGGTCACGAGTGAGACTTAGTCTGAGATGGACTAAGAGAGTAAAATTGGGTGATGTTGGCCCCAAATATTGGCTAAGTGTTTTAAAAATTTGACACATAATCGACATGGCATGGAAGGAATTTAGAGTGGAAGACTATGGCATAGAGGCACCATGGTACAAAACCTACAGGGCATGAAAGCATTGAGGCGTAAAAACACTAGCATAAGAGGAAACAATCAAAGAAGAATTAGTCATGAGAAACTTGAGAGCATATGGTTTAAAATGATAGAAAAAGACTTGGGGAATGCATGGGAAGTAGGATTGGTTAAGGATAAATTCATATGAGTCACCTAGACCATATCCATTAGATGTTTTGCATTGACCCACAAGGAAATAATCACATGGTAGCAAGGATCTAGCATAGAAAGAGCATATAGGGGGTGCAAAGGCCTAGGTACTTAAGAGAAGTAAGTTGATATAGTTACACATTTCTTGATCTATTGAGAGTTAATTGGCCATTTACTTCAATCATTAATATTGTAAATACTTGGTCATGGATAAACATGTTTAAATACCCCTATTGTAAATTACTATGACAATGAAATTTTGTTTGATAATTACTTGCTCATGATCAATATATGAGTTGTATATTTATAACCATTCTTATGTTTGTGTTCAATTGAATGGATGATTTGTGTATCTATGTTAGGTTGAGTTGATAAATTTCCTAGTTGGGACTTAATATGAAATCTATTCAATTCTTTTCTTTTTCTAAGTAACTAACTCTACACTAAAATGGCATTAGTCTACATAGTCATGGTAATTGAGCTTAGTAATCCTAGAATAAAATTAGTTTATTTATGCTTTTATGTAGTATTTATTTAATTACATGATAAAAAGAAGATATGACTAAGTTAATATTAATGCATAACAAAACTTGTGCAAACTGGTCTCTAGATGTGCACTTCAGGTGAGTGCACAAGATGAAAGTCTTTCTAAATGGGCCAACACACTAGCTCATTGGAATATAATTCAATGCTAAATCTATATTAAAAATATAAACCCAACAATGCTCATTTAATTGTTGTTCAGGATCACCTTTACCTTCATAGAGTGGTAGTTTAGGAGCTCAAAAGATTGATGGTAATAGGTAAGAGTCTATCTCAGGTGCCAAAATATTATGAATAAGAGTATGAGAATTAATTTGATGATTGGATCTAGATACACCTTGCTTTAATTATAACACTTTATCATGTAATGATATAGTAGTTTTCTCAAAAGAGTATGCATTAAGTGAGGTTGGAAGTGGACCATGCATAGTAATAAAGGGAGGTATGTATGATGTCCTTGTAAAAGTAGGGATATGAATCTATTGAAATCCTTGTGATTCCCCCATATCTAGGGGTGATGTCACCTATATAACTAGAGATGTTGATATAAAAATAAAACTAGAAGCAATAGTTGGAATTGGAGCACCTAAAGTGGGAGTAGGAGCTTGAGATGCTTTATTTTTTTCATCTCTTATAATGTATAATAATACATCAATTTTATGTGTTGGAATTAATATATTCAGTGAATTATTTCTTATTAACCTCATCCACTTTCTCTATATTAGCTTTATAAATTTCAATGATCATGATAAGTCCATAAATAGGATGTGTAGTATGCCTTATAGCATTCCAAATTTACAACTATTCTTGTTCCCAAGTCATACTTGATTTGACATTTTTTTTACTTAATGGTGTTTATATCCTTGAGATATTATTATAACACTGTGAGATAAATAAGACTTTAAAATACTCAATGTGTATTTGTTTTATCTATTTTTGAATTAATACTATAATTAACCCTAAATTAGATAAATTGAATTGAATAAAGAAGGGTGTTGGAAATACAATCCTAAACATCAAACTAAAGATGAATAACTAAAATAGACAAAGCAAAATAGAAATGAACAATGGTAAATTATGAAAAAGAGATATATACTTAGATTTTTGAGTCATTAGGTGACTGCATAAGAAATATGAATGTAAGAAGATAAATAAAACAGAAAACCTAGAAGCTTCCTAAAAGATGAGCCTGAGTGCCCTCAAGGACAAGAATGCCCAATAGGATAGAAACGAAAGTCTCTATTGTCCATGTTTCCCAAATTTTTCCTTTTTTAGAAAGATGGAACTTTTGGAATATTTTGGAGAGACAATGAAAATTACGTCTTCTTACATTGAATCATATTTAGAACCTATGTAAAGACTTATATATGCCTTCTTAAAGCTACAAATCTTAGCTTTGTCCCACAAGGAGATAAATGATCATGAAAGAATAAAAAAGTGTTAGCGAGTGGAGCTGTACTAGACCTCAACACCCCACTATGTTGAGCATTGCCTACATACTAATACTTTGAAGAGGGATAAAACCTCTATGTAGTTCTCCCACCAAAGTGCTATGTAGTTCTCTCACCAAAGTGCTTTGTGCAATTATGCTCATTTGGTTATATGAATGCATCTAGAATTGACATGAATACTTGATTACACTTGGATAAGGATACATAAAATTGGATTCATACTTGACTCATGACTACTTGAAGTGCTTAGAAACTAATTTGGAAAGAATATGTAACTTTTGTATAATGTGCACTTGTGTAAATAAGCTTATGTAGTGGAGTTGATAACCTTGCCGAGATGTTTGAAATGAAATAATTGGATGTGATTTTATAGTGATTGAGTATGGAAAAAGTCCCATTAGAGAGCTTAATAATATTTAGGTTGACCTTAAGGATGCTTTCCATTTTGAAAATTTCACTATTTGCATAAAGGACATGATCAATAGACTAGAACAAGAGTGATAAACATTCTTGTCCTATTGGGTGATATTGTTCCTTTGGGAAATGTGCTAAGTTTTAGGTTTTATTTAGAACATACAGAGGCATAGAGGTGTTTTCAATAGTATTATCATTTCTATAAGTGATAGTAGATGGTATCATAGTGAAATATGGTCTCCTCTTATGCTTAGGATATGTTAAATTGGAAAAATGAGTGTCAATTAAGTGCACAATAAATTCAATTAAGCTTAAAATTGGTCTCCTCCTATAAAAAACAACCTAGGCATGGAAATATGAGGAAGTGTCATAATAAATTTAGAAGGCCTAGTAGTGTCCACGTATACAAAACCCCTAGGGGTGGAAACTAATCATGTGGCTGAAATTGAAGTGACTCTTTGGGGAATTCAATTGGAAACAAAGTTGAAGATTTAAAAACTCATGGTCAAAGGGAATTCCAATAATATTTTTAATTGCTTATCAGGAAAATATAAACCCTCAGGGTCTATTTGAAATCAAATCAAAGGATGTCAGAGAGTTTCTATTGTAGTTTAAGGATGTGTTCATTTCCCTTGTTTGTATGGAAGGGTATAAGGGGCAGAGGACATGGATAATCTAGGTGTTTATAATTCATGTTTTGAACATTGGTATAAGGTTGAGGACTTAACCAAAAAATATTGATCATTTCAAGTGACATGGATAATGACATAAGCCTTTGAGAGGGAGTGCATCTAAATGATTGTTTGCTTTAAATGGTTAGGCACACAGATTGTTAAAACTCATGTAATGATCATATACTCATTACGATGAATGGAAAAATAGTTTAAAGCATGGGAGAGTAGGACCAAGTGATTTAACTACTAATTTCTTTATCAATTCAAACTTTGATTATGTGGGAGATAATTTACATTCTAAACACAAAAAAGATGAGAAAGGGAATTCACTCAGTCATGGGTGGAGAATGAGATAGGCTCGAACGAATATCCTACATAGAAGCTAAAAAAGACCCAACTATATGGCACAAATTCATGAAGGGATGACTCAATAATTTCATGCTAAGAATATTTAGGTCCAAACCTTCTATATTAAAAGATTTCACTAGGGGATGAGAAGAGAGAGTGGTCAGAATAAGGGGTCTATGGATTAGCGTTACTGAAGATGTCACTGGGGAATTAAAAAAGATGGAATATGAAGGAATGAAGGTATTTCAGGACAAAATGTGCAAGGAAGAATTAATAAAGTGTTTATTTAAGTTTGAGTAGATAATTGAGACCAAGAAGAAAGGCTACCTCATAATGAAACTACCTAGAATTTGGCCAAAAATTTCCCTAAAAATCATGAAATATTTAACATTGGAAGGTAAGTATAGGAACACATAATTTCACCATTTCCTTTTGATGAATCACTTTAAAGATCATAATATTAGCTTGCTATATTTTTTGTTGAGTTTTCTAAAGAACTCTATCATTTACTATTAGTCAAATTCGATAACCAAAATCATCCACCAGGGTCTTATATTTATTATTGCTAATAGGGGTAGACCTTTGTGGCTAAAAGATGTTGAAACAATTGATGTGGAAAGTGGAGAGGAGGTGGAATGAAGTGTTGAAGAAGACACAAGGATCCCATAAGAGGATTCTCATAATTCAAGGACCAAAGAGGAGGATACATAATATTTCATAGACTAGTCACACAAGTCCTAGGAGGAGGATTCTTTTGATTAGGCCACTTACACTCATGAGGAGAAGAAAACTATTGAAGGTAAAATGAAAGTGATACAAGATAAGGTGTAGAAGTCTAAGTTTGAGGTGGCATCTTTTAAGAATATGCCTGAGTCTCCCATGGAAGGAAAAGGGAAAGAAAATATGAAATAGAAAGAGCTTGAGAGGCCAAAAGAAAGATTTGATTTTCCCATGGCCAAGAGTCAAAATGTCATGGAAATGGAGGAGAAAATAAAAAAAAGGATTAAAAAATATCCATGTAGCATAAAATGTGTATTGAGATGTTAGATGGAATGGAGGAAATCATGGCTCAGTTGGAGCTCATCTAGAATGAGGGGATCAACATGCGAAGTAATGGAGTGAGGAAAACTTGAGGTGTTGAAATAGGGTTTCCTATTAAATAAAAGAAGAATAAAGGGACTAAGAATAAAGCTAAAGCCCCCTAGGTTGAGAAGGAAGAAAAGGTAACTCATGTCAAAAAGAGGGAGCGGGCAAAGATTGCATAAGATCTAAGTAACCTTACTGAGAATAAAAAGGTAGAATCTTCTGCCAAAAATTAGAGTAAAAGGCCTTGTGTCAAGAAACATGACACATAATATCAGATGGAGGGCTTGAGCAAGCAAACTAGGGGCTATCTCAAAAAAGGAAAAAATAAGAAGAATGAAGATAATACCATGGTTATTTCCCTAGTTAATTACTTTGAACCCAAGAAGTTTTACCTCTAACCTTCTATAGTTAGTTCTTGGTTTGATCTTGTGGTGCTCTAGTTTTTTGGTTCTTTGCTAAAGTTTGATAGATTGTTTATGTAGGTTTGGGGCCTTTTAGGTAGAATTTTGCCTTGTAGTTCTTATTACCCTTGGGGTTATTTTTTCATGTCTATTTTGTTACTCCTTTTTTAATATATTTTAACTTTGTACTCATTACAAGATCCTTTAAAACCCATTTATTAACCCTATTTTATTATTTTTGGGAATTATGTGTTTAATTCCTAAGCAAATAAAGGTCTAAGTAAATGTAAATCAATAAATAAATATGTCTTAATTAGCCTACTTATTTGTGTAAATAGATATGTATTTTAACTTTTCCAAAAATAGTAAGAAGTGTAAAGAAATCAAACTTAGCGTATTCTGGGCTGAAATGGATGAGGTAGGATCTATAAAATTTCTATGTAGGGATGTCAGACTATTATAAATAGGTTCCAAAACTCTATTTCTAGATTGGATAGGAGTGCCAAACTCAGGAGACCCTACTACTTGGAATTATAGTCTACTTTTTGACACTGTTTTCCTCTTTTAGTGCTGTTGTCCACTTCTAGTGTTGTTGTCTTGGTGGTCTAGCTTTTCTAGTTTCTAGTCAGTAGGTTTGTGACACCCTAGCAATGAAATATCAAAACTTGAGTCTATGCAGAGCTCACTATGTGTCTAATTTAATCATCAAAACCCTTAAGAACTCTTGGTACTTGAACTTGAATAATAAACTTGGGAAAGAGAGAAGGGGTTAATGTGTAAAGGATATGCTAGATGCACTTCACACCCAATGTGTGGGTATGCTACCTAGATACCAATACTCTGAAGAGGGATCAAGATAAATTAGTTTTCCCATTTGAAATACTTGGTACAATTGTGTGATGTATGCAACTATAATGCAAAAATAGAATTTATTTTGGATGACTAGGGACTAGTATAAGTTCTTAAATAGGCTTGAATTAGTTTTGGAAGGTTGTATGTAGAGATAAGGAAGATTTTCTTGAGTGTACTTTCTTGTATTCTTGATTCATTCCTGTAAATGAGTGTGAACTCTTCTAAATGGACATTGAATGGCATTTTATAGGGAAACTGATGATCATGGGTTAGATGAGCTTATTTTAGGCTGATAGGGAAAAATATAATGAATTGAGAGAATATGACTGTTTGAGGCTAAAGTGAATTTGGACAATAATGCTAGAAATAAGCCACCCCTAAATTCTAGTGCTCATGTCCAAGTTGGGACCTATTTTCCTAGGAGGATGAGACTTGGGGAGATGGATCTAGGTCTGAGAGTGCTACTTGGGTCTTAAAAAGCTAAGTTTGGGAAGCTACGTGTGACTGAGAATCAATAAAAGTCTAGTTGAGAAGGGTTGAGTGAGAAAGTAAGAGGACCTATTGGTTAGGTGCTATTATCCATGCCTAAGTCATCCAATTTCACATTTTATATGATTAGATTTTCCCCTCATTTATTTTAGTAATGTAGCAAAGTGAAATTATAGGATAAAAGACAAATAGAAATCATACCTTAACTTACCTATAAGGGAAAAAACTTATGATGCTGTGTGATGCTAGATGTACATAGAGAGAGCACATTGTGATGTGTGAATCTAAAAATAAAAACATGAAGTAGATCAGTTCTTACTAGATACACTATATCTAAAATAAGAACATACAAAAGCTAAGTAAAGGAAGAGAGAGGAATGAATACACCTCACTAGGCACACAAACTAATTAAAAACCTATTGTGATGCTATATTATGCTAAGTGTATGATAAATCAAGAGTAATATCATAAATAAAGCTGAGTGCTCAATTACCTAGAATGTGGATCAAGAATTCAAAGGCTAACCCTTTGGCTTCATCATCACCAAGTGAATTTAATGAATCATGCATGTGTTAATTGATGTCTAGACTGTATGTCAAATCCCTCTGAATAGGTGGCTTAAGAATACAAAGGCTGATCCTTTGGATCCATCATTGTCCTATGAAGTGAAGCTATGAGGTGATATTGATATAGAATAGATGTCATATGAGATGGCTCATGGAGCCCATGAATGTGATAGAAATTTGACACTGGCATGGATAGATGAATGTGTGCTAGAAACAAGGCCACTCGTGGCCATTTTGAAAGATGCAGATTAGGATTGAATGAAAGCCACTTCAAAATTGATGTACTAGGCTTATATGAAAGCCAACTTGGGAAGTCAGGTACTCAAAAAGTTAAACTTATATGAAATTTTAACTTGAATGTGATGCCAACCACCTACAGATGGAGTAAGATGCATAATTTCTAAAAATTCTTGGAATAAACTAAACTCAAAAATAAAAAAATATCAATGTGTTATACACATTTCCCCAAATCACTAATGTTTGGAACATGGATTTTGATTTAGAAGTTATGCCAATTGCCCAATTTAAATTGAAAGTGAGAACCATCATGCCACACATGATAATCCCCTATATTTGAGAAAACTATACTGATTATTCTGAATGCTGCTGTTTCAATTATTAGGAGGTTTTATCTCTATGACAAAGCCCTTATTTGATGTCCCCTCTTCTGAGGGTAGGAATGATGAACCTAAAATGATTTGCCTCAGAAGAAAAGAGTCCTACAAGTGTGTTAATTTTGAAAATATATATGATATAGCATTTGATGTTTGAAAATATTTTTCAAGATATAGTAATGTTTGTATCGAGACATTATTAGATCAATAGGGGTATCACTAGATAGATATAACAATGTTAAAGCATGTAAAATTTACTAAATTAGAACTATAAATGTTAATGGTTAGTTGTTAATTGTTAGTTGGAGGGGTGGATCATGATGTCAATCATGGCATCCAAGAAAGAAAATAAAATTCATGATATGGGTCATGGCATTGCACACATTTGACAATCCACAAAAAAAACAAGCAAGAAGCAAGAAACATACTAGATGGCCCAAGGGGCCATGAAAATAAGGGACATGGGCACATGCCATTTAAACTGGAAAAAAGCATAGAAGGCATGTTCAAATGCCTCATACACATATAAGTGAAATAATAAAAATTAGCACACAAGCCACAAGCACATAGAGGAGTACAAACAAAGGACATTAGCACATGTCCTAAGACACACACATGAAAAATAAGAAAAGGACATTGGCAAATGTCCTAAGGCACAAGTAGGAGTCAAACATGAACTAGAAAATGCAATCACACAAGCTAAACTAAGCAAGCAAAGAAAGCATGTAATAGCTAGAAGGATACAAGCACATCTAACTAATAAAATAAAGTGAAAGTATGCAAAACATGTATAGTACAAGACTAGGTATATGCTAAGAGATACACAAATGCTAAATACTAGTGAAATGCCTATATAATATTATATATAAGATATAAATTAATGTACATCATCATGATAACTCAGAGTGTGTAGTGTAGGAATGACATAACTTGGATGGTGTAGTCACATAGAATATGCCCTCAGTGGGTATGTATAACAACATATGTCTCAAATGTAAAAGTAAGAATGCCCCCTCTATGGGTAGAATGAAGCAATCAAGTAGTTGGATGTCACTGCACAGACTCAAAGAAGATCAAGTAAAGCATGGTAATGTAGAAAGTCAACATACAATAGCATGAAATAATAAATGTGAGTCCTAACATAATAGTAGTGATGTAAAGCATGGGTGATGCATACAATCAAAATATTTTTGGCATTTTTGAAATTTTTTATATATATTATATATATATATTTTTGAAAATGTTAGAACTATGTACAATAAGGAATAAGAATAAATGATACTAACTGATAAGTCTTAGATGAGACTCCCTATCTTGGTGTCCTGTGTTGAACAAATGAAACATGCATGATCATGAGGCATGAGTGTATGACTAAGATTGTGAAGCTTAAATGTGTGTACATTGTAACTACTCTAAAATATCTAAAGTGGAAACTAAATGTTGGTCCCCCTATGACTCTTAGAAGTGGATGTAATAGTATGGATCTTAGGGACCCATCTAAAAGTAAGAGAAAAAACTCTATGAATAGGTGCTCTTGGTGTAGCTATATGAGATCTCAGTGTAACTGCTCTAGGTGTGAATATTATCACTAGATGCCATCTAGAATTTTAAGGTTGTGGGGGTGTATGAACCCTTTGTACTGGTGATAGATGTTGTAACTATGGCTAAACCTAAAGTGAAACTAGAATAGAAGCTAGAGGAGAAGCTAAAATTGGTGAAAGTATTGGATCTGGTGACTGGAAGCTAGTAGATGGCTTTGAAGTGGGGAGTGGTGACTCATAAGAAACTCTATCGACTGTGATGTGCCAATGGTGTATGTAGAAGTGCAAAAGAATCCAATACCTATATAGGTCTAGTGGTACCTTTCTCAAGATGTTTCACCTTGGATTGAAGAGATCAAATCTCTTGCACAAGGGCTGCCACATCAGGAGATAAGGATGTACTAGCTACAACTGGTGGCATCAAAGAAGGTTAAGCTACTATAGGGGAGGTTGAGACATAGTACCCCCATAATGTCATTTGAAAATGGCTACTCTGTGGTTTGAGAAAATTTCCCAATAATTACTTTTTTTCTATTCTTCTTGTAAAATTTTAAGCATGTCATCTTGCATATCCTAGATGTTTGGTTAAGAGTTCTTGAAGTTCTCTTTTATCAGTTTCATCAAAACTATTATATTGAGCCATTGGCAAAGTAGGAAAATAATTTGAAATGTTTTTAAATATATTTTTATAGGCAATGTGGGAGAATGAAAATTACTAAAATTAAGAAACGTAGAGTCCAAAAAAATAGTGAATCGAAAATTGTGCAAAAAGGATACTGAGCTACCAAACATGTAAGGTGATACCTCAACAAGTAAAAAGGAACTAGTAAATACCACTAGGGATATTTCAAAAATATTATTTACAAAATACTATGAACTTTTGAATTTGAAATTGATTTGTCTGAGTTAGATATGCAACTAAATTTTTAGAAAATGATGCAAAAAGTACTAAAAATAATTGAGAATGTATTTGATGCAACTAGGGTTTTGAAAGATTTTTTTTCAAAATTAGTGTAGTAATTTGAAAAATTTATAGAAAATTTGTAGTTTTAATTTTGAAAAATTGAAGAAAAATTTAAAAATATTTCTAAAATTAGCAGTATATTTTTCCTAGTATTTTACAAGTGTTTGTATGCAAATAGGACTTGGTATGTGCAAACTAGGGTTTGGGTGAATTTATTAAAAATATTTTAATTAATTCATAGTTTTTTAATTTTTAAAATCAAGAAAAATAAAGAAAAAATTGTAAAAAATTAGAAATAATTAGCCGTAGAATTTGTAGGGTTTTTATGTGGAAATTTGAAGTAAATCGAGCTCACCAAATGTTTTATTTTTTTAGATAATTATGTGTTTAATTCCTAAGCAAATAAAGGTATAAGTAAATGTAAATCAATAAATAAATGTGTCTTAATTAGCCTACTAATTTGTGTAAATAGATATGTATTTTACCTTTTCCAAAAATAGTAAGAAGTGTAAAGAAATCAAACTTAGCTTATTCTGGGCTGAAATGGATGAGGCAAGATCTAGAAAATTATTGTACATGGATGATAGACTATCGTAAATAGGACCTAGAAATCTATTTATGGATTGGATAGGAGTGCCAAATTTAGGACACCTTGCTACTTGGTGTTATAGTCCACTTTCCAACATTGTTGTCCACTTTTAGTGTTATTATCCACTTCTGATGATATTGTCTTGGTGGTCTAGCTTTTCTAGCTTTTATTCGGCAGGCTTGTGATACCCTGGTAGTGAAATATCAAAACTTAATTTTGTGTAGAGCTCATTATGTATCTGACTCAATATTCAAAACCCTTAGGAACTCTTGGTATTTGAACTTGAATAACAAACTTGGGAAAGAGAGAAGGGGTTAATGTGTAAAGGATATGCTTGATATACTTCACACCCTGTGTGTGGGCATGCTGCCTACACAAAAATACTCCAAAGATGGATTAAATTAATGTAGTTATCTTATTTGAAGTGATTGATATAATTATGTGATGTACACAACTATAATGCAAAATTGGAATGTACTTTGGATGACTAGGGACTAGTATGAGTGCTTGAATAAGCTTGGATTGGTTTTGGAAGGTTCTATGCAGAGAATAGGGAAGATTTTATTGAGTGTAATTGCTTGTATTCTTTCTTCTTTCCTATGAATGAGTGCCAACCCTTCTAAATAGACATTAAATGGACTTTTATAAGGAAACTAATTATTATGGGTTATATGAGCTTGTATTAGGCCAACAAGGAAAAAGATAAGGAATCAAGAATAACACCAAAAATAGGACACCCCTAAATTATAGCACTCCTATCCAATTTGGGCACTATTTTATTAGGAGGATGAGACCTAGGGGATGGATTTGGGTTTGAGAGTGCTACTTGGGTCTCAAAAATATAAGTTTGAGAAACTACAAGTGATTGGGAATCAGTGAAAGTCTAGCTGAGAAGGGTTGAGTGAGAAAGAAAGAGGACCTATAGGTTGGGTGCTATTATCCATTCCTAAGTAATGTAATTTTTCATTTTATATGATTACAAACCCTATCAAACAAAAAAGTGTACATGTCAATAAATTCTAAATTGGAATTAAAAATAGCATGATCAAGGATTGAATTCAGGTTACTATAATTTTTTAGTTTTTTTAATGGTTTTTGGGTTTGATTAATATACATTTATAATGAATCCAAATAAAAAATTGAAAAGTAACATAGAATGTGATAATGAACTTCAAAATATGTAAGCAAAATGCATTTGTTATTACATTTATTTGAAATTGAAACTTTGAATTTAAAAATGGGATTTGGGATGTACTAGTGGAGTGTTTTCTTTCTAGGCTCTCATATACACTAATTCCAATAATAAAATAATGAGTGAAACACAAAGGGATCTAATTACAGAGGATTTCACTATCTCATAGCCACACTATCTCATCTTTTGGGTGTATTGAGAGTAACTTCCCAAGGCTAATTACTTATCGATGCACTATAAGAAAAAACATTAAAAGGATTTATATGATTTAAAAACAAAACCTATATGTTTTATATATATTGTGAGGTACTTGAAAACTAAAAATATATACATAGTTACAACTTCCCCTCACACCATGACTCAGGGAAAACTAAAGACTGCTTTTCCCATAATGACTACTTCTATGAGATTAAAAATTATCAGAACATAGTTTATAGAAAGCAAGAAAAGAAAGAAAATGAAAATGAAAATGAAATTGAAAACCAAATCAAAAGAAAAAAATTAGTGTAGAGAACTCATAAAATAATCTAAAACTTTGGGATAAAAATCAAAAGCAAAGCTTGAAAATGTACATGTTCACCAGTATTTTTTACCCTATTTTTGATTTAACAATAAATATATTATATTAATAGGTGTAAATCTTGAAAGATATCAAAATTTTAAAGTTGTACAATAATTAACAATTTTAATTTTATAAATTGATTAATATGGAAAACTATGACATTTGGAAAACAATAAGAAGAATTTTACTTAGATCAAATTGATATTTCTATTGACTATTGAAGATATTTGTAAGTATAAATCAGTAAGAGACTAGAATGTGCATGACTAAAATTAGGAACATAATCTAAATTATTTTTGGATAGGTCCACACTCGCTAGACAATAATGCAATCCAATCATATTTGTTGACTGTGGACATGTCCCATTTGACTATGACTAATGATTGACATAGAAAGATAGATAAAGTAGAACTATGATACTACACGATCATGAATAAAATTTGAGAATATTCTTAGATGAGACTGCACTCGCTATAAATTAACAAAGGCCATTGGTGTTCATTGACTATGAACTTGTCCTAGTTGACTATGATGAAAATATGACTATTGTGAATTTTGCACCTATGTTTGTTGAGTAGGCTAAGATGTCATGATTCAATGCTGCATGGAATTTATTTTTTTTCCATATTTTGTCTTTAAACCTTAAGGCCACCTTAAAATATTAAAATTTGAAAAAAATAAAGGGGAGTGTAATGGGTTAAGTTGACCCCAATCACTCTCTTGATGATTGACCTCTATATATGTATCCAATACTCCAAGTAAGGAAATTGAGCCCATATAGTTCTCATACCTAGAGTAATTTTACAAATGTGGTCTTGACTATATGTATGACATTATAAATATGGCTTTGATACTTGACAGTGATAACTATTAAATTTATTTGAATTTATTAATACTTAAATCATGTATGCTCCTTGTGATTGATTTTAAATTTGAGAAGAATAAAACATATTTGTTCAATGTGTAATAGTGTGTAAGTGGTTAATAGATAGTGCCAAGCTAAGAACCAAGTGGGGATAATGAATAATATTTGATGTGTATTTATAGGAAAACCTTTTGATAATTTCCTTTAACTAAATCTATGAAATGTATGTGAAGATCTAAAATAATAATTCAAAATTTATAAACTAGTCATTATTTGATACGAGGCATAGATGCCCCAGAGGGACAAGTCTATGATAATGAACTTGTCTGCCTACAATAGACCTATCTTGGAAAATCAAGGACAACTATCCTTAATTGGAGATATTTTGTGGGTAGTCTAATGAAGTTTGAGAATTTTAATTTAATATTTTATTGTAGTAAATATGAAAAACATAGGGTCAAGCCTGCATATAGATAAATGATTTAGAGGGATGGCAAATAAGAGTTGTGTATTTAAACACAAGTTGAATTATTTAGGATGTGTAAAGAATTTAGCATTATCAAGTCCTTATGACTAGATTTAGGTATCTATAGTTCTTTTTAGTTATATACATGTCAATAACTATATTTGAAAACACCATAAAATGTTTCAATTGTTCCTCATAATCATGTTTAATGTTTGAAATATGTGTCAATATTCTCAACCTAAAATATATAAATCAAATAAGTTGTCTCATTATAGGAAATGTCTATCTATCATGGCTTGCCTATCCAAAACAATCCCATTGTATGCTTCATATTTGACATGAGGGATGAAGTTTGTGAATCACTCATCTCAAAATAAAGAGTTATGCACATCACATGTTATATAGAAAAGTATAATCATGTAAATTATATATACACACATGATAAGATATGTCCTCATAGAATAATTTTGATCAGACAATCATGTATGAAACATATAATCTAAGGTAATGATCATACAATTTTAAATGTCAATTATCTATATCATCAAACACATAGTAGTGATAATAGTAATAAAATCTGCATGATAAAAATCATGGCAATGCCAATAAATCACATACAATAAAAATATGAATAATAGATATGATGGAACCAAGATCATAATAATAGTCCAATTGTTCCATATAACATATATGTAACTACACACATATACACACTATCATGATCAAGAAACACATAAGCATACAAGACATGACATGATTCTGACATGACACAAACATGACATGGACTAGAGGATCCTCTAACACAACTAACACTCAAAAAGACAAGATACAATCAATGTGCCTATAAAACAACCAATATAACACATTTTAATGATCAAGAAATGTTAAAATCATCAATATCAAACACACATGAAGTAATGTTAGTATGCATAAGCAATCAATGTCATCATCTAGTATAACAGAAAACAATATCCATAGGAAATAACACTTTATAAAATATAAATAAGAGCAAGTCATGTATAAATAATCTAAGTAGATTAATATGAGTAAATTTTATTCTATTATATAAGATATAATTTGAAGAGTGTATGAATATGCCCTCAGTACCGGCATGCCTCCAATATACAAAGGTTACCCATGGGTGTGAGTAATGTCATGCATTTGTATACCCATTATCATATGTAATCTGAATCTCTTACATCCAAGTCATTTATACTGTTAAAAACATGTACATATAAAATAGATATATAAATTACCATGGATGGAAAAATAACATCAATGAATTATGTTTACCAACAAAACATGTCATGCATAGGTCCTAATTTTGTATATTTTGATTATTGTTTTTTTTGTATTTTTGAATATTTGATTCTTTTATATTTTTGAATATTTGAATGTTTTATGTCCCAAATATCCTATTATGATGTAATCAAGGGGATGCCCAAGTGCAGGTCGCTAATCTTTTAACCAAGCACTTAACTCTGGATATACAATACTTAACATTGATCTAAAATCAAATACATAGTTTAATATAGAAACTTCTTAATTTAATCTTATAGACTGTGGAAATACTCTATTTCTTATCCACATGTCCACATCACTAGATTCATCTTACTTGGGTATGTTTTTCACATTTTCCTATGTCCTCCCAAGACATAAATATGCAAGCATGATTTACTCTCAACATTATGTGTAGGTTATAATGTCATCTTATTAAGTGATGCAACTTTACTTGTTCTTAAATGTTTTAATTTTTCTGTTCACCATTTCTATCTTGCTAAATTTTGATTGTATTATTTTCAAACTTAAATATTACACATTTATTTGGATTATCGATGATGGCTTGCATTTTTTATATCCCTTATTGTCTACATGTAACCTTGATTTTTTCCATAGTGGACATTACAAATAATAATGTGTCTACAACCTTTGGTCCACAAGTAATTGGTAATGTAATATAGCTTATTGACCCTCACAATAGAAAGTGTGTTGTAGCTCATTTATTTTGTTACCTAATTATTATATAAATTTAATTTTGCACATATTATTCCTTAATTATATATCAATTTTAGCTTCTTGCCTATAGTCATATGTGATGATTACTTGAACATTCAATGGGTCCATTCGTGGACTCTTTTGCATGTTACATGCTCTTTTATTTTGTTGTATATTTTCAAAATTTATAGTTGGTGTATCCATATTAGGTATGTTCATTTGAAAATTTAAGATTTTAATAATTCATTGATCCTTAAAATTCCAAATATTTTGTTGTAATGCCTCAAAATTACGTGTTTCATGTCTATTTATTTCATGATAGATATAGTATGATTTCCATTTTTGATGTAATAAACAAACCATAGATTGGTGTTTAATGGAAGGTAAAATGATCAAATTTTTATCAAGTAACATTTGAAATATTATAATTAGTTTTCTTTGTAAATTAGTTACTTACAATATTGCATTGTTGTATGTGGAAGGTTCCACATTTATGAGCTTTGTAATGTGAATTGAAATTTGTATAAAATATGGGATATTCATTGGTTGTACATTGTGTAATGTGTAGTACTTCTTATAATTGAGTCATATTATATTTTAAACAGTGTTGTCTTAATGGAACACTTATTGTGAGAGATTCTTGTCTTGAATTGATATTGCAACAAACATTTGAACTTATATTTATGTTTTTCTTATAATGTGGATCACGATCTATTTGGTGATGTAACATGAAGCAATACATTTTTACTTACTTACTTTATAGAGTTTCCTTCAAAGATGTGTTTACATCAATTTTTCCCTCATGATTATTTAGAAGAGATGCCTTAGCTTCATCTAACATAGGTTGATCATAAAGGAAACCCCATAATTTATCAAAGTTTACCATGTTTGAATTATTTTTATACTCCTCTAGTGTTATAAGTGTAAGGTTTAGATGAGATAGAAGGTCATTTATGTTTTTTGGGATGCTATTGTAGCATCATTACTATATTCATCCTTATTTTTATAATTTTGTTTCTAAAAATTTAATACTAATGAGAGATTTGGTATTTCATTATTTTTAATATCACACAACTGTGTTGATTCTTTTATAATTTCTTGCTTAGGTGGTATAGTTGGTGGTGCCTTATCTTCATTAGTTTTATTGGTTTTTCCTACCTCATATGGTATATTCATTCTAATCATATAACATGTAATAGAGGTTCTATGGATGAGTGTGGGGCACCTGATTGTGATATAAATCTTTACTTGGTTCAATAATTTTACAATACTTGAAAGATTTGTTATTTTTATGATATGTATGTAAACATAATTCATGTACAAATTTTAAGCATTGATGTAGGGTGGATGGGAAATCATCAATAAAATGAATCTAAGGTATACCAAGTAGTAGGTTATACTAAAAATGGTTTGGAATTACCTAAAATATAATGGTTAACATCTTTGGCCCCACTATTACATCTAATATAATTGTTCTTAGAATTTGGCCCCAACGTAATGAATAGATCATCAAAACATATATGAAGAATGTAATACAAGGCATACAAATTTCATGTATAGATAGGTATATAAATTAGACATGTAGTAATAATCACTTATACAATCACTGAATAATGAAATTCATAGGAAGGTGCATTATATGAATCATGACACCACATACATGAATAAAAATACATGATACGTATCATGGCACCACAAACTCAAAAAATTCAGCAAGCTCAACAAGCTTAGAAAATAATCCTATATTTATCTAGTCATAATCACATAATGTCATGGCATGACACACACAATAAAATTTGATGTAAAATCATTTGATGTCAGTCATGGAAAGAACCAAATAAAGAGACATATAATGATATACTCAATCAAGAAATATCATGAAAGAAGGCCAAAGGCTAGAGAAAGAGGCACACAAAATTAAACTCACTCAAAATAATGTCATGTACTAAGCAAAAAGTAAACAAGCATGATAAAATATGTAACCTACATAAAATGAAATAATATCAATGAAGAATAGAACAAGCTAAACTAGTCTACACTATTGATTTATATCAATATGACAATTTAGTAAAGTAGCATATCCATGAAATGTGGCATTGTAAAGAATATAAGTAATAGAAAGATGAGCAAGAAATAAATGTAGTTAAACATAATAAAAGGAAAAATCATAAAAAATATATAACATGTAACAATGTAACCTATGGAATAAGATGCCCCCAAAATTATCATGGTTGCTAGGTTTATGATTTCATATATCTATGCATCGATGTATCATGTGTAACCGATATTTCATGAATCTCACTAATATGTACTATGAAATGCATGGATATAAAAAATAGATATGTAATCTACCAAACATGTGATAAATAACACAAATGAATAATGTAACTAGAAAACATGTCATGCTTAGGACTTGATTTTGATTTTTTTATATTTTCAAAATATTTTACAAATGTAAAAAATGCTAACCACTATTTAAATAAATGGGATGGTCATATGTGGGTCATGTATTAAGAATAATAATGGTCTAGTGTAGTGCACACATAATAATATATGTATCTTTATTTGAATTTGAAAAGTTATCTCATGCTATAATGTAACCATTAACATGAACATAACTCATAGGATCATGTGTATGATGAGTAACTCTAGGTAGCATATTATCCTATGGTATATATTGTATAGTATAAGAAACATGTGTTTGTGTTCATTGTAGATCACTATGCACTATTTGAAAACTTAGCTTAGGATGTGGAGTAAACACTAGTTGTCACAAGTCTTGAATGCCCCTTTGATGAAATGGGCATTGAAGCACTTATCACATAGGAAATTCAGCTACTTTCCTCTGAACTATTTTCATAGAATGAATCTTAGTAGGTTGTATAACTAATTGCATATAATGAGCCTTAATAGGTAGAGTAATTACTTGCATAAAATGATCTTGAATAGGTGGAATAACCAATTGGAGTGGTGAAGGAAATGCCTTTGGCTGAAGATGGCAATCATATGTAAACCTAGAATTATGGCCACTTGATTGCTATGTATATAATTGACACATATGTGTAATAAATATGGTATTGCATGGATCTTGTGTATTCAAGGGTGTCTTAATAAAATTATAAAGACCCCTATACTTAGTGATACTAAAAATGGAGTAGAACCTACTAGAGAGCCCACTTTGAGTGGTAACATGATATGTCCAAGAGGGTTTTTTCCCTTTCCATCAAATCCTTTAATTATGATTTTTTTATTTGTTAAATCTTCATGTGTGTATCCAAGAGTATAAAGAAGTGTCATTATATAATTTTTTTCACTTAAACTATTATCTACCATGACATTATGAATAGACTATGAATCAATGTATGCTTGAATAAATAATGATGTATAATTAGGATCATCATCCTCAATATCACTGTCATAAAATGAAATGATAGGTCTATAATACCCCTTACATTGAGACATGTTTCCTTGTTGATCTAAGTGTATTAAATAATATATGATGCATTGTTTAACCACTAGGTCCTGCTATTTCATTTGCATTATCTTAATCATGATTTTATGCAGTGTTCAGTATCACAAACTGAAGTGTTAGTGAGTTTTTTGAATTGGTTTATAGTCATCGATTGATTGAGACAATAGTATGGTTTAAATAAGGCCAAAGAACTATTGCATAGAGTCATAGTTCATCTTGAGCTATTTGGTTAGTAGGCTGATCTAGAATCACCACTTTGATTAATGTGTTTTGAAACTTATTTTATCAACACATTTCAATAGTTATATCGACATTGGCACTGATATCTTAGAACATAAAATATCTTGTAAATATAGATATTTACTAAATAAAAATATGGATTTTGTAGTTAATCCTATTAACATTGATTGTAAGGGATATGTTTGGTGATCCTTCTCACTGCACTTGATTTCATATTTAAAGAATATTTATGTTATGGTAATTTTATACAAGTAATTAACCTTCTAAATGAGATTCAGGGTATCCTAATAAATTCCTTAAATAGTTTAGGACATCTTACCATGCATTCCCAATGATGCTTATTGAAGTTTAAAATATTAATTTCAATTTAAAACAAATCTTTAAAATAAATTAAATGACATTAAATGTGGCACATGGAAAGTGGGGCATATTAAATTGAAACATTATGATGGAGAGTTTAATGGTAGACCAACCCACATGGTGGAGTAGAATGCCATGTTGGGTGGAGGAGAATCTTGATTAAAATCCATTTGTTTATTGTTAGTGGAAAATCATAATGCTTTGAAAAACTAGTGAGTGGAGGAGGAAAGGAAAATAATTGTGATTGTTTTAGCTTTCCATAATGTTTAGGACCAAATGATACATTTTCAGCCTTCCAATAAATGTGCCATACTAGTAAAAGAGATCAAATGGGGAATAAATTCCATGAAAGAAGAAGAGAAATCATCTTGGTGGTTATTGAACAAAGAGAATGAAAAACCAATAACAAAGGAATAGAATAAAACATTGTTCAGGTAAGTAATTTTCTTCTTTTATTCAACTTTATTATTTTAGACATTAATCAAATTGGTAGGAGAATAATTATTTAGTATATGTAGATAGAGGATTGATCCCTGGGTAGATGTTATAACTTCTTATATTAGTTTCCTCTTAAATTGTTGAGATGTCTGTAATTTTGATTTGTGTACCATTGAAAAATATGACAAACATGCAATATTATTTTGATTTTAGGTTGTTGAAATGTCCTTGTTTATTACCGAGTCAAATTGTTTCAGTATAAACATTTATAGCATGATCTAGTTAGCTTATTAATGACACATGTTCTCTTTGTATGATTGAGTAATTTAGAGGCAATATTTTTATTATACTTTTTGCTTTATTATGCCAGAGCATTGTGCAAAACTAGTTGGTTTTTCTCATGAGTTTTTATACTTTAACCTTAATGCCTATTCTCCTATCTCTTGGAGGATGAAAGTATATAAATTTATGTTTTTTATGGCATCATATGGAAGCCCTCTACAAATTAAGATACCTTTGGTCATTTATTTTAACCCAAATGAATTATAGAACACCTTAAATGGGTTG
Source organism: Torreya grandis (assembly GCA_037957365.1). Taxonomy (NCBI): domain Eukaryota; kingdom Viridiplantae; phylum Streptophyta; class Pinopsida; order Cupressales; family Taxaceae; genus Torreya; species Torreya grandis. The sequence goes on from JARHVA010006771.1 coordinate 357,208, forward strand.
GGTATGGCATGAATATACCTCTATTCGAATTAAATACTTCTGGTATGATTTTATCTTCCTTGGGATTTCTAGTTGATGATGTGGTGACATACTATGCCAATATGGAAGATTTATTTTGGGATGTAGCTCTAAATAAATGTAGAATTGAGTATTTGATTAAGTGTACAATTGTAACACCACATTTAGAGGGGAATTAAATAAATACAAATGCATACACACTTTCTTACAATGGTAAATATTTTATTTCTTTAGTTGTTTTGTCTATGAGAGTGCCCATGGGGTATAACACTAGAGAGTAGTCATCAATTTGTGTGATAGATAAAATGAATGGCTGAGAAAGGCATTTGGGGCCATGGTTTTTTTATCTAATACTTATGTAATAATTTATTTATCCTTGGGATTTTAGTTATAAAAGTGGTGCTCTTTTATGCCTAGGTATGTAGATCTTGTTGGGGTGCAATTGTGATGAGTAGGCTTATATCTAGACAGTCATTAAGGTAATAACATTGGTAGTGCCTTAGTTAATGGGAAATAGATGTAATTTCATATTTATACACCGAAAATTCCTTACCTCTTTGTTGTTTTAACATATGCTTTGGATGGTGATAGGTTGGGTCTATAGATTAATAAAGGAATTTAAGCCTTCATTAGTGGTGTTAGTGTGTTCTATAAACATCTTATTAATGCTATAATTATTATGTTAAATGATGTTTACCTTAGGTTGTTATAATTACCATCTTATTTTTGATTGGTTCTAATTCTAGTTTTAGTAGGATAGATAATGTCTTAGTAGAGAGAAAATCTACGTGAAGGGATGAAGAGAGAATAAATTAGTGGGACTTTATCTCTCATAAATTGTCACAAGAAAGTTTTGTCCTTTCTTGGTCTAAGATAATTTTTTTTTAAATAGATGATTGGTACTCAAGTTAATGGTTAAAAAATAAGTATAGAGTGTTCCATGAGATGAGAATAACAAATATGGAGTGTACTAGTTAGAATCCAATCTTGATAATATTGAAAGAATGAATACTTAATATGGTTTATTTGTGTCCTATTCACTTTTGGCTTAAATATGAATATTATTTCAATATTCATTATATCCTAATTACATTTGGTGGTTTTTTTTAATAGGTTTTAACAAATTAAATAAATAGTTTCATGCTTGTTAAGTTTGAACTTGATTTATGTTGAAATGATATGATGGATTATAATAGGTTATTCTTACCAGCTTATGTTGACATTTATTGTTATGTGATTTTTAATAACAGGCAAAGATGGCACCTAAATATTGATATTAAAAAAAGTCATTTAAGATAATTTTAATATACATTTTAAATAGATTATTTTATTATCAAAGGTTGTAAAGTTTGGAATCCTAGTGATGACCTTTTATATTAAATATAATGTCTCTTTTCTCAGACTATGAAACATAACTTTTATTGTACTTGATCATTAACATAGATAGCTATTATATTTTGAGTTAAAATATTGTGAATATTATTATTTTGGTATTCTGTTACCTATTGTGATGTTAGTCTACATGCTTGCAAATGACAGTTAGGCAAATTAATTAGATACTTGTCGTGTTGGTCAACCCATTTTAGTATAGGTTAAACTATGTTAATCTCTTGGGTAGATAATGACCATTATGATGAATTTTTACAATTAACATTAAGATATTTAAACCTTTAATAAATTTAAACAACCTTTGGATAAATGCCTTGGTATGGTTATTTGCTCTTCTTAGTTTAAATGTTGTTTCATGGATACCTATTTGACAAGTTATCATAGTTGAGAAACTTAATTGTAAAAAATATTTTGTCAAGAAGTTACATATGATATGATTAATGCCTCAACCAAAAGTGTGATGCAATATGTAAACATAATAACCATTTTATCATTCAATTTTAAAACAAATGAACTAATTTGTCACTTGATAACACTCCAATAGATTTAACCAAACAAAATCACATAAGGTAAATCTTGTGCCCACTGAGGCGGGTGCACAAGTATTTTATTAATCAAAATAAAATAAGTACATAAAAAGGGTGCCAATATGATGTTAACCTTTTTACATTAAAAAAAAATATATTTATAGGTTTTCACCACATACCGGTAAAAACCAATCAACCTATTAACTAACTCCCATGGAAATTCCACCCAAAAGGTAGTTCTAATTATTTAACACAAAATATAAAACTAACCAAATAAAAATGTGTTAATTTATTTATGGGGGTGTCTTTATAAAAATAAGTATGCCCCATTTACATTTATTATTTAAAATAAACTTACCAAAATCCTAAGCTAAGTTAAGACTTTAGAACAAGTCCTAATAAACCACCCCCCCCCCCCCCCCAATGATCCAAAGTCTGTTATTTGGACACATGCCAAACATTTTTCTAAATGTTTCAGATTTGATTTTGTCAAGAGGTTTTGTGAAAATGTCAACTGTCTGATCAACAGTTGGGAAATATATAGGATCAAGTGCTTTCTTTGCCACTAGCATTCATAGATAATGATATTTGACATCCATATATTTTATTTTGGCATGAAATAATGGATCTTGGACATCTTGATTGCACTCTGATTATCAAATTATAACTATGTAGAATCAATCTAAGAAATCTAAAGATCCTCAAGAATGCATCATAAATAAACAATTTCTCTATAAGCATCCCATGCTGTAATGTACTCTAATTCTACTAATGAATTTGCCACTGTATCTTGCTTCTTAAACACCAGGTAATAGTAGCTAAACCCATATGCATAGTGTGTCCTATTATAGATGCTATGTCATCCACACATCTGCCAAAATATGTATCATAATACTCAACAAGTTTGAAGTTATTGTTGTGGTAGTACTCAAGGCCATATGTTTTCATAAACCTCCTTGAATGTAATGAGGTACTCTTTTTACTACATGCCAATGAATTTATCTAGGCTCATGCATAAACCTAGACCAAATTCCAACTAAAAATTATATATCAAGCATGGTAGTCATCAAATATACCAAACCTTGCACTAACTGTCTATATTTGGTGCCATCAAAAAAGGCACTACCATCATCCTTAGATAATTTCAAATTACTTTCCATGGGAGTGAGGGTAGGTTTGCAGTCACTCATGCCAAACCTATTTAATAACTAAGAAATATACTTAGTTTATGAAATGAAAATACTATGCTCTTTTTGAATTACTTTTATGCCAAGATAGTAGCAAAAAAGTCCAAGATCTATCATCTCAAACCCATCTATTAATTCCTTCTTCACAGATTTGTTATGGTTTTCATCATTACTTATGATAAATAAGTCATTGATATAGAGAACAAGAATCACCAATTTATTACCTTACACTTAAAAATAGAGAGTATCATTAGATTCACTATGTTGAATGCCAATTGTCTTCAAGTATGAATCCATTTTCTCATACCATGCCCTGGGTGCTTGTTTGAGCCCATACAAAGCTTTTACCAATTTACACACTTTGTGTTCTGCACCCACTTTCTCAAAACCTTGAGGTTGTTTCATGTATACTTCTTCCTATAAATCACCATTCAAAAAGGCACTTTTAACTTCCATCTAATGTAATTTAAAACCATTTTATGCTACTAAAAAAAGTACCATATGAATAGTGTGTCATTTGGTAGTTGGTGCAAATGTTTCCTCATAGTCAATACCTTCTTGTTGCACATATCCTTTCACAATAAGTCTTTCCTTATGTTTATCAATGGAGCCATCCAATTTATACTTAGTCCTATAAACAAATTTGCATCCTATGGGTTGAACATGTGGAGGAGTATCAAACAAAACCCAAGTATTATTGTTAAGTATTACATCATACTCACTTTGCATTGCTTATTGCCAAACATGTTTAATAGAGGCCTCCTCAAAAGTGGATGGCTTAGTGGAAGAAGAAGTAACAACCATTGAATAGTTCACCCATTTATGAGAACTCCTGGGACCTGTTAAACCAACTTCATCTACTTTTGAGTCAGAAAAAGTACTTTGAGCCCATTTTGGATACATATTCAAATTATTCAAATTAGGAACACCAAAATTATCATCATGTGCACCATTCAAAGGAAGGCTTAGAGAATTTTCAACATTTTCTAAGTCATCAACCTATGAATTAGTAGATTAAGGAGATGAAATTGAAGGGATATTAGTCTCATACCATGACCTTGGAGAATTGCCCTCATTATTCAATCCCTTATCATGTTTTTTAATTTTCCTCTCTAACTTGTCAAATTGAGAATAAATCTCTATAGTGTTCATAGTACCAAATTCATCAAATACTACATCCTGACTCACTATAAATTTGCTTGTATCCTATGCAAGCAAATGATAACCCTTTTTATTTTTTTGAATATCTAAGAAAGATTCATTTTTGAATTCATGGTTCCAACTTAGTTCTATGTTTAGTGGGAACTAATGTAAAACAAAGGCATCCAAAAACTTTCAAGTGTTTAAATTTTGGTTTAAACCCATACCAAGCCTCATATGGAGTTTGTCCCAAAAGTGTAGATGTGGGGGCCTTGTTTCTCAAATACACTGTAGTACCAATGGCTTCAGCCCAAAAATTATCATTGAGCTATTTATAGTGTAACATAGCTCATGTTGTGTCCTCTAAAGTTCTATTCATTCATTTAGATACTCCATTTTGTTGTAGAGTGTAAGCATTAATGTATTGTCAATGAATGCCATGTTATGAACAATAATCTAAAAACTAATTTGAAGTATACTCAACACCATTGTCCAAATGAAGAGTGGCCAAGTATGAACCTGCTTATTTTTCAACTAAGTGTAACCAATCAATAAACTTAGTGAAAACTTATAATTTATTTTTCATGAAAAACACCTAAGTCATCTTAGAAAAATCATCAATAAATAGTCAAAAATATCTACATCCTCAAATGGATGACTTCATGTCACATACATCACTATGAACTAAGTGCAAACATTTGTTAGATCTCTATGAATAATTCTTAGGAAAATTTTCTCGATTAGTTTTGACCAAAACACATGATTCACAAAGAATACTATCTTTGTAAAAAGTGGGCAACCCACTCACCATACCATATCTCTGCAAGTCCACTAAAGAGTGAACATTCAAATGTCCATAGCATAAATGCCATAATTATTGTATATATATAGTACATGTACTTATTTTAACAACTACCACAAGTTCCACTATGCGAGGAAGCACTTTACAATGCAATCTAACCAAATTTCCATCTTCATATCTTGTATACATGGTTTTATATCCATCCTTCACTGAATTGATATAAACAACCCATTTCAAGCACAATTTGATAACCTTTATTTTGAATAGTTACCAAATAAATAAGATGTTTTTGCAATGTGGGAACATACCAAACATTCTCCAAGTATTTTATTGATCCATTAGGAAAGAGATTCGAAATTGACCCAATACATTGTGGAGTATGTAAAGACTTATCTACCAAGGATAGAAGAGAGTGAGAAAATTCTTTGAAAGTCCAAAACAAGTCTCACCTAATTGTCATGTGTTTGGTTGCTCATATATCTAAAACCCATACATCTATGAGCTCATCTCTAGCTTCATATTCTATATAATCAATGTGCCTTAAAGCAGTGAATGCACATTCATGAGCAACATTTTTAGATTCATCATTGTCATGGTTAACATATTGAGCAGAGTTAGACTTAGTCACTTTTTGTGGCCTTTAAATTTTGTCAAAAGGAATCCTACACTAAGAGGCAATGTGACCAATTTTCCCACATCTATGACACTAAATGTCTGATCTACCTTGACCTCTGCCTCTATAAGAGTTGTGACCACATCTTGTATCACTCATCTCATTTGAATGAGATTGGATAGATTGTTTTTGATTTAAATAACCTCTACCTTGATTTTGATATTTGCCTCCTCTATAACCTCGACCCCCTCTATCACTATTCTCTCTATTATTTTGTTGATCAGAAGAAGATGAACTAGGCTTAGACTCTAATACATGGGATTATTTAGTTTTCTTGGATTTATTAGGTAGAGAGAGGTCATGTGAATGAAAAAATCAACCAATTTATCAATACTGATGTCTTTGATCTTACCAGAGACATGCAACATTTCTACAAAGTTCCTACAGGACCCAAGTAGTCCTTTTAATGCAACAATAATTATGAGATCATCATCTAGTTTTCCAAACCTAACCTTAGTATACTCAGTAGTAATATTCTTCAACTTAGACATGTATTCTCCCATATCTCCATCTTCCTCTAATGACAAAGTAAACAACTGTATATGAATGTCTATCTTTTTATGCTTAGGTTTCTTATCATACAAATCAGATAAGGTTTTCCATTCAGTGTAACTATGGATTTTTTTTTAATATGTATGTAAGTATCCCTAGTACAAAAACACTTGATTAAATCTAGGGCCTTAGAATCACATATATTAAAAACATCAAGTTTGGCTTGTTTTGTAGGCAATGTAGGATTTTTATTCTTTACAATATCCCATAGCTCATTAAAAACTAATGAAGCTTCCATCAAATGTTTCCAATTAGAATAATTATAAATCATTAATCTATCACCATCTGAGAGTAAATTTTGAATTTTTGGCATCTTGAAATGAAAGTAAGTGTGAAAAATGAAATAACAACACACAGAATAATATTTTGCACAAAATAATGCTTCTATGGGGTTTTTCACTTAACCTTCATGTAGAGCAAAAGAAATTTTTTTTTGATGGGTTTTACACTTAAACTCACCAAAAATAAAATATTTAAACCAATTACATTCTTATTTCATCAATTACATCCTTATTTCATCAATTACACCATTATTTCACCAATTACACACTTATTTCACCAATGAAACACATAACTATTACTTTTCTCCCACTAAATTTCATTCTTTCACATGATTGATGTTTTTAATAATATTAAAAACATGTAAAATATTCCAAAAAAATGGAATATTTTTTCAAAAAGTAAATGCCCAAATATAAAATTTCACTAAAAGGAAGATTTGAACCCTGGACCTTCAACTTCCAAGGGTTTTTACAAAATCATGCTTTTCAATTATTCTATGAGCTTTTACAAGACATATAATGATAAAATTATTTTTAAAGCTAATTTATTCTCTTTTCAAAATAAAAAAAAATTATTTTCCTAATTAAAAATCAATTCATCCATGAAACTTTTTGAAAAAGTAAAAAACTCTTTGATTCGTGGACTCCTCAAACCATAAAATATTTGATCAAACTTTATTCAAAATTTATAAAATAATAAATATTATTTTTCAGCTATATTCCAATGCCATGCTATAGCCAAAGACACCATGGATGCACAAAATAATTCCTAGAACTCTTTTCTTGATGTAACAGGTCTTACAAATATGTATAGGGCCAAATAATAGAGTTTTAAAACAATTTTGAGCAAATTTAAACTACCAGAAAGTGATTTTTTGTAAAATTAAATATGGATAGAATTTTTGGACACTATGAGAGTTGTAAAAATTTAAAACCAAACCAAGAAACTCAGAATTTTGCTTTAAAAGCTTTCAAGATAGTTTTGGATTGGATTTTTTGGCATAAAAAAACTTAAAACTGATATAGATTTATTTCAATTTTTTTTATATAAACTATGGAGGTCATGCCACTTTTTTACAAGGGTTTTAAAAGTTGATAAATCCATACAAATGTATTATTGGACAGATTTTTAAAAATTAGAATCAAACAATCAACTTTTAAGCTTTAATAGGGAGAACCAAGCTTCAAAAACATGGAGGATAAAAAAAATAATTTTATTGCTTCTAATTTCTCAATGTATTTTATTTATCAATGTCCTCAAATCATAGGCTTACAAAAAAATATTTGAAATTTTTTATATTTGAATAAATTTTCAAATATTAACTTCAAAATATTAATAATAAGGGGCATACCTTATATTTGCCAAAATCAATTTCATGTGAGCCTTATTTATCCAATCACATAAATTTTTTCATCTCTTCTTCCAGATATCACCATATTATATTTTATCTTGTATTTTCTAAGAATTTATCAAGCTACCATGCTCTGATACCACTGATAACACTCTAATAGATTTAACCAAATAAAATCACCTAAGGTAAATCTTGTGCCCACTGAGGTGGGTCCACAAGTATTTTATTAATCAAAATAAAATAATTACATAAAAAGGGTTCCAATATTATGTTAACATTTTTACATTGAAAAACACATATTTATAGGTTTTCACCACATACTGGTAAAAACCAATCAACCTATTAACCAACTCCCACAGAAATTCCACCTGAAAGGTAGTTCTAATTATTTAACACAAAATATAAAACTAACCAAATAAAAATAAGTTAATTTATATATGAGGGTGTATTTATAAAAATAATAATTCCCTATTTACATTTATTATTTAAAATAAACTTACCAAAATCCTAAGCTATGTTAAGACTTTGGAACAAGTCCTAACATCACCTATGCAAAACAACTCAGAAACATGCTCAAATAAACACCTAATGTGTTTTTTTATTGAAACAAAAACTTAAGACCATCTCTCATATAATAAAATTGTTTAAAAAAATAACCAATATTATTATACCGTAATTATATGTAATTATGTGGACCTATTTTAGGACACTTTTGTAGAAATTCTACACTTTTTAGTTAATTACAACTTGTAAAGTCACTTTGAAATCGACCTTGTAAATATAGATAGAGTTGGAATTTTTCAAATTTAGAAGTTGATTATGAGTTACATTAGGTTTTAATTATAACTTAAACTTAGAAATATCCAAAATAGGCTTGTTTGATATTTTAAGTGACCCAATATCAAACCCAATATACTCTTAAAATTCTGGGTAAAACTATCTTTTTTTGCCAAAATCTATTTAGAATGCTAGTTTATTTTATTGTTTTATTCATATGAGTTTTGTTCTATGGATTCATAAGTGTACCTTGTAGATGAGGAATTTTTTTTAATTTACATAAGTTCATTTCTCCTTATGGAGATATTTTATCCATCATTATTTTGTAGGTGATTTATCGAGCTGTGAACTAGACGTGAGGTGTGTTAATTAAGCTTGTTTGTGCCATATTTTTTGTAATTTTACCATGAAACACTGTTTTTATTTTCCTAACTCACTTAAATAGTGTATATAGGTTTGACTAAGGTTAATATTAACCTTTTCTCATTTTTAAGTCTTTTAATTTAAGTTGCATTATCATGATTTACTATTGTGTGTTATGGAAACACTGACTCAATGAACCATAACATATCACATCCTATATCATTGCAATCATACATTATTCATTGGTTGTGTGGGAATGGCTTTCCTTGTTAGCTACCAACCATTTTTAGAGCTATTTTCCCTCACTGACATTGATTGATATAGCTGTTTGACTAGAGTGAAATCTAGGACTTTATCATCAAACTTAGTATAGCTTGGATTCCTCTTTTCTGGTGTGGATGGTGCTTCCACACATAAATAGTCATTCATATCCTAATATGTGACTATTATACTAATATAAATGGTTGTAGTTCCAGTTTTTAAGGATATCATTATGTGTGCATGTTATTCTTATGAATATATCTAACTTTACAGACATTTTATCAAGACATGCATGATCAATGCATGCATTTGTGTGTTTGTTTTAAAAAATGGTGTGTTTTGATATGTGTTTTTAGAGTCATGTGAATTTTTTTGGAATGATAAGGTAATTTTACATACGTGTTTGTAAGTTTTCCAATAATAATATCTAATGGGTAGTCATATGTTGATAAAGGGGGATGCACTTTGTATGTCATATGCATACCAATAGTCTCTTTAGTTTCCATTTTTGCACGATTTTGAAAGGGGTTATAAAATATTTAAAACTTTTCATTACCATTTGGTTTTTCTCCTAAATTTTTTATAGTTTATTATGCTCAATAACATTATCATGAATAAAATCCTATATATCTTGCCTTAGCTTGACGCATTTATTCATAGAATCTCCAAAACATCGATGATAATAACAATATGAATTACTATTATATCCTTTAGGTATAGGCATACTCATATCAACCTATTGTGGTGGAGGGATAGATATAAGGTTAGCCTCTAGTAACTTTGGAATTAGGATATGAGGAGGTTGAGGTACCATGAAAACTGCCTCCTTTATGGAGTTAATAAGACAAGTCAATTATCTTTGCCTCAATATTAATATCATTTGATTTAACTTTGTAACTTATTTTGCTTTGAAACATGTTATTTTAAGTAGTTTTAGTATTATATATATATATATATATATATATATATATATATATATATATATATATATATATATATATATATATATATATATATATATATATATATAGACACACACACACACACACACACACACTTGACCTTATTAAAATATAACTTATCGATTTCTAACTGTATGGCCTAACTCATCAAATGATTCAAATTTATTGAACATGATAGACTCATGGAGAGGGGCAAGAATATTTTTCTAAAATATGTCTTGTAACTCATTGTCAACCATATGATTTGTTATTTTATAAAGTATAGTCTTATACTAAAGCACATGGTCACTTATTGGTTCTTTATATTGTTATTTGAGTTTTGTGTTTTATCAAAAAATTATGAAGTAGGAGATGCTAGATCATAATTAGATAAAATGAACTGAGATAAATTAGGATGTAAAATATATGCATAAATTAAATATTCCTTGATTTGTAATTTACTATATTTATAAATATGTTAAAAGGGGAAAGAACATGGATAAACTACTTAGTTAGAATTTTGACAGTGTAGGACTGAGACTGAGACTATATATCTAGCTATGAATCAAGAATAGGACTTTATTTGATCTTTGGACAAGGTGGTTCTAATTGAATAAGGTCACATCATGATGTAGTCTATAGGGAGTGCTAGTATCTAGTAGGATTTTTACCCTCTATGAAAATCTAGGTTTGTGTGTTATTACCTATTGGTTATGTGTATGTGTTATGTGATGTGTGATTAGTTGTGGCAGTCACTGTGGACCTTCTTAACCAAAAACCTATCTCAATAAGTTATGTAGATAAAATAGAATAAATAAGAAAAATGGGTTAGTGGATGAAGTTATGCTTGACCTCATCACCCCCTATGTTGATCATTTCCTACATACCAATACTACAAATAAAGATCAAACTCCATATAGTTATCCCATGTTATGGTGGTGTGTGTGAAAAAATGTTGCAAAAATACTAAATGCTAGTATAATATTAGGGTGATTAAGTGCTTCAACAATGACTTGTGACATTGGAAGTGTATTTATACTTATCTCAAGGCTACTAAGGTTGTGTGGACTTTCAATTAGGAAAATAAATACTTTTATCTCAATGTACAATTAGATATGCTAGTAATTTTCAATCATATGAGTCTCTAGTGGATAATGGCTTGAAAATGTGGATTTATAGTGATCATTTTCAAATTCCTTCAAATAGGCCTTATCAAATGTGCAAGATGACCTATCTGGTGAATTTGAATTTAAGTAAATGGTCATTATTTGGAAGGAGACCATGGTTACTAGAATTAGATAGTACTAGGAAACGAGATAGTCTAAAAGGAGTGGTATTGTTTGAAGAATAGAAATAACTAAACTGAAAGTGTGGATCAATCTAAAAGTGAGCTTAGGATTCTTAGGATGTTGAATAGAGGTATTGATTATTAAAATTTTCTTAAGAAGGGTCACCTGCATAAAAAGTGAAGGGTAGTCAAGGGCCGTGGAAATAGGCATGAGCTAAGTGTGTATAAGGAGTGGTCACAAGTGCATTATTTTGGCAATAAATTTTAATTTGTCTATATTTTGCCTTCTTTTATTCTTGTAATGAAACAAAGTGAAATTACTAGAGCAAAGAAAGAAATATATACTTAACTTAGTATGAAGAATAGTCTTGAACATAGGCCACACGTTGAACTGTGTTTCATGCAAAATTGTAATTAAAAATTATTTAAATGTATAAATCAATCCTTACTTAGGAGGAAAATTTGAAAGTAAAGGAAAGAAACTTATAAATCTAACAAAAAGGAATAAATACACATGATCGGGTACATAAATCGTTTTATTTTTGGTGTAAAACTGGTGACTATAGAGGGTAAGACCCTTAGATATTTTCTTATTTGTTGAAACACTTGGATTGGAATGTGCATGCTGTAATACTCACTGATATGAGAGTGTGCTTAAGAACTCAAGGCATGTTTAACTCCATCATTGCATACCCAATGTAGTAGAATATTTTATAATTATTGTATGAATTCCAATAGATCATTATAGTGTAAAACTAGTGAAAAAAGTGAATTAACTGATGTATATAAAATATAATTCATTTTTGATGCAAAATTGACGTAAAAATAATGTGATCTATGTCTAGTGTATACAACATGGATAATGACAAGTATTGTCACTCCATATAAGAAATTGGTGCAAAAATGAGCAAGGAGATGGTTATGTGTCATACACATGCCCCCAATCTAATATTCGTGTGTATATAGATTCTAAAATTGGGTAATATCATGTGATTTTCTGAGCAAAACACTTATGGAAACTATGAAACACATGCTACACATGATGCCCCCAGTTTGAACAAAATCTACGATGAATTTGAGTACTCATCTAAAATGATTATGTATGCATGTTGTAAATTATTTTGACACTAACTAAGATTTTGAGAATGTTTGAAAATTACTATTTTATGCCTATTAGGACAACAATGCATTATTTTAGACATGGTTGGCCTGTACCCTTATCCAAATGGAGAGCTATTGTGTAAAAAATATTTTTGGGTATGGATCATGATCAATTGTGTAAAATCTATTGATCTATGATTGTTTTGTATACTTTACACCTTAGTCGTTAAGATAAGCCATTGGGTATACCCCCTATTTTAAGGTGAGTTATGAAGCCTACACAATAACTTAATTCAAAAGAAAATGTTCTGCAAGATATGTTATGAAAATATGTAAATTTGAATAGTAATGATAACATGACATCATCATATATAAATTGATAAAAATAGTGATATAATATACATGTGGAAATAAACTTACATAGTGAAATTGTCAAGATATATGTGAGTAATCAAGCATGTAGATAAGTGATCATATGTTGAAGATAATCAAAACTAATTAGAAAAAAATGGGGAGGATGCATGATATCCATCATAGTATTGAAAATTTGAGAAGATGCATGATATCCATCATGACATCAAAAATTAAGTAAATAAGAGTCATGGCCATGACACACACACAAAGTACACGTAAAAATGATAAACCATACAAGAATGCCAAAATAGCCACATACAAGGGACATGTTCAAATGTCACTCACACATAATAGAAACACATGATGAAGGCTTAGAGCTAAAACCAAGGACATGTTCAAATATACACAATCCAAACAAGATGAATACACAAACAAGAAATGAATCAAGGAAGAAAACATGAAAAACATGCATGAATAAGTAAAATTGATCAGCATTAACAACTTGTAACACTAGTATATTCAACAACTTAGGTATCTAATAATATAGCAATGCAAAATTAAGTGAGCTAATAAATCATGAAATGTAATGTACTGAAGTATGAACAATAAAGAAACTCATAAAATGATAAAAATTATGTAATAGGATGCTCCTAGTGAATTTGATATGATATAGACATGTTGTAGAGAGCCTGTGAGTAGTTTGAATCTAGAAAAGTAGAGACTATGTTCATTGGGACAAGTTTGGTAGAATTAGACAAGAGCACAATGCATTCCTATTTGAGATATAGTAATTTTATGTCTAAAATTTTTGGACCTAAGATAGTATCACCACCTATACCAACATATATAAATGACTTATATGTTCTGTAACTCACTCAATCACACTTGTGAAGCATCTTTGATATAAAATTTGATATATATAAGTATTGAATATACTGAGTACAATTCAACTAATGTAAATTAACTAACCAAAACATGCATAGGTCTTGCTTTTTATAATTTTTTGAAATATTCTATTTTTTTTTGTATTTTTGCATATATGAAATTATGTTATAAAATAAAATTCAAATAACACATCCAAGGGATGTGGGTAATTGAATGGTGAATCTAGTGGAAGATTGTTAACTTTTGGACACTGAATTTTGTCAAATTCTAATATATCATCATCATTGTGGTCGCCATACCATTTGTGCTCTATAACTATGGCCTTAGATTTTTACATTATTTTGAATCTTGTGCATCAACATAACATGTTGCTCTATTGTGTTAGAATCCTCATGTGCATTTTTGGGAAAAACCAACTTTGAGTCTTCCCTTTCATTTCTAAATATGTAATTGTCATTAGTAGCATCATGAAGAATGCAAATTGTATTATCCTAAAATTTTAATGTAATAAATTTATATGATTTTTCAATTGTATTTTTAATTTCATGTAACCATTATTTTCCCAAAGTAGTACTAATATGATTTCCTATTTGCATAAAAAGTAGTGTATCCACAACTTTGGGATCACATGCAGCTGGTATTGTAATATGTCTTATTAAATCTTGGAAATATATAGATTTTTACAATTCATCATGATCATGATCTATGTGCTAAAGGAATATGAGTGTGCACACATTTGGATATGTGTCCTCATTTATTTCCACATATTGTCTGTATTCACTCTGAATGAAAACCTGAATAATTAAGGGATTCTTTCTAGAATGTTTGTAATTTATATGGATTTGACCCTAATTTTGAGCCCTATTAGGTTGTAGAATGGGTTGTATAATACAAATAGTAAATTTATCCTTATATTTATAAATTTTATGTTTTAATGATAAAAAAGTATGTATCATGCCCTGTGATTATGTGAAAATGATAAAAGAGCTTGCTCTCTTGACTAGATAATTTGTTAGTAGATCTATGCCTTACTATTAGCAAAATAATTAATTCCATGTCAAGTAATATTTGTAACATAACATGTGGTCTATCATGTGCACATTTAACTTGTACTCTAATGACTAGATCTATATCCATGAGATACACATTATTGACTAAATTTATAAATGGTGACATGTGAATACTTGTAATGCATTGATTGATATATTATGCCTAATGTTCTATGGTAACATTAGATTTTAAAAATATATTTGTATATAGTACACCTATTTAAATAATAATTTGTGTAGCATTTATTTTTCAAATAAATTTCTTTTCTTTATCAATATTTAAAATCATTATTTTCCCTTTATTTGTATGTAATGGAATAATTGCCTTTGAATCATCTCTGTACTTCCCTGGGCTAATTGGTGTAAAATTTAGACCACATAAATAGTCATCAATGTTCATTGGTATTTAATTTATATCATATTCAAAACTAACACTAAAATCATCATCAAAAAATTATATATATATCAAGTTTGGGTCCTCCATATTGATTAGTAGAGGTAATTCCTTTATATCCTCCTCTTGATCTACATTTTTAGGTGAAGGTGGTGGAGTTAAAGTATTCATAGAATATAATTATGGAATCTATAAACTAGATTCATCAACCTCATATGTATTCATCTATTATATAGGTATAATTTATATTTTTGGCACTATAGTAGATGGATGTGTCCCAACTGTGATTGATTCTCAAAAGTAGACTATGTTATCTTACAATATATGAATGGTTGATTATTTGCACGGCTTGTATATAAATATCCATCATGTAGAAATTTTAATAAATTATGTAAAGTGGAAGGTATAACTTCCATCGCATGTATCCATGGCCTACCCAATAGTAAATTATAATGTAGAGGGTTTGGCATTACTTAGAACTAAGTAAATAGAGTCTTGAGCCCTACTGAGATATCTAACGAGATAAAACCCAAATGTTGGTGAGACACATCATCAAATTATTTGATATTATTAAATGTATTTTGAAGAGAATCCATGTTAATACCTAGTGTTTTTAAGAATGTGAGACTGAAAATAAACAAACCTAAACCATTATCAATTAAAACCTTTTTTATTACTATAATTTTTATTTGAACTTGTGTAAACAAATGCAAATTCTGATCAATAGTAGATTGTTTAGGTAAATTATCATTTCTAAAAGATATGTCATCCTTAATATCCTTTAAAGTATTTATAATAGATGAAAAGTAAGAAGGATCTAAATCATGAGGCATGCGTGTTTGATTCAATGCTTGATATAAAATGTCCTTAAAAATTGTAGCTTTATGAAGTAATTATAACATAGAAATCTTTGCTGGTGTATTCATTAAATAATCAATGATATCATACCCTTTAGACTTATTAAGTAGTCTAGTTGGATTAAATTGGAGATGAGGAGTAACTATTTGAGTTTGTTCATCTTGTCTTTCCTGATGAGGAACTCGACCTTGTCTAGTAACATCTCAAAGATCAAGATATATTATAAGCCTAGGGGGAATAGTAGAGGTAGGATATGAGTAAAGGTAGTGAGGTCTATGGGTAGGAGGAACAAAAAGAACAATGCAATCCCTCTACCTTCTAGTGGTAACATGTCATAATTAAAACTAGGCCATGTAATAAAAATCATTGTAGAATTATTCATTATCAATCTCCTAATTAATTTGGGATCTTATATTTATTTTACATTTTTCACCTATGGATTTACATACAACTTAAATATTTTGAATATTAAAGGCATGCTACATGCAAATGAAATTATGAATCTTTAAACCAAAACATAATAGATAGACCCAGTTAATATTGTCATGATTGTTATGAAAATTATAAAATTAGTAACTTCAAACCCAAATGGGAATGCTAAAAATAAAAGGAAACCCTAAGGGAAGTTAGGGTTTTAGAAATGTTTAATAATAAGTAGGCTCACCAATATATTTTATAAAAAAATAGGAAATAGGACATGTTAGATCCCAATTAAATAAAATGAATTGAGATAAACTAGGATGTAAAATATATGTAATTTTTAATTTTTTATTGATTTGTAATTTACTATATTTAGAAATATGCTAAAAGGGGGGAAAATATGGACAAATTACTTACCTAAAAATATGATAGTACAAGACTAAGACTGAGACTATATATCTAACTATGTGACTTGTTGATTGATTGTGATATTTGGACATGGCCATGGCAATTAAAAAAGCTCATGCCATGTTATATTCTAAAGGGAGCACCATCATCCCATAGTGCTTTTACCTTGTATGAAAATCTAGGTCTATGCACTATTGCTTGTTAGTGCTATATATGTGTTATGTGGTGCATGATATGTTGTGGAAGCCATTGTGTGCCTTCTTCTTCACCAAAATATTAGTTTAATAAGTCATGTGGATAAAACATAATAAAGGAGAAAAAGTAGATAGTGGTTGAAGTTGTGATTGACCTCAATACCCCTTGTGTTGACCATCGCCTACATACCAATACTTTGAAGTCAAACTCTATGTAGTTCTCCCATGCTATGGTGTTGTGTGTGAAATAATGTTGCAAAAATGTTAAATGATGGTGTAATTTTGGTGTGATTAAGTGATTCAACAATAACATGTGACCTTAGAGGTGTATTCAAATTTATTTTAGGGTTATTAAGGATATGTAGACTCTAAATTGGGGAAAATATGCTTTTCTCTCAATGTGTAGTTAGATATTCTAGTGATTCTCAATCATATGAGCCTATAATGTATAATGGCTTGAAAATGTGGCTTTATAATTATCATTTTAAAATTCCTTCTGATGGGGATTAAGAAATGTGGGATGCCCTATTTATAAAATTTGAATTTTAGAAAATGGTCATTATTTGGTAGAAGGACATA